>JAIOJX010000004.1:45672622-46150122 GCA_022376925.1 Tragulus kanchil | reverse complement strand
CATTTCTAATTTGGCTACAAAGCTATTCCTTCTAGAAACACAGTCAGATTATTCCTCGGAGTATTAGTGTGCTCACATCTCTTGTAATAAGGGGGCATAATGCTCCTTCATCTGACATGGGCTCTACTGAGAGCACACCAATTCTCTTTAGAGGAGGAATTAAAATAAAAAAAATGTAAAGGAGAAACAAATGATTTATCATAGATTTTGTTCTTCGTCAACATCCAATTGGATCGTCACCTCAGGAAATCTCATTTCATGCCCTTGTAAAATCTGCAATCACTCATTCAAACAACAGGAGGAAACTAATAGTTGAGGCTTTAAAAATGTATTTTTAAAAGCTGTCAGAAACCCTGTTTCTTTTCTTTTCTTTTTTAAGGTGATAAGGTTTTCTCTTCAAGTACAGATTTGAAACAATGATGTTGTACCCACACACTGCTCATGTATCTTTATGAGCATCTAGACTTCACATTTGTTTATTCAATAATTCTTATATTTTGTTAACATGGCACACTTCAAAACTAGGAGGTCTTATCAGCAGGTATGGATTTCATAAATATTACTATAAATTAAATTATACCTCAGTGAAGAATGAAATCATTTAATTATGGTATTTCAACTTCAATTACACATCTACTTAAATACATTTTTTAAAAAATCAGTATCTTCTAAGATTTAAGATAAAAGTATTTTTATTTTGTTAAAGATTAGAATACTTTCTGAAATGCTGCACACTTTTATTTGGAATCATTTATTCATATACACTCAAAACACTCCTCCCCAAATTATGTATATTTACTATGATTCTGAAAAAGTTTCTGGTAGGTTATTTTTTTAATGAGAAATATGACAGACTGTTTTATAAGTATTAAATGTGCATGAGAACATTTGTAATATCACCCTTGGAGAATAATAAACAGATACTAGGGATTGAAATTCTGACATAGTTTACAGAACAATAATCCAAACATCTGTTATAATGACAAGGGATTTGAACAGCATAGAGAGTACATGGGAAAGCTCTGCTACTTTTAGTACAGTTATAACATTAAATCAAAGCAGTGCAGCTCAAGGCAGCTTGCTGCTAATATAAACAATTTTCTACATTAACAAGAGATAAAAATGCATGTGAAGTAAACATGGGAACAAATCATTTTCATGTAAACATTTCTAATTTGGCTACAAAGCTATTCCTTCTAGAAACACAGTCAGATTATTCCTCGGAGTATTAGTGTGCTCACATCTCTTGTAATAAGGGGGCATAATGCTCCTTCATCTGACATGGGCTCTACTGAGAGCACACCAATTCTCTTTAGAGGAGGAATTAAAATAAAAAAAATGTAAAGGAGAAACAAATGATTTATCATAGATTTTGTTCTTCGTCAACATCCAATTGGATCGTCACCTCAGGAAATCTCATTTCATGCCCTTGTAAAATCTGCAATCACTCATTCAAACAACAGGAGGAAACTAATAGTTGAGGCTTTAAAAATGTATTTTTAAAAGCTGTCAGAAACCCTGTTTCTTTTCTTTTCTTTTTTAAGGTGATAAGGTTTTCTCTTCAAGTACAGATTTGAAACAATGATGTTGTACCCACACACTGCTCATGTATCTTTATGAGCATCTAGACTTCACATTTGTTTATTCAATAATTCTTATATTTTGTTAACATGGCACACTTCAAAACTAGGAGGTCTTATCAGCAGGTATGGATTTCATAAATATTACTATAAATTAAATTATACCTCAGTGAAGAATGAAATCATTTAATTATGGTATTTCAACTTCAATTACACATCTACTTAAATACATTTTTTAAAAAATCAGTATCTTCTAAGATTTAAGATAAAAGTATTTTTATTTTGTTAAAGATTAGAATACTTTCTGAAATGCTGCACACTTTTATTTGGAATCATTTATTCATATACACTCAAAACACTCCTCCCCAAATTATGTATATTTACTATGATTCTGAAAAAGTTTCTGGTAGGTTATTTTTTTAATGAGAAATATGACAGACTGTTTTATAAGTATTAAATGTGCATGAGAACATTTGTAATATCACCCTTGGAGAATAATAAACAGATACTAGGGATTGAAATTCTGACATAGTTTACAGAACAATAATCCAAACATCTGTTATAATGACAAGGGATTTGAACAGCATAGAGAGTACATGGGAAAGCTCTGCTACTTTTAGTACAGTTATAACATTAAATCAAAGCAGTGCAGCTCAAGGCAGCTTGCTGCTAATATAAACAATTTTCTACATATTCCTGGGCTACAAGCCAGATCTCAGGATTCAGTTATAAGCACAAGGTCAAGAGGGAATCAACAGTATGAAATTACTGCCTATGAATCAAAAGAACAAATAGATAATTAAATATGAAAACAAATGAGAAGGTATTCTTTCGTTTAACTCAACAGATGAGTTGCTGGGACAGCCTTATGTATGGAATTTGCTGCAGAATCAGGAGAAGCTTTAATGTATTTATTGATTAAACCCAAGTTATTAGCATTTCCTTAAGTCGGCCTCACCATATCATTTTTTTCCACACATATATCTAAATCTATAAGACAATTCAAAATCTAATCATAATCATGAAGGTAAATATTTAGTCATAAATTTATTCATAGAAGAAATGTTGCTAAAATTTTTAAATTTATGATAAAAGCAAGTTTTCTTATACCTGAACTTCTAAGAGACACAATGTTGTTTGGAGACTTGTATCTCAGGTGGTAAATAGCTAAAATCTATTTCTTTTTTTATAATATCTTGGCCACATTATTTAGCCCCTCTAAAATCTAGTTTCCTGTAAAATTCAGATTACATTAGTGAGGCCCTGAGAAACTGTGTAAAGTAAGAAAAAAATACATACACAAAAACAAATTGTGGTACATGAAGTTGATATACATATATATACAATATATATGATAATTTATTGAATTTTTAAATTAAAGTTTCTAATGAATTCTTAGTATATTTGCCTTCTGACATGAATAGAAAAAAAAGCCATCAGACATTGCCTAGAACACCTTCTTTATTTTTGGTTAATGGCCACCTGACTTCCTTTCTATGGAGAAACATATTTATAAAATATACTCCAGATATGAAAGAAAGGGAAATAATTGGAAATAAAGAATGGTAAAATTTGAAGGGAGAAAAAGTAATGATGTGATTTTCTTTTTATTCAATTAAAGAGGAAAGTTGAATTGTTTGGGGATTAAAACCTGTGGCTTTCATCATTGGAAAGATAGTTTACAGAACAATAATCCAAACATCTGTTATAATGACAAGGGATTTGAACAGCATAGAGAGTACATGGGAAAGCTCTGCTACTTTTAGTACAGTTATAACATTAAATCAAAGCAGTGCAGCTCAAGGCAGCTTGCTGCTAATATAAACAATTTTCTACATATTCCTGGGCTACAAGCCAGATCTCAGGATTCAGTTATAAGCACAAGGTCAAGAGGGAATCAACAGTATGAAATTACTGCCTATGAATCAAAAGAACAAATAGATAATTAAATATGAAAACAAATGAGAAGGTATTCTTTCGTTTAACTCAACAGATGAGTTGCTGGGACAGCCTTATGTATGGAATTTGCTGCAGAATCAGGAGAAGCTTTAATGTATTTATTGATTAAACCCAAGTTATTAGCATTTCCTTAAGTCGGCCTCACCATATCATTTTTTTCCACACATATATCTAAATCTATAAGACAATTCAAAATCTAATCATAATCATGAAGGTAAATATTTAGTCATAAATTTATTCATAGAAGAAATGTTGCTAAAATTTTTAAATTTATGATAAAAGCAAGTTTTCTTATACCTGAACTTCTAAGAGACACAATGTTGTTTGGAGACTTGTATCTCAGGTGGTAAATAGCTAAAATCTATTTCTTTTTTTATAATATCTTGGCCACATTATTTAGCCCCTCTAAAATCTAGTTTCCTGTAAAATTCAGATTACATTAGTGAGGCCCTGAGAAACTGTGTAAAGTAAGAAAAAAATACATACACAAAAACAAATTGTGGTACATGAAGTTGATATACATATATATACAATATATATGATAATTTATTGAATTTTTAAATTAAAGTTTCTAATGAATTCTTAGTATATTTGCCTTCTGACATGAATAGAAAAAAAAGCCATCAGACATTGCCTAGAACACCTTCTTTATTTTTGGTTAATGGCCACCTGACTTCCTTTCTATGGAGAAACATATTTATAAAATATACTCCAGATATGAAAGAAAGGGAAATAATTGGAAATAAAGAATGGTAAAATTTGAAGGGAGAAAAAGTAATGATGTGATTTTCTTTTTATTCAATTAAAGAGGAAAGTTGAATTGTTTGGGGATTAAAACCTGTGGATTTCCTCTTCTCAATACACAGTTTTGAAGGATCCAGAATGTGCATAGAGATAATCTTCTCTGAAAGAGGGCAGTCTTATAAGCTGAAATAGGACATTAATGAGTCAGAATTTATCCTAGAAAATATCTCACATGAGTTTATCAGTTTGGTGTTGAGTTTCAAGTATCACGTTAAACATCACCCTCCTTAATTACTCTATTCCAAACGAAGTCCATATAAACCTTCCTCAGAAGCTTCAAAACATGTAAGAAACCAATTGCTAAAGTTTAATGATGACTTAAAAGTTGTTTTGAAATGTTGAAAACTAAGAAAACAATTGTCTTCCAGTAATGATAAAACACATGCCAATGCTTCCCGTTCACTGAGCACAACTATCAAACCTTCACAAACTGCTTTAGCAGCATTTGAAGATACCAAAAAGTGAATATCATCAGGCAGGAAAGAGAAGAACACTGCCATGAAACAGTTTACTATTTTTTCCTCTAGTATTTATTGGCCTGAATATAATGCACTATAAAACCCAAAAGTGAGCACTATGGTTCAGACACAGAAAGATGAAGGAGAAACTCTATAGCCCTGGTGTGAGGAGAGAAAAGTTTAGAAACGCCTTAAGTTCAGAGAAAGTGGGAGAAATCTCTTGTTTTTCACCCCGCTCTTTTTTCCTCTCTTCTGTTGCACTCCACAGCCAGGTTGTCCTGAAGCCAGAACTCCTTTTTTGGAGAGCTGCATCTCCAAGAGTGTGGTGCAGAAGTGTTTATTTTTTTACCTCTTCCTCTGTCCCCCTGCCACACAGCTCCGGAGAGAGTAGTACAAATCACAGCAGAGGACAGTTTCTGGCCAGAAGACCAAAATATGAAACCCAGTGGACTTTAAAGTACCAGTGATTTTATGGAGAAACATATTTATAAAATATACTCCAGATATAAGAAAGGGAAATAATTGGAAATAAAGAATGGTAAAATTTGAAGGGAGAAAAAGTAATGATGTGATTTTCTTTTTATTCAATTAAAGAGGAAAGTTGAATTGTTTGGGGATTAAAACCTGTGGATTTCCTCTTCTCAATACACAGTTTTGAAGGATCCAGAATGTGCATAGAGATAATCTTCTCTGAAAGAGGGCAGTCTTATAAGCTGAAATAGGACATTAATGAGTCAGAATTTATCCTAGAAAATATCTCACATGAGTTTATCAGTTTGGTGTTGAGTTTCAAGTATCACGTTAAACATCACCCTCCTTAATTACTCTATTCCAAACGAAGTCCATATAAACCTTCCTCAGAAGCTTCAAAACATGTAAGAAACCAATTGCTAAAGTTTAATGATGACTTAAAAGTTGTTTTGAAATGTTGAAAAACTAAGAAAACAATTGTCTTCCAGTAATGATAAAACACATGCCAATGCTTCCCGTTCACTGAGCACAACTATCAAACCTTCACAAACTGCTTTAGCAGCATTTGAAGATACCAAAAAGTGAATATCATCAGGCAGGAAAGAGAAGAACACTGCCATGAAACAGTTTACTATTTTTTTTCCTCTAGTATTTATTGGCCTGAATATAATGCACTATAAAACCCAAAAGTGAGCACTATGGTTCAGACACAGAAAGATGAAGGAGAAACTCTATAGCCCTGGTGTGAGGAGAGAAAAGTTTAGAAACGCCTTAAGTTCAGAGAAAGTGGGAGAAATCTCTTGTTTTTCACCCCGCTCTTTTTTCCTCTCTTCTGTTGCACTCCACAGCCAGGTTGTCCTGAAGCCAGAACTCCTTTTTTGGAGAGCTGCATCTCCAAGAGTGTGGTGCAGAAGTGTTTATTTTTTTACCTCTTCCTCTGTCCCCCTGCCACACAGCTCCGGAGAGAGTAGTACAAATCACAGCAGAGGACAGTTTCTGGCCAGAAGACCAAAATATGAAACCCAGTGGACTTTAAAGTACCAGTGATTTTATGGAGAATAAATATCTTGGGAAAGCAGTAATTTTGTTTATTAATTCCTGGGTTAGCCCCTGACCCATCCAAGCACAAATCTGACCCTAATTAGCATACTCTAGACTTTAAGAGTGTGCTAAGAAATAGATTTCTCATTAAGCCTCAGACTGATCACTGACCACATACATACGCACGATAGAAATGAAAGCACTGCAAAGGCTTTGAAAATTGAACCAGCATTGGAAACACAGCCAAGAGAAAGCTAAAAAACATAATCAACATTCTAGCAGAATATAAATAAAACCCCAAGGTTATATCAATGCGCGCGCATACACACACACACACACACACACACACATTTATAGTAGTTCAGTTCAGTAACTCAGTTGTGTCTGACTCTTTGCAACTCCATGGACTGCAGCATGCCAGGCTTCCCTTTCCTTAACCACCCCGAGAACTTGCTGAAACTCATGCCCATTTACTGAGTGATGCCATCCAACCATCTGATCCTCTGTTGTCCCCTTCTCCTTCTGCCTTCTCTTTTCCCCAGCATGAAGGTCTTTTCCAATGTGTTGCCTGTTTGCATCAAGTAACCAAAGTATTGGAGCTTCAGCTTCAGCATAAATCTTTCCAATGGTCAGGATTGATTTCCTGTAGGATTGACTAGTTTGATCTCCTTGCATTTCAAGGGACTCTCAAGAGTCTTCTCCAACACCACAGTTTGAAGGTATTAATTCTTTGGCTCTCAGCCTTCTCCATATACTGTTTTGTTAGGACATTGATTGGAATTGCATTGAATCTATCATGTGGAAGCATTGATGATTTAACCGTGTAGAGTTTTACGATGAATGATCATGGAAAACTTCTACTTACTGTTTAATATACTTCATTAATATTTTGTTCTATTTGCAATCTTAGATCTATATCTTGTTTTTCACCCCGCTCTTTTTTCCTCTCTTCTGTTGCACTCCACAGCCAGGTTGTCCTGAAGCCAGAACTCCTTTTTTGGAGAGCTGCATCTCCAAGAGTGTGGTGCAGAAGTGTTTATTTTTTTACCTCTTCCTCTGTCCCCCTGCCACACAGCTCCGGAGAGAGTAGTACAAATCACAGCAGAGGACAGTTTCTGGCCAGAAGACCAAAATATGAAACCCAGTGGACTTTAAAGTACCAGTGATTTTATGGAGAATAAATATCTTGGGAAAGCAGTAATTTTGTTTATTAATTCCTGGGTTAGCCCCTGACCCATCCAAGCACAAATCTGACCCTAATTAGCATACTCTAGACTTTAAGAGTGTGCTAAGAAATAGATTTCTCATTAAGCCTCAGACTGATCACTGACCACATACATACGCACGATAGAAATGAAAGCACTGCAAAGGCTTTGAAAATTGAACCAGCATTGGAAACACAGCCAAGAGAAAGCTAAAAAACATAATCAACATTCTAGCAGAATATAAATAAAACCCCAAGGTTATATCAATGCGCGCGCATACACACACACACACACACACACACACATTTATAGTAGTTCAGTTCAGTAACTCAGTTGTGTCTGACTCTTTGCAACTCCATGGACTGCAGCATGCCAGGCTTCCCTTTCCTTAACCACCCCGAGAACTTGCTGAAACTCATGCCCATTTACTGAGTGATGCCATCCAACCATCTGATCCTCTGTTGTCCCCTTCTCCTTCTGCCTTCTCTTTTCCCCAGCATGAAGGTCTTTTCCAATGTGTTGCCTGTTTGCATCAAGTAACCAAAGTATTGGAGCTTCAGCTTCAGCATAAATCTTTCCAATGGTCAGGATTGATTTCCTGTAGGATTGACTAGTTTGATCTCCTTGCATTTCAAGGGACTCTCAAGAGTCTTCTCCAACACCACAGTTTGAAGGTATTAATTCTTTGGCTCTCAGCCTTCTCCATATACTGTTTTGTTAGGACATTGATTGGAATTGCATTGAATCTATCATGTGGAAGCATTGATGATTTAACCGTGTAGAGTTTTACGATGAATGATCATGGAAAACTTCTCTACTTACTGTTTAATATACTTCATTAATATTTTGTTCTATGCATACAGATTCAATGCATATTTTCTTAGATCTATATCTATGAATTATATTTTTCTGCTAGTATAAATGAATTTGGGGAATTTGAAGTTCTAATTTCTCATTGCTGGTACCTAGGAAATCAATTGACTTTTTCCTTTTGCTTTGTATCTTACAAATTTTGTATGTTCATTTATTAGTTTCAGCCACTTATTTGCCAGTTTTAGGGCTTCTTCATAGAAACTGTTGTACTTTTTATATAAAAAAAATTTCCCTTTGTATGTTTGTATTGCTATTTCGTATTTTATTGCAGCAAGACTTTAAGTGGTATCTTATTTTTTGCCTCTTTTATTGGTCTTTCATTTATTTATTTTCATCCATCTTTGTTCTTTTTTGGCCTCTGTGGGCCTCCCATTGTAGTGGCCTCTCCTGTAGCAGAGCACCAGCGCTGGGTGCATGCACTCCATAGCGCTTGCTTGTAATTGGACACACTGGTCCAGCAGCTCCACGGCATGTGGGATTTTCCCAGGCCAGGGATTGAACCAGCACCCCTCGCACTGCAAGGTGGACTCTAACACTGGACCACCAGGGAAGCCCTCTTTAAGTGGTATTTTACACAGTAGTGAGAGAGGACATCCTTTTCTTGTTCCTGATGTTAGAGGGAAAGTGCGGGGACCTTCCGCAGAAAGGGAAGGCAGCGGGATTGCCCCCGGCTGAACCGGGAGATCTCGGAGAAAGGCAAATCTTGACTGCCCACCCCGAAGCCCCCTGGCTCAGGTAGAGGACAATCAGACGCGACAGGGGTTCCATCGAAGTAGTTCCCCTTTATTGAAGAAGATCCACAGCTTTTATAGACAAGTGAAGGGGGTTTTGCATGGGACTTCCTTTAGATTACACCAATCAAGCTAAAGGCCAAGCAATCATTCATGAGCACGGAAGCCAGGGGAACCAATCAGAAATTTTGACCATCAGTTAACAATTTAGATCACGCCCAGTCTCTTCCTATAGGTGCCATCTTAGCTCCAGGCTGAAACAATGTGCTTAAGCTTCTTTTCACTCCCACACCCCTTCCTGTAGACGCCATCTTAGCTCCAAACTGAAACAATGTGCTTAATTAAGCTTTATGCTTGCAACGGTCCTCTTTCAATTCAGAGCCCCACAAGAAAGTACCCTGTGTCTCATTAGTTATATAGTATTTGTTATAGATATTTTCCTTGAGTGTTCTTTATCATCCTTTTTCTCCTACAGGCAAGGCATTCTACCACAATGCCTCAAGCTTCCTTCAAAGTTTTATTTACCTTTTATTTTCTGAAGACTGAGTATAAATGCTTAGACATGGAGTATTTGGGGCAGGTAGTATTTATTCTTCTTGGAGTTCCTCTTCCTTCTAAACTCTTTTCCTGGTTAGAGATGAAAAAGAAGTTCCCTCTTGTTTTTTCCCATCATATTTATCACAGTCTAATAAAATGCATATTTTATTTATTGATTGATTAATTATTGTCTTTTTCTCTGAACTTGCATGTAAACTTTATGCTAGCAAGCCTTTTTGTCTTTCTAAAAGATTGCTATTGATATACGTTAAAGCTTAGAACACTATCAAACTCATGGCAATCCACTTTAGTATTCTTGCCTAGAAAATTCCACAGACAGAGGAGCCCAGAAGGCTATAGGCCATGGGGTCGCAAAGAGTAGAAATGACTGAGTGACTGACCATATTCCTGATTTAATGAGCTCTTTTTGGTTATTTTAAAATATAAATAGGGCTTCCCTGGTGGTCCAGTGGGGACCTTCCGCAGAAAGGGAAGGCAGCGGGATTGCCCCGGCTGAACCGGGAGATCTCGGAGAAAGGCAAATCTTGACTGCCCACCCAAGCCCCTGGCTCAGGTAGAGGACAATCAGACGCGACAGGGTTCCATCAAGTAGTTCCCATTTATTGAAGAGGATCAACAGCTTTTATAGACAAGTGAAGGGGGTTTTGCATGGGACTTCCTTTAGATTACACCAATCAAGCTAAAGGCCAAGCAATCATTCATGAGCACGGAAGCCAGGGGAACCAATCAGAAATTTTGACCATCAGTTAACAATTTAGATCACGCCCAGTCTCTTCCTATAGGTGCCATCTTAGCTCCAGGCTGAAACAATGTGCTTAAGCTTCTTTTCACTCCCACACCCCTTCCTGTAGACGCCATCTTAGCTCCAAACTGAAACAATGTGCTTAATTAAGCTTTATGCTTGCAACGGTCCTCTTTCAATTCAGAGCCCCACAAGAAAGTACCCTGTGTCTCATTAGTTATATAGTATTTGTTATAGATATTTTCCTTGAGTGTTCTTTATCATCCTTTTTCTCCTACAGGCAAGGCATTCTACCACAATGCCTCAAGCTTCCTTCAAAGTTTTATTTACCTTTTATTTTCTGAAGACTGAGTATAAATGCTTAGACATGGAGTATTTGGGGCAGGTAGTATTTATTCTTCTTGGAGTTCCTCTTCCTTCTAAACTCTTTTCCTGGTTAGAGATGAAAAAGAAGTTCCCTCTTGTTTTTTCCCATCATATTTATCACAGTCTAATAAAATGCATATTTTATTTATTGATTGATTAATTATTGTCTTTTTCTCTGAACTTGCATGTAAACTTTATGCTAGCAAGCCTTTTTGTCTTTCTAAAAGATTGCTATTGATATACGTTAAAGCTTAGAACACTATCAAACTCATGGCAATCCACTTTAGTATTCTTGCCTAGAAAATTCCACAGACAGAGGAGCCCAGAAGGCTATAGGCCATGGGGTCGCAAAGAGTAGAAATGACTGAGTGACTGACCATATTCCTGATTTAATGAGCTCTTTTTGGTTATTTTAAAAATATAAATAGGGCTTCCCCTGGTGGTCCAGTGGGTAAGGATACCACTTTGCAGTGCAAGGGGCGCCGGTTGGATCCCTGGCCTGGGAAGATCCCACGTGCTTCGGTCCCTGGCCTGGGAAGATCCCACGTGCCACGGAGCGGCTGGACTGATGTGTCCAATTACCGAGCAGGAGCTCTGGAGCACATGCGCCCAGAGCCGGCACTCTGCGACAATAGAGGCCGCTGCAATGGGAGGCCCACACGGGCCAAAGAACAAAGATGGATGAAAATGGACAAATGAAAGACCAATAGAAGTGGCCCACCCACTCCCCTCCCTCCCCAACGCGACCCCCTGCCCAAAATAAATAAATAAATAAATCTTAAAAAAAAAAAAAAATATATATATATATAAAACTCTAACATGAGCAAAAAAAAATCTTTCCAGTTTATCTTTTCATATCTCCTTCATATGCCTTTTTGTCTCCATAGCATGTCTACTTACTGCCAAAAATCTTAAGTATGCCAAACATTCACAGAAAACAATTGTTTCATGGGATGATGGATTTCAGGGATGAGAAATAATTCTTATTTAACATACTAATTTAATAGATTAATGTTAATTGCTTATAAACCAGATATTTGGTTGGAAATAGTGGAAAAAAGTTTCACACTCAATGAGATCTGTTGTTCTACTTAGTAGAAAGAAAAACTGTAGTTCTTTTCTTGCTCTGCATGTGCCATCTCTGGCCATTGACACATGAAGATTAATTAATCACTTTTAAATAGGTGCAAAATGGTTTCACTAAGCTGCTTTTTATAATTTAGTCTGATTCCCCCAATATCTATATAATTTATCTAGTGTTATATATTAGTTATTTATTTACACTAATAATCTCAACCCAATTTTAGTTCTTTCTAGTGAAAGCAAACTCCTTTAATTTCCTAGTGACTATTAATCTTTTTAACAGTATGAGTAGCATTAGTTCAGCCTGCTTATGAACCTAAAAATGGCAATCCACTTTAGTATTCTTGCCTAGAAAATTCCACAGACAGAGGAGCCCAGAAGGCTATAGGGGGTCGCAAAGAGTAGAAATGACTGAGTGACTGACCATATTCCTGATTTAATGAGCTCTTTTTGGTTATTTTAAAAATAAATAGGGCTTCCCTGGTGGTCCAGTGGGTAAGGATACCACTTTGCAGTGCAAGGCGCGGTTGGATCCCTGGCCTGGGAAGATCCCACGTGCTTCGGTCCCTGGCCTGGGAAGATCCCACGTGCCACGGAGCGGCTGGACTGATGTGTCCAATTACCGAGCAGGAGCTCTGGAGCACATGCGCCCAGAGCCGGCACTCTGCGACAATAGAGGCCGCTGCAATGGGAGGCCCACACGGGCCAAAGAACAAAGATGGATGAAAATGGACAAATGAAAGACCAATAGAAGTGGCCCACCCACTCCCCTCCCTCCCCAACGCGACCCCCTGCCCAAAATAAATAAATAAATAAATCTTAAAAAAAAAAATATATATATATATATATAAAACTCTAACATGAGCAAAAAAAAATCTTTCCAGTTTATCTTTTCATATCTCCTTCATATGCCTTTTTGTCTCCATAGCATGTCTACTTACTGCCAAAAATCTTAAGTATGCCAAACATTCACAGAAAACAATTGTTTCATGGGATGATGGATTTCAGGGATGAGAAATAATTCTTATTTAACATACTAATTTAATAGATTAATGTTAATTGCTTATAAACCAGATATTTGGTTGGAAATAGTGGAAAAAAGTTTCACACTCAATGAGATCTGTTGTTCTACTTAGTAGAAAGAAAAACTGTAGTTCTTTTCTTGCTCTGCATGTGCCATCTCTGGCCATTGACACATGAAGATTAATTAATCACTTTTAAATAGGTGCAAAATGGTTTCACTAAGCTGCTTTTTATAATTTAGTCTGATTCCCCCAATATCTATATAATTTATCTAGTGTTATATATTAGTTATTTATTTACACTAATAATCTCAACCCAATTTTAGTTCTTTCTAGTGAAAGCAAACTCCTTTAATTTCCTAGTGACTATTAATCTTTTTAACAGTATGAGTAGCATTAGTTCAGCCTGCTTATGTGTGACCTATAGTCTCTGCTGGCTTATATATATATTAGATTGTTCCATTTGAGTCATCTTTCTATCAGCCTTATAATATCAGATTCACTAGGTTCAAATACAATCAGTTTGAGATTTATTTGGATAGATTTGCTTTCTGGGAATTCAGATTCATATTAAGTGAAATTTAACATCTTTATTTTAGATAGCAAGATTGTTCATATTTTTGATAATAATAAATTACAACAACTGGTCCTCTTGTATTATCAGAAATATTTCCACTAAATCCCTGGAAAAGTCTATCTGAACCTGCGTCTCTTTTATGTCCTTCATTGGTAAACTTCCCAGGCATCACCTGGGAAGCCTTACCAGATAGCATATCCAACCCAAAATAACAAGGTCTCAGATCAATATTGAGTAAAGATATTTTAAGCATTGTTTCCTTTTTAATATTGGTACAATACTTTCCATAAAATAATTTTGGAAAAAAACTTCTAAATTTAATTTTTAAGTTTAGGAAGTATCTAGGAAATGTTTTCAATGTTAATTGCAGAATAAAAAATTATGAGAAAATTTCCTTTCTTTGTAAAAAGCCTTGACACAATCCAGTGTAGCTTCTTCTCACTGTGATATTTATTATTATTTTTGATGATCTTGTCTTTTTTGAATGAAATTAAATTAAAATTACTGATAACAGTTTCAACATTTGGTAGCCCTAAAATAACCTCAAAAGAGTTCAAATTTTAGAGAAATAAATATATAATATCTGAAGACAGTGTAGATTTGATTTGCTGAAAGATACAGATGAAGCACAAGGAAGTACAGCAGGATGCAGAGACACTGATAGATTTGGACTGAATGTAGGTCTGTCCTAGAAATTCTATTATTACTATCCTATACAGTAAATGAATATAATTGTGTGATATATTGGCCTTGCATTCACGCTAAGTCGCTAAGTTATGTCTGAATCTTTGCAGCCTCATGGAATGTAACCCACAGGCTCCTCTGTCCATGGGATTCTCCAGGCAAGAATACTGGAGTGGGTTGCCCTACTGTCCATGAAAACCTTGCCTTTTTGGTTCCTTGGGCAGGCATTAGAGGCTTGAAAGTAAAGCATGAAGTAAAATTATATCAATTTGTCTTTTCTAAAATGCACTAATACAATTAAATATGTTATAGCTCAGATTAAGAAAGAAGATTTAAAACATTTAAGAGTCACTGGAATAGAGTTAATCTCTCTAGCTTGTCTAGGGAAGAGTAAGACTTTACTTTTCTCTTGATTTGCTTTGATGCCATAAATGTGTTAACTGTTTTCTATCCAATTTTAATATATTAATTGTACATTGCAAAACAAAAGTTTTCTCTTGGAATTGGATGTGAAATTTAAAACAAATATCTAATTGAAAGAAACTGAAGCATCATTTCTAAAAGCTTTAGTTAAATAAATGAATATTGACTAATACTACAGTGAACAGCGCTTTGTGCTATGCTGTGCTAAGTGCTTCCGTCAGTCCAACTGTTGGTGACCCTGTGGACTGTAGTCCACCAGGCTCCTCTCTTCATGATATTTTCCAGGCAAGATTACTGGAGTGGGTTGCTATTTCCTTCTCCAGGGAATATGTTACCTTATGTGGTAAAAAGGAACTTTGCAGATGTGATTAAGTTAAGGATCTTGAAATGGGGAGATTATCCAGGATTATCCCCATGAGTTCAATGTAATCACAAGGGTCCTTATAAGTGAAAGATGGAGGCAGAGAGTCAGAGTGATTGGTTGTGAGAAGAACTAACCTATACTTGCTGACTTTGAAATGGAGGAAAATAGCTGTAAGTCAAGCAATGTGAGCAGTCAAGCTAGAAAAGGAAAGGAAATAGAGTCTCCCCTACATCCCCCATAAAAAACAATTCTGCCCATGGCTTGATTTTCAGTCCTGTATATGCCATTGCAAATTCTGACCCTCAGAACTATAATAAAACATACTGTATTATTTTAAGTAACAAAGTTTCTGACAATATATTACCATAACAGTAGGAAACTACTGTAAAAACAAAAGCCAAATTTTTACAAAAATGTTCTTTCTCTTTCTTTCCTCTCTGCCCACCCCTACCATATTTCATAAATGATTTAGACCATTTGCTCATATTCATATAACTCATATTCAGGTAAACTTTATTTATAACCAACTAACTTCCTTGAGAGATATTAAAAGCACCAATTACTGCACTGACTTTTTGCTTTGACTCCCCTACACCTGTCTCATATTCCCACTATTAGTTGCTTTAAGCCAACTAAAAGGATGGATATACATTACATCTTCTAAGGTTGATTCTAGTTGAATAGTGCAAGCTTGAGAAAGATTCTGAAGCCTTGTTGAAGATTAGGAAAAAATATTGTGATTGGTTATCAATATGAATATTTGCTGTGAATCCAGAAGGAGGAAAGGAATGTCATGATTAGAAGTGAGAGAGACCTAGAAAAGTTTTTAAAGATAGGAAGCAGAACTGATTCATTGGGAACAGTCAGAGACCACAAGGAAACTTGAAGGTGTTGAACAAATGCTGAGGGAAGAGATACCCAAAAGAAGCAATCTCATTTCCAACATTTTTCTTGGGGATTCACTTAAAATGATATTTTCTGAGCCTTTGCCTGTGTATGTCACAGTGAATAGGAATAACAGGCTTTGATAGACTCCCAGTTTTATGGCAGACTGTAATCATACACAGTAATAACTCCTTTGGTGAAGGTTAATTTAGAGACTATGCAAAACTGTGAATTGTTTTACAGATTATAGTAGATAAAAGCACTCTTAACAACTTTTATTAATTGGACAAGCATCCCACCCTGAAAAGGCACATGGCTAACGGGAACCTGAGGGTTAAGTGACATGATTATGAACTTTGGATTGTGTTTTATGAGTCTTAATTAAATATTAGTGGTCTCCCTCCCTTATTTAAAAAGAAATTACTTGAAAAAAAGTATGTGTTAGAATAATTTGTCAAATGTTCTCTTTTATTGTTATAGCAATGCTTCAAAAGTACCTGGATGGAAAGGTCAAAATTCTGGCATTTGCATTAAGTTCTCAGTACATACAGACCAGGACTTCCCTGGTGGCTTAGATGGTAAAGAATCCACCAGCACTTCAGTAGACCTGGGTTCTACCCTTGAGCTGGGAAGGTCTCCTTGAAAAGAGAATGGCAACCACTCCAGTATTCTTGCTTGGAGAATTCCATGGACAGAAGAGTTTAACTGGGTACAGTCCATGGGGTCAAAAGAGTTGGACATAACTGAGCAACTATCACTATCATATATAGACCAAGAGCAATACTTCCTACCTATTACCTAAGAACTGGAGAGTCTGTAGCTTTACTTTATCTGATGATCCAGAATGCATTTTTGAGCAACAGATATTTCTCCTCAAATATTAAACTCAAGTTTTCATTTTTATTTATGTATGACTTACACACTTCCTTGAAAGTTTTTTATTATTTTTATTAACTGAGATGGAACAAAATATCTTTTCAATTGGTATGTTTATCATTTTAATGGGGCATAGTCATAATTGTACACACTTGACAAATGGCATGTTTATAGTTAAAGCTTCTTTGTATTGGTTGTGACATTAACTTACTATAGCCAACTCAGCATTTAAATTATGTGTTAATTTAATATTAGCTATATGCTATAGTTGAAGTACTCATAGTATCAAAATGTCAGTAGGTATAAAATAAAGTACTTCTTTATGGAATTAAGTCTACTAATTGGCAATCCATTCATATTGGGTTTGGGACACACAGATTTGTCACCCATCGAATGAACTGTTGTTTAGTTATAAAGAAAAAAATATTTCTAAGTGTTGAAAAAATAGAGATTGCAAATATATGCTCATTATTTAAGACTCAATCTAAATGTCTGTGGTTAAGTGTAAGTGGAACATACACAGGGAAGCAGAAAGAGAGCAGTGTTTTAGGACTGATATATAGTGAATAGCTTTGCATGAAAAATTAAGATTCTTCTGAACCCACCTTAAATAAAGCATCCGGCGCATGATAGAGATGGATCACTTGCTCTCATAAATCTGGCATTTAAACTGAACTAGTTATGAATATTCGTGACAGAAAGATTTAGCTGTACGCCTCATCCCCCCACCAGTGACTAAATAATTAGTCTTTCCGTTAATCTTCATTACCATTGTCATCTTCCACCTTGTCCTTTGAAAACAAGATTGAAATAGAAGGATATCTAGAAATTCATACTGAGAAATATGAGGGCTGTAAGCCATTCAAATGACAAAGGTGCTTGGAAGAGACAGCAAAAGTTATTTCATCTAATCTATAGATATACCAATGTTAAATTGATTAAATTCAAAGGGTTCTACCCTTGAGCTGGGAAGGTCTCCTTGAAAAGAGAATGGCAACCACTCCAGTATTCTTGCTTGGAGAATTCCATGGACAGAAGAGTTTAACTGGGTACAGTCCATGGGGTCAAAAGAGTTGGACATAACTGAGCAACTATCACTATCATATATAGACCAAGAGCAATACTTCCTACCTATTACCTAAGAACTGGAGAGTCTGTAGCTTTACTTTATCTGATGATCCAGAATGCATTTTTGAGCAACAGATATTTCTCCTCAAATATTAAACTCAAGTTTTCATTTTTATTTATGTATGACTTACACACTTCCTTGAAAGTTTTTTATTATTTTTATTAACTGAGATGGAACAAAATATCTTTTCAATTGGTATGTTTATCATTTTAATGGGGCATAGTCATAATTGTACACACTTGACAAATGGCATGTTTATAGTTAAAGCTTCTTTGTATTGGTTGTGACATTAACTTACTATAGCCAACTCAGCATTTAAATTATGTGTTAATTTAATATTAGCTATATGCTATAGTTGAAGTACTCATAGTATCAAAATGTCAGTAGGTATAAAATAAAGTACTTCTTTATGGAATTAAGTCTACCAATTGGCAATCCATTCATATTGGGTTTGGGACACACAGATTTGTCACCCATCGAATGAACTGTTGTTTAGTTATAAAGAAAAAAATATTTCTAAGTGTTGAAAAAATAGAGATTGCAAATATATGCTCATTATTTAAGACTCAATCTAAATGTCTGTGGTTAAGTGTAAGTGGAACATACACAGGGAAGCAGAAAGAGAGCAGTGTTTTAGGACTGATATATAGTGAATAGCTTTGCATGAAAAATTAAGATTCTTCTGAACCCACCTTAAATAAAGCATCCGGCGCATGATAGAGATGGATCACTTGCTCTCATAAATCTGGCATTTAAACTGAACTAGTTATGAATATTCGTGACAGAAAGATTTAGCTGTACGCCTCATCCCCCCACCAGTGACTAAATAATTAGTCTTTCCGTTAATCTTCATTACCATTGTCATCTTCCACCTTGTCCTTTGAAAACAAGATTGAAATAGAAGGATATCTAGAAATTCATACTGAGAAATATGAGGGCTGTAAGCCATTCAAATGACAAAGGTGCTTGGAAGAGACAGCAAAAGTTATTTCATCTAATCTATAGATATACCAATGTTAAATTGATTAAAATTTCAAAGGAGATTTCGGTGCATGTTAATGCTGATGAATAGTCCATAGACAGCAAAGGGTAAGATGAAATGCAGGCTAGGAGGAAGCACTAAATTGTCTTTCACATTCCTTGTGCTCTCTCTTGTTCCTGCCCCTTGCCCTCCAACACATCTAGCTACCATTTCAATCTTACAGCACAAATGCACTTCTGGAAAGGAGTTTATGTGATAAGAACCAAGATCATGGATATGTTTTTAGAATGCCCACATGAATTCAATAATAGAACAAGAGAGGTTGATTGAAACTTATCCTTAGAAATTAAGATTACTGGGAAGGAATTTCCTTGAGGTACAACTGACTGGTGTATCACCAGGATTAGAAGTTCATTAATAGAAAAATAAAATAAAAGACATTATTTATATAGCATCTTCTAGGCATTAAGCAATATGATCATATGCTACCTGATTATTCTCGTAGTCCGTCCTTAAAGGTTTTGGTCTCCTTATTTAAACAAAGATGTTGAGGTCCAAGAGATAAAGTACTTGTTCAGGATAACTGCAAGTTTGTCTCAGACCGGAGCTTGAAACTGTGGTGGTAAGGTTTCAATCAAAAGCTGCCAGATGATCTTGCTTGTTCATAGCATATTTCAATACTTCTCTTATTTTCAGGTGATTCAAGGAGGGAGAAGGGTGTAGAGAAACATTAAACTGTAGGAAGGGGTTTCCCTGGTGGTCCAGTGGGTAAGGGCACCGCCTTGCAGTGCAAGGGGTGCCGGTTCGATCCCTGGCCTGGGAAGATCCCATGTGCCATGGAGCGGCTGGACCAATGTGTCCAATTACCGAGCTGGAGCTCTGGAGCACATGCGCCCAGAGCCGGCGCTCTGTGACAACAGGGGCTGCTGCGACGGGAGGCCCACACGGGCCAAAGAACAAAGATGAATGAAAATAGATAAATGAAAGACCAATAGAAGTGACCCGCCTGCCCCCCCACCCCTTCCCAACTCGCCCCTTTCCGCCCAAAAAAAAACTGTAGGGAGAAAACCAAAAGTAAAATGAACAAAGAAATAGACTTGACAAGAAGTATATAGTGTTTTCTTAAGATTAGATTCATTTTTACCTGAAATTATGCTCATAATGTCATTTTATTTATTTTTAAAAAATCTCTTTTGGATATTCATCTGTCCAGGAACTTCAGGTTTATGTATATGAACATTGTATTGGTTTTAGCTCTTGACTGAGGTAACTGATAAACTGTAATAGCTTCATTGACTTTTTCACATTCAAAGACAGACAGTTTTCTTAGGAGGTCCTCTGAGTCATTTACCTGGCCTGATATGACCACTTTCATTGTTTATTTGCAGAAGCACATAAACAGAAGTTTCACTGACATTCAACATGAAAAAATCTTCTTCCCAGTGAAATTAAGGAGTCACCTTCTGGTCAGTAATACATTAAAGGGAGTTTTGTTTTCAATATTCCTGCATTACCTGAGCCACTTATTATTCGATACATTCTTTCATGACCAGGCATCAAAATCACGCAAGAACAACTTGTATTGTCACTAAGTGGTGAATTTATTCATGAAAGAAAGAGTTGATCTTTTGTTTTTCATTTAGACACAAATAAATGCATTTTTCATCTTAGACATGAATTAATTACTGCTTTTCTGTCCCAGACATCTACAACATAAAAAGAATGTAAATCCAGATCTATCAATAAAATTAACGTGGGAAACATGGAAAGAAGAAAGTAGTCTGATATTTACATTTATATAATTTAAATCCGTCATAAGATAATAAAGTACAGTGTGGATTAAGAGGATAAAGAAAACTTACTGGATTCCAGATTGGGTACTTTCTAGTTATGCTGCACTATCTTTTATGTTATCTTTCTGATACAACCAAAATAGTTGGTTAATTTCAACACAGAATTTGACATTTGCCTTACCCAATCCGGAAGAAATTGATGCCTTTGTTTATAATTACTTCTTCTATGTATGATAGTGAAATATCTTTTAATCAGATTCAAATATGAATTCATATCATTACGATTTAACAACAGAAAACTTTGGCATCTTTTGTAGAGATGCATTTGCTTTTTTTTGGGGGGGGGCGAGGGATGGGGTGGTGAGGGAGTGGAGCAGGCGGGCTACTTCTATTGGTCTTTCATTTGTCTATTTTCATCCATCTTTGTTCTTTGGCCCATGTGGGCCTCCCATCGCGGTGGCCTCTGTTGTCGCAGAGCACCGACTCTGGGCGCATGCGATCCAGAGCTCCGGCTCGGTAATTGGACACATTGGTCCAGCCGCTCCACGGCATGTGGGATCTTCCCAGGCCAGGGATTGAACCGGCGCCCCTTGCACTGCAAGGCGCTGTCCTTACCCACTGGACCACCAGGGAAGCCCGATGCATTTGCTTTTAACGTGCAAGTGTGAAGGTGTTCGTCAGTCAGTCATGTCTGATTCTTTGCAACCCTATGGATTATCCCAATATATTCTCTAGGCAAGAATACTTCAGTGGGTAGCCAATCCCTTCTCTAGAGGACCTTCCCGATGGGGAAGATCAGGAGATGGATCAATCCTGGGTCTCCCGCCTTGCAGACAGTTTCTATGCCATTTGAGCCACCAGGGAAGACCATTTGCTTTGAAACTAAATAGCATTTCAAAATCATATAGCAGTCTGGGTTGTTTTCAAAAGTCAGGTTCAGGGAGGTGATCAACCATTCCTCACAATACTTTCAGCTTAAACCCTGGACCACTTTACACCACGAGAAGTGTATATTAGGTGGAATTCAAATCAGGGATAGTAAATAAGGGGTACAGTATCATTCTCTCACCTTAAGGAAGACAGTTGATTCCAGAGCCAATTATAAATTCATTTTGGAGAGTATTTCATGTCTTACCTGGAGTCATATTCACAAAAGTGTATTTTATTGTTATGTTTTCAAGTTTTCTTAGAAAATGTTCAGGAAAACTTGAAATTTGTTTGTTTTGAGGAATAAGTGTCCTACCTATATGTCTGAGAAATTTAAATTCTTCCTCCTGTTTATTAAGGGCATATAAATGTGTCTCACATTTTGATATCACTGCTCAAAATTTCAGATCTAAATTTTAAACAAAAATAATCATGTTAGATAGGCAGAATCTTATCATCGACATATTATTGTCTCATTGGTGCTGATTTTTTCTTTCTCTATTGCTTTTTATTAAAAAGTCTTTTCCTAGATTCTGCTTCAAGTACTCTACGGGGAAAGGTAGGGTTATAAATAAATAGAAAATTAACAATATGATGGACTGAATATGATTATATAGAAAATTATCCACTATTTTCTTCAATGAAAATGTGACCACTAAATATATAAATAAACAAACACACAAAAGACCTATTTGAAGTAAGCATTCACTTATCAGAGCATTAGAATTCTAAAACTCAATGCAGAAAGTATTAATTGTGAGATTTAAATTTGGTGTTCTGAGGGTCTTTATTCCCCAGAGTTAAATACACTGGCACAAGTGGATTGAATTCTCCTTCGCATGAGGTGCCTGACATTTTCATTCTGTTCAACTTTTGGGTCTTCTGTTTTCATGACTTGATACCTTAAAACTTACCTACAACTCTTGCTGTGAAAAATAAGCCAGTTTTATTGTCATTTCTGTTTAAGACTACAAATGACTTATACTTGATAATAGAATCTAAGTAGTATAGAGATATGATATTAAAGCTCAAATGAGTAGCTTTCATTTTGGGGAGGGAGAAAGAAAAACATTGAGAAAGGTAAATGTTAGAAGTATGTAAAGACATAGATTTGAGAGCATTCAATTTTTATTCAAATATTAATTTATTTACATTAGGAAAGATTTTTTATTGTTATAGATCCATGCTTATTAAAATATTAAATATACTTGCCCATATTTTCAAACTCTAATTATATAGACTTACTAGAAATTTGCAATTGTGAAAATATAAGATTTTATTTAAGTCCAAGAAAATTTCTATTTACAAAGTAGTGGGTTTCTTTTTCCCATTACAAAATGGAAAACACTGCCTTATGTTTCCTTTTCTCATGCTCTTCTAAACTAACAATCATCTAAGACAGCAATGAGCGTCATCCATAAAAACTAACTTGTACCTCTGGAAACTAGTCAGTGACAATTAGTATCTCACTATTTCATAAACTAAAGTTACATTTCTGTGAATTTTTTTTTACCAGAGTTTTAAAATTTCATATTATGAACTCTTGCACCTTTATGATCCATTTCCAAATACCCTTAATGAAGAATCTATAATCTACTTGGCAATCATTAAAAAAGAAAACAGAATTGTTATTAAGTCTTTCCTAGCTGTGTCTCAAATTGAAGAAATTTCTCCAGAAAGAATAGTTAAAGCTAAAGAGATGCAGAACAATAAATGGGTTACCAGGGATTTGGGAAGGCAAGGAGAGCGTGAGTTTCTTTGGGATGAAGAAACAGTTCTGCATGTTGATAGTAGGTCGATTATGGCATGTGTACATGTGGTAACATGCCATAGAAATATATATATATATACACACACACATAAAAATGAAAGTAAAAGAAAATTAAAAGTGTTAGTCACTCAGTCGTGTTTGACTCTTTGAGACCCCATGGACTGTAGCATGTCAGGCTCCTCTGTCCATGGAATTCTCCAGGCAAGAATGCTAGAGTGGTAATAATACTAGAGTGGTATCCATTTTCTTTTCCAGGGATCTTCCCAACCCAGGGATGGAGCCTGCGTGCCTCCTGCCTTGTAGGCAGGTTCTTTACCATCTGAGGCCTTGGGGAAATTGATACAAAAATGCGTGAATTAAAGGGCTTCCCTGGTGGTCCAGTGGGTAGAGTCCTTGCACTGCAAGGGGCGCCAGTTTGATCCCTGGAACGGGAAGATCCCACATGCTGCCAAGCGCTGGAGCGGTGTGTCCAATTACAAGCCAGTGTTCTGGAGCACATGCGCCCAGAGCAGGCACTCCGTTACAGGAGAGGCCACTGCAGTGGGAGGCCCATGCAGGCCAAAGAACAAATGGATGAAAATAAATACATGAAAGACCAATAATAATAATAAAAAAGAATGAGTGAATTAAAAAACTGCCAAATTTGAGCAAGATTTATATCTGGTTTAGTTAACGGAATTGTGTCAATCAGTTTCTTGCTGTGCTAATGAACTGGGGTTAATGAAAGATGTCAGGGTTGGGGAAAGCTAGGTGATGGGAACTGAGAACTTTGCAATTTCATATGAGGCTAAATTAATTTCAAAATAAAACAATTTTTTTAAGAAAAGTAATCAAATTAGCTGAAAGTAAGGCAGTTTTTATTGATTTTGTTTTCAGTTAAGTCACCTAATATATAACAGAATTAATTTATGTATCAAGCAGGAATAAATACATAAAGGAATCATGTATAATATTTTTGAAATTGATTTCCTATATTTATATTTTAAGTGATATTATAATTGCATAAGAGTTTATATTCAGTGTTTGCTATTATGAGAAAAAATAGCATTTCACATTTTCTCACTAATCTATTCATCTACATGTGAGAGACCACTTCAGATGTGATGTCATTTTCCCTAAAGAAAGTAAAACATATTTTCATTGCTGTTGTTGAGTTGCTAAGTTGTGTCTGGCTTAGACTCCATTCAATGCATTTTCAAAAGGCCACCTGGCCACTTTCACCACCTTAGTGCATAATGACATAATTTATAGAGAGTCGTTCTTGTCAAAATTCAATAGCAAATGAAATTACAGACAAAGAATTAATCTCCAAAATCTACAAGCAACACAGACAGCTCAGTACAGGAAAAACGAACAACCCAATCAAAAAATGGAAAAAAGATCTAAAGAGACACCTCTCCAAAGAGGACATACAGATGGCCCAAAAGCACATGAAATGATGTTCAACCTCGCTTATTATTAGAGAAATGCAAATTAAAACCACAATGAGATACCACCTCACACCCGTCAGAATGGCCATCATCAATAAATTGACAGACAACAAATGCTGGAGAGGGTGCAGAGAAAAGGGAACCCTCTTGCATTGCTGGTGGCAATGTCAATTGATAGAGCCTCTATGGAAGACAGTATGGAGATTCCTTAAAAAACTAAAAATAGAAGCACCCTATGACCCAGCAATCCCACTATTAGGCTTATATCCTGATGAAATCAAAACTGAAAGAAGCACCTTTACCCCAATGTTCATTGCAGCTCTCTATACAATATCTGGTTTAGTTAACGGAATTGTGTCAATCAGTTTCTTGCTGTGCTAATGAACTGGGGTTAATGAAAGATGTCAGGGTTGGGGAAAGCTAGGTGATGGGAACTGAGAACTTTGCAATTTCATATGAGGCTAAATTAATTTCAAAATAAAACAATTTTTTTAAGAAAAGTAATCAAATTAGCTGAAAGTAAGGCAGTTTTTATTGATTTTGTTTTCAGTTAAGTCACCTAATATATAACAGAATTAATTTATGTATCAAGCAGGAATAAATACATAAAGGAATCATGTATAATATTTTGAAATTGATTTCCTATATTTATATTTTAAGTGATATTATAATTGCATAAGAGTTTATATTCAGTGTTTGCTATTATGAGAAAAAATAGCATTTCACATTTTCTCACTAATCTATTCATCTACATGTGAGAGACCACTTCAGATGTGATGTCATTTTCCCTAAAGAAAGTAAAACATATTTTCATTGCTGTTGTTGAGTTGCTAAGTTGTGTCTGGCTTAGACTCCATTCAATGCATTTTCAAAAGGCCACCTGGCCACTTTCACCACCTTAGTGCATAATGACATAATTTATAGAGAGTCGTTCTTGTCAAAATTCAATAGCAAATGAAATTACAGACAAAGAATTAATCTCCAAAATCTACAAGCAACACAGACAGCTCAGTACAGGAAAAACGAACAACCCAATCAAAAAATGGAAAAAAGATCTAAAGAGACACCTCTCCAAAGAGGACATACAGATGGCCCAAAAGCACATGAAATGATGTTCAACCTCGCTTATTATTAGAGAAATGCAAATTAAAACCACAATGAGATACCACCTCACACCCGTCAGAATGGCCATCATCAATAAATTGACAGACAACAAATGCTGGAGAGGGTGCAGAGAAAAGGGAACCCTCTTGCATTGCTGGTGGCAATGTCAATTGATAGAGCCTCTATGGAAGACAGTATGGAGATTCCTTAAAAAACTAAAAATAGAAGCACCCTATGACCCAGCAATCCCACTATTAGGCTTATATCCTGATGAAATCAAAACTGAAAGAAGCACCTTTACCCCAATGTTCATTGCAGCTCTCTATACAATAGCCAGAACACGGAAGCAACCTAGATGTCCATCGATGAATGAATGGATAAAGCAGCTCTGGTACATATATACAATGGAATACTACTCAGCTGTTAAAAGAAATGCAGAAGACTCAGTCCTAATGAAGTGGCTGGATCTAGAACCTATCATAAAAAGTGAAGTAAGTCAAAAAGAGAAAGACAAATACTAACACACATATATGGAATCTAGTTGGATGGTCTTGATAACACACACAGTGAACTCATAGAAAAACAGACAGAGCATAGACATATGGACATTGTGGGGAAGAAATAGGGAGGGGGAGGCATGGAGGGAGTAACATGGAAACCTATACTGTCACACATGGAAAAGATAGCTATTGTCATTGTGCTAAGGGAATAGGAGTGCTCACAATGGCATGGGGCGATGGTCTGGAGGGGTGGGATGGGGAGAACTGGGGGGGGGTGGGGACCAGGGATATGCATATGACTGATCTGGGAACATACATGTCGGTGAACAACAAAAGTCTGTAAAACCTTTAAAATAAAGAATTAAAATAAAAAAATTCAATAGTGTCTCATCTATTGCACTTTAGAACAATAAATAGGTAACATCTATTGTGTACTTATGTTAACAAGAACAGTGCTAGCATCTTTATAAACTGTCTCATTTCATATTCATTCTAACCCAGTGGGGTTGGTTATTATCTTTCCAGTTTTACAAGATGGACCTAAATTGAATGTGTTAGAGGTGGCTTTCTTTCTAAACCTGGTGCTGCTGAATAGTGGTTTGAAAATTGTGCTTACTATTAATTTGTATCTATGTAAGTATGCTCTTTGATCTTAGAAATGCATTCTGTTAATTCTGAAACAGCCTCATCTTTTCAGGCTAGCCCAATACCCAGTATACTCCCTTTTCAAAGTTCTCTGGATTTAGCACAAAATTCAACTTATCAAGTTCTTCCCAGTCATCAATGAACATAATACATCAGCCCAGTTTGCCGCTCACACTCTCGAAAGTGCCAATAGTATGGAGATTCCTTAAAAACTAAAAATAGAAGCACCCTATGATTGAAATAAAAAACTGGAAGAAACCCCCATTAGCAGCTCTCTATACAATAGCCAGAACACGGAAGCAACCTAGATGTCCATCGATGAATGAATGGATAAAGCAGCTCTGGTACATATATACAATGGAATACTACTCAGCTGTTAAAAGAAATGCAGAAGACTCAGTCCTAATGAAGTGGCTGGATCTAGAACCTATCATAAAAAGTGAAGTAAGTCAAAAAGAGAAAGACAAATACTAACACACATATATGGAATCTAGTTGGATGGTCTTGATAACACACACAGTGAACTCATAGAAAAACAGACAGAGCATAGACATATGGACATTGTGGGGAAGAAATAGGGAGGGGGAGGCATGGAGGGAGTAACATGGAAACCTATACTGTCACACATGGAAAAGATAGCTATTGTCATTGTGCTAAGGGAATAGGAGTGCTCACAATGGCATGGGGCGATGGTCTGGAGGGGTGGGATGGGGAGAACTGGGAGGGGTCACCAGGGATATGCATATGACTGATCTGGGAACATACATGTCGGTGAACAACAAAAGTCTGTAAAACCTTTAAAATAAAGAATTAAAATAAAAAAATTCAATAGTGTCTCATCTATTGCACTTTAGAACAATAAATAGGTAACATCTATTGTGTACTTATGTTAACAAGAACAGTGCTAGCATCTTTATAAACTGTCTCATTTCATATTCATTCTAACCCAGTGGGGTTGGTTATTATCTTTCCAGTTTTACAAGATGGACCTAAATTGAATGTGTTAGAGGTGGCTTTCTTTCTAAACCTGGTGCTGCTGAATAGTGGTTTGAAAATTGTGCTTACTATTAATTTGTATCTATGTAAGTATGCTCTTTGATCTTAGAAATGCATTCTGTTAATTCTGAAACAGCCTCATCTTTTCAGGCTAGCCCAATACCCAGTATACTCCCTTTTCAAAGTTCTCTGGATTTAGCACAAAATTCAACTTATCAAGTTCTTCCCAGTCATCAATGAACATAATACATCAGCCCAGTTTGCCGCTCACACTCTCAGAAGAAAGTGCCAATGGCAGTGTCAGCTCCCAGAGACAGGATATCCTGCTATACTACTTGAAATTTCTGCTTTCGCACTAAGGGCTTAATGGGATTTGCATAATTGTCTTGATTTATAAAAAGCAATTTATTAATCCAGGCTTCAGGAGGTTAGTGATATTCCAGTTCAGTGTTGCATGATTAAGGCAGGTTTTGAAGCACAAAACAAAAGAAACAAATACTCTACCAAACTTCAAATGCAGGGATCCTCAAAATTATAAAAGATGGTGATGATGATAATGCTAATGATCCGCAACAGAAGTCTATTTTTTGGTGAAGAATTTATTGATTCATCTATCGATTCTGTATGAATTAGGTTTTGGTAGGTGATTTGAAAGTACAAAATGAAACATGGGACAGCTAATTAAATTGTGCTGTTTCTTATTAGTGTTTAACCCTAATCCACCTTTTCAAAGGTTAACTTTTCATAAGTTTAACTCTTTAAAGTTTACTGAGAGCAGAATCATGTGATTTACATTCCCACAGTAAATTTCTAGCATTGGGGGCCCAAGAAAATGTGCAATAAATTGATGTTTGGTGACAAGGAGTGTAACTGATTTAGAGACAAACACTATAATACATCAAAACCATTCAAATAAAACTGAGTCATTTGTATTCCTTCAGGTTGTCACTTAGGTTAAAAAAATTCCTTATTCACATTTTTATTATTATGTCTTTCTGTATGTTATGTATGAGATATTCTATAAATTATTAAAATGTATTTATGTATATATATATATACATATATATTAACTGTCTCATCAAAATACTCACTTTTAATAAAGTAAGTCTGACTAATAGCAGTAGGTTTTAAAAAATAGAGTTTGGGTCAGCCCCCTTTCAACAGATAAAACTGGCTATAATACTTTTTTTAAAGAGGATTTTGGAATTTTCAAATTTTCTGTTTTTTAACCTTGTGTATAAATCTGCATAAAGGGGATAAGGATGCAGAAAATAACTGGTATGCAAATTGTGTAACTGAGATTTAAAATTTTAAACAAATCTATTGTTTCATCATTTTATATGATGCCCCATTCAAAAGAGTGCTACTATCATAATTACCTCTTACTGCAATCATTAAAGTATAAGCACATACAGAAAAGTATATGGAAGAAGTGAAAAACACTGAGGATCTCAACATATTGAAATAATTACTATTAATCTGTTGGTGCACACATAATGGACCCAGACTGGAAATAACTTAAATATTCATTAACTGGTGAATGGATAGATAAAATGTGGTATATCAATGTAATGGAATGTTATTTAGAAATACAAAGAACAACCAGTAACACTTATTATTAATAAATCATGATTGAATGTCAAACATTTGCTAAGAAAAAGAAGCCAGAATGCGTGAGTCTATTTATAGGAAAAATCCAGAAAAGGGAAATTCATAGAGACAGAAATTACACTGTCAAATGCTTGGGGCTGGGAATGGGAAGGGAATTATTGGTAAGTGGACATAAGGTGCCTAATTAGGAATATGAACTAAAATGGATTTATGATCTGATTGCACTACTTGAAAAAATTATTAAAACTCTTGAATTGTATATTTGAAGTGGGTGAACTTTACAACATGAAAAAAATAATGCCACTAACGATTGTTAACAAATATGTGTTGGTATAACATTTTCCCAAATTTTTCTAATGAATATAATGAAAGGGATTGTAATATATATTCTGATTTAGAATCTTTTTTTTTTTAACTGAGCTTAAATAATGGACATTTCCCATTTCAGCATGGACGTATATGACCTTTTTGACAGGCTGTAATAATTCATTATATACACGTATCGTAGTTAACTTATTTTTCTAATTTTTCAACTTTAACATAGATGTTTGTACATATGCATATGTGCCTTTATACATTGTGTGATTTTTTTGCATAAATTAAATTATAACTAGGAATTTGAATTTTAGGTATGAAAATTATATATATAGATACATATGAAGTATATGTATAAATATATTTCTATATTTTTAAAATCTATTAACATGTAATCTCAGAAACACTGTAGCTATCTATATTTTCATCTTTAAATAATGAGAATATTCATTTATCCTCACCATTCACAGCAGTCTTACTAATCAAAGTCAATATTAAAAAATTATAACAGAATTACTTTAATTTGTGGAATCTGCATGGAGAGGTCAACATTTCTTCATCTATTAAATCTTCTATTGTATTTCTTTTCTGTGACTTGTCTATTTATTTACCTTACTTATTTTTCAATTTAGTTGTTTATGTTTAACCTCAGTTGGTAAGATTTATCTACTTATTTACATTGGTAATTTGTCTTTCTCATATTTTTCAAATATTTTAAATAAATTTTTCTTTGATTCTTAAAATGTATGCTTCTTGGTCGTATAAAGCCTTCATTTTTTGTAATCAAAGGATAAAATAATCATTATTGTTTTTTCTTTTTGATACTATGTTCATGAAATCCTTCCCTCCTCAAAATTATAAAAATATTCACCTAAGTTTTTTTTCCAGTACCTCTTTGATTTCAATTTTAAACTTGAGAATTTAAATCATTTGTAATTCCATTTCATTTTCGTAGTATGTTAAATATGCAACTTTCCTTTTATTCTATGACTGCTCATTTATACCAACAATAGTGACTGTATAATCTATTTCTCCCCAGCTCTAGTTTGAAATTAGTCAATACCACTCAGGAAATGAATTTCAGGTAATTTTGAAAAATAATACATATATTTATTATGAGTGTTTGGCATAGTATTCTCATTTCAGACAATTATGCAGTGTTTAATTATTGTTGTTTAGTGGCTCATTCATGTCTGACTCTTTGAGACCCTATGGACTATAACCCATTGGGCTCCTCTGTCCATAGATTTTCCGAGCGAGAATACTGGAGTATTCAAGGGCTTGAAATGACTGGGTGGTCATTTCCTTCTCCAGGGAATCTTCCCAGCCTAAGGAACCTGCACCGCCTGCACGGATCTCCTGCATTGCAGGCAGATTCTTTAATGCTGAGCCACCAGGGAAGCCCTTTTATTTATTATACATCACCAGATCAATTAAAAATTGAGATAAGAACTGCTTCCTACTTGAAAGATGAATTAGGAACATGGTCCTTACAGATGCATACAGACCCTTACAGTCAGTTGAGAGGACAGACACAATGCCCAGTTTTTTATCTGTCTGTTACTTCCCGCAAAATTCTGTTTCGTCATTGATTTCAAATGGATTGTCCCCATTTACCCCTCCTTTCTGGGTAAAATGTTTTCAATTAAATTGAAATTTAACATTCCTATAAATTATGATAAATATAAAACTATGAATAGAAAATAAAATATTAGAATTATAGCACCTATACATAGCATTTAGAGTATGCACATGTTTCTATGATTTAAAATGTATCATATAATACATACAGATATTTGAAGGTAAATTTTAGTATATGTGCTGCTGAAGTGTGTACTATCTGGAGGTAAATTTTAAAGAAAACACTTTGTTTTTTAGCCCAAGGTAGGAAGGACCCTGCGCTTGAAATTAGACATGCTGATATTAGTGGGAGGGCTTTGCATTTGCTAGGCACTTTTTTAAGGAATTTATTAATACTAGTGCTTTGGTTCTCACAATTAAATCTATGGTGAATCCATTGAAGCACCAAGAGCTTAGATAACTCACCAAGGGCTCACACTTGTAAAAGGAAGAGCCAGATTCACTCAGCCCAGGCAGCGGGTTCCCTAGTCCGAGCCTTAACCACTACTCTGGCTTTCCGTTTTAAATATGCAACTTTCCTTTTATTCTATGACTGCTCATTTATACCAACAATAGTGACTGTATAATCTATTTCTCCCCAGCTCTAGTTTGAAATTAGTCAATACCACTCAGGAAATGAATTTCAGGTAATTTTGAAAAATAATACATATATTTATTATGAGTGTTTGGCATAGTATTCTCATTTCAGACAATTATGCAGTGTTTAATTATTGTTGTTTAGTGGCTCATTCATGTCTGACTCTTTGAGACCCTATGGACTATAACCCATTGGGCTCCTCTGTCCATAGATTTTCCGAGCGAGAATACTGGAGTATTCAAGGGCTTGAAATGACTGGGTGGTCATTTCCTTCTCCAGGGAATCTTCCCAGCCTAAGGAACCTGCACCGCCTGCACGGATCTCCTGCATTGCAGGCAGATTCTTTAATGCTGAGCCACCAGGGAAGCCCTTTTATTTATTATACATCACCAGATCAATTAAAAATTGAGATAAGAACTGCTTCCTACTTGAAAGATGAATTAGGAACATGGTCCTTACAGATGCATACAGACCCTTACAGTCAGTTGAGAGGACAGACACAATGCCCAGTTTTTTATCTGTCTGTTACTTCCCGCAAAATTCTGTTTCGTCATTGATTTCAAATGGATTGTCCCCATTTACCCCTCCTTTCTGGGTAAAATGTTTTCAATTAAATTGAAATTTAACATTCCTATAAATTATGATAAATATAAAACTATGAATAGAAAATAAAATATTAGAATTATAGCACCTATACATAGCATTTAGAGTATGCACATGTTTCTATGATTTAAAATGTATCATATAATACATACAGATATTTGAAGGTAAATTTTAGTATATGTGCTGCTGAAGTGTGTACTATCTGGAGGTAAATTTTAAAGAAAACACTTTGTTTTTTAGCCCAAGGTAGGAAGGACCCTGCGCTTGAAATTAGACATGCTGATATTAGTGGGAGGGCTTTGCATTTGCTAGGCACTTTTTTAAGGAATTTATTAATACTAGTGCTTTGGTTCTCACAATTAAATCTATGGTGAATCCATTGAAGCACCAAGAGCTTAGATAACTCACCAAGGGCTCACACTTGTAAAAGGAAGAGCCAGATTCACTCAGCCCAGGCAGCGGGTTCCCTAGTCCGAGCCTTAACCACTACTCTGGCTTTCTCCAAAGACGCCAGTGATTCCCAGCTCTGCTTCCCGAAAAGTCTTGTGCTCACCTACTGTCACCAGCACAGATTTAAGTTTCAACTTTTACACTAAAGGGTAAAATATACCCCACTTTTTTTTTTTTTTACCGAATATGAGGATCAAAAGAAAATTTGAGATATACCATTAACATATCAAAGTACAGTGTAAATGAATTTTTGTCCATATTACAAAAAAATTTCCTGTTCATTTTTATTATTCATATAGGAACTACAGAGTAACTGTAACCTCTGTTTATGTATCCTTCACAGAATCATTTGCCCACCATTCATTCAATAATAAATATATAAGAAGCCCTTGTTAAGAATAACACAAAGATGAACAAGATAGTGAAATTTCCTACTCTCTTGGAGTGTCCAGGGCTTGGAGGTAGCTAAGAAGGATTTTGCAGAAAATAAGCAACATTTTGCTAGATTTAGAGTTCCAAGATGATGCTAATAAAATTAGTCCAAAGGAAGTATAATTTTCTATACTTAACACCATGAAAATCAATTCAGCTGAAGAAACATTTCATGAAATCCTTTTCAAAATTAAAACCACATCATGTTAGAAGGCAGAGTCGTTGTTAAACATATGAAATCAATGATTGTTTTAATGCTGTTAAATCTTGAATCACTATTGATCAAAGTTATATCAATCTAGAAAAAGCAATTCTTAAGAATAAAACTCAGAGTACTATAGAATATAAAGTCTATAATTCATGTTTTAGACCTGGGTTTTTAAAAGTTTGTATTTGAAAACTAAGGTTTTGAGTCTTACAACAAACCCATGATAGTAACAACTAAGTAAAAATTTTCACTTTGCAGTTTTTGGAGGAAGTGTCCAACAGGATGTCACCAAATACACAATTTAGCATCTTATCAATACTTGAAAATTAAATACTAGAGCTAACTAGTCTTAATAATTAGCCAAGAAAATTAGTAGATCTTCCATCAAATTGGATAAACTGAAAGGATTTGTTATGGTGAATCCATTGAAGCACCAAGAGCTTAGATAACTCACCAAGGGCTCACACTTGTAAAAGGAAGAGCCAGATTCACTCAGCCCAGGCAGCGGGTTCCCTAGTCCGAGCCTTAACCACTACTCTGGCTTTCTCCAAAGACGCCAGTGATTCCCAGCTCTGCTTCCCGAAAAGTCTTGTGCTCACCTACTGTCACCAGCACAGATTTAAGTTTCAACTTTTACACTAAAGGGTAAAATATACCCCACTTTTTTTTTTTTTACCGAATATGAGGATCAAAAGAAAATTTGAGATATACCATTAACATATCAAAGTACAGTGTAAATGAATTTTTGTCCATATTACAAAAAAATTTCCTGTTCATTTTTATTATTCATATAGGAACTACAGAGTAACTGTAACCTCTGTTTATGTATCCTTCACAGAATCATTTGCCCACCATTCATTCAATAATAAATATATAAGAAGCCCTTGTTAAGAATAACACAAAGATGAACAAGATAGTGAAATTTCCTACTCTCATGGAGTGTCCAGGGGCTTGGAGGTAGCTAAGAAGGATTTTGCAGAAAATAAGCAACATTTTGCTAGATTTAGAGTTCCAAGATGATGCTAATAAAATTAGTCCAAAGGAAGTATAATTTTCTATACTTAACACCATGAAAATCAATTCAGCTGAAGAAACATTTCATGAAATCCTTTTCAAAATTAAAACCACATCATGTTAGAAGGCAGAGTCGTTGTTAAACATATGAAATCAATGATTGTTTTAATGCTGTTAAATCTTGAATCACTATTGATCAAAGTTATATCAATCTAGAAAAAGCAATTCTTAAGAATAAAACTCAGAGTACTATAGAATATAAAGTCTATAATTCATGTTTTAGACCTGGGTTTTTAAAAGTTTGTATTTGAAAACTAAGGTTTTGAGTCTTACAACAAACCCATGATAGTAACAACTAAGTAAAAATTTTCACTTTGCAGTTTTTGGAGGAAGTGTCCAACAGGATGTCACCAAATACACAATTTAGCATCTTATCAATACTTGAAAATTAAATACTAGAGCTAACTAGTCTTAATAATTAGCCAAGAAAATTAGTAGATCTTCCATCAAATTGGATAAACTGAAAGGATTTGTTATGCTAGGAGTTCTGTTTTATCATGTGATCAATATGCCAGGACCTTAATTTAAGTCCAGTCTTTAGTTTTACTTTTGCTCTGATCTCTTGGGTTAGGCTGTGTTCCAATGTCATTGTGATCAGAAAAAGAAGAAGGTCAAAGTGGAAACCATGCTTCAAGATGGATTTTAAGATGTGAACAATTTTTAAAATACTAATATATTGTTAAGAGATACCTTGAAGATGATGAGTGTTTCCTCTCAGTGCTTGAAGAGCTTCCTTATAGTTTTTTAAAATAATAATTTATTTATGTACTTACTTACTCATTTTTCCCTCGGATACAGTAACATCTTGGCAGCAGAGCCTCACAAAGTTAATCTGTGGGTTTCTAACTTAATGTGACACACATTCCACCAACTCACCTAAAACCACCCCCAAATCCCACATAAGCCATCATTTGAACCCAATTAGCTGAGCCAATTTCTTGCAAGAGGCCAAATTTCTGTGTCTACCCTTTTCATATTCTATGACCCCCAAATCTGAGTAACTTATTTCCTTTGTTTGCATTTTCCCTGGTCTTGGCTTTTGACACCTTGTACTAGGATGCCAATGCCCTGAGAGTATAAACAACATCTTTTTATTTATCACTGTATTAAAATCTGACAATAGGGCTAATACAGAATGGGCATTCAGCAAATATTTCATAAAATTTTGAAAATATATATTTCTAGAACTGGAGCTGTTTAGTAGCCAAAATTGACAAGTAAGTTCAACTTGATAAAATAAGAGATTTCAAAATAGGAAGAATAACATTTTAAATGTTAGAATTGTATGTATTCAATTTTTATAAAGCTTTGCATTCACATGACTTATGGAATGCTGTTTAATGAATTAAAGTTTTTCCATCTTTAAAGGTCTGAAATCCAATAAATAAAATATTTACTAAAAAACTTAGATTGTTGTTGGCACTAATAATTATCCCTCTGCCTGTACACGTACCAGTGGAAACCTAGCATTCACAATTTCCAAGCATTTCAATGATGCTAAAAATTTTAAGAGGAAGCTTTTCAGAGACAGAGCATGTAGAAACTTTATTCCTTATCTAATCAAAGGAAGGATTCATTTCCAAAAGCTGTCCATCTGGTTCCTTTCATGAGCTCTAAATTTACATGATAAAAAGTAGAAATATAATTAATATATTTTTCAATGAGACAGTTTTAGGCATGTGCTTTAGCGATGACTTGTGAGAAATTTGACACATCTAATTTTGAAACCTATGCCCCTACCCTGGGAGAGAAGGAAGAAGAAGGCAGGACCTGCAGCCTCTTGCTTATAAGATCTTTTAAGTGATCGATAGTTGCAAACCATGGGAAGATAGTTTCCATTTTGTTTCTGAAACATGTATCAAGCCTTATTGCCAACACATAGTCTTTCCTGTCACACATTTCACTGATTCTAAATCCGTGCAGGAACTGTCTTCTGGCAGCACTACTGCATTTGAATCTCTTCTCTCTCAAATCTTATCTACAGATGCTGAACCTGACAATCTGCATCCCAAAAAAGGGCAGCGACTGCAATAATATTAGGCCTTTAATATTTCCAGTAAGTAGAGTGATGAGAAAAGAAACTTCTATAGAGGAGGAAAAAGAAGTTGTGGGAGACGCCCATCATATACTTTCAAAAGTGGCAAGTCTGGTAGGGGTGGGTGGAGGGACAAGAGTAGACTTTCAGTCATTAATAGATCAAATGTGTTGATTGAATTCACTGCAGAAGTCCAGGCCAACATGACTGATATGAGGCAGATTCCTACAAAAAGAGAAGTGTAGCTGTTGTAAACTCAGGAGCTCTGAGTCATAACTACTACATTCACTAATAATTTTGTGTGACAAGCCACTTACTTTCAGCATGCATTTTCTATAAAATATTGGACATGGGTTGACTCTGCCTAATGAAGTTCTTGTGTTTTGTGGCTAAGCTGGCAGCTGGGAGGATCTTTCATGAAGAAGGCTTATTGTTTGTGGGGTCTATTCTGGCTCCTTTTCCAAATGTCTATAAATTGTCTATAAATTGAAAACTGATTATTCTTACAGTATAGCCCTTCTAGATCTTGCCCATGTGGGTGCCCAGATGCCAGGAATTTCAGAGATGTATCCTCCAATGTGATTCTGTTGGAAGTTTTCACATATGTATGTGAGGCACATAACGAACCTGATCCTTTTTCCCTTGGTGATATGAAATGCTACGAAATGTATGAAGATAACAGTATTGTTAAAATACGTTCATAAAAGGAATGCGAATATTATTTATGCCGACCATGCCAACTTCATATTGAGAGTTCATCAGTGTATATGTGGGATCTCAGTTGGACTCACTGACACAGGAAATGACTAGTGAAGGCAAAAAGGAGTGAACAAGAGCAGGGAATATTCACTTTTCTAATAATCTAATATATACATTGTTGGCAATTAAAAATGTTTCTAGACCCATTCATGGAGTTACTCTCATGGTTTAGAAAGTACACATTTAATTTCCCTAGGTTTCAGAGTCCAGAGAAGGTTAACAATCAGGTATGGAGAGAGAGAGACTTTTTAATGCATGCTACAGAGCATCCAGGAAAAACACACATTAATAAAAATCTGAATGTAGTTCACATTTGGCCAAGGGTAGAGAGAATTAATGTATAAAATAATAAAATAATAAGATATTACTAATCACAAACTCATCTTACTTATTGGTAAAGTATTGAAGAAACAGAAGGTTTTAAAAGGTATTTTTTTTTTCTAATGGTGTTTTAAAAATCTCTGAAAAGTCAGATATAGATTAATGTATGCATCTGTACCACTTTTCTGTCAACTATGATCAACTTTGTCTCTTCTAGAAGGCCTAATTCAGTTTTTTCCAAAATTGCCCAAACATAAACAGTACTTTAAATTCAATCTCGGTTCCTATCCTGTATATGTTGAAGCTGAATTCCCAGGAAGGAGTTTGGGAATCTGTATTTTTTGAAAAAGAATCCCAGGGCTTCCCTGGTGGTCCAGTGGGTAAGGACACTGCCTTGCAGTGCAAGGGGCACGGGTTTGATCCCTGGCCTGGGAAGATCCCACGTGCTGCGGAGCGGCTGGACCCATGTGTCCAATTACCGAGCCGGAGCTCTGGAGCACATGCGCCCAGAGCCGGTGCTCTGCAACAACAGATGCCACCGCGATGGGAAGCCCACACAGGCCAAAGAACAAAGATGGATGAAAATAGATAAATGAAAGACCAATAGAAGTGGCCCCGAAAAAATGAAGAATCCCAAATTATGTTCTCAGATATGTTTGGAAATCATAGGTCCAAACTATTACCTGAACCTAAGCCATTTTTGCAATGTCTGTGAGCAGATATTGAACAGATTCTGACTAGAACTCCACATATTGACTAAACCATATTTACTTTTCTATTTCTTGTTTTGAAGGCAATGTAGAGAGTTCATTTCTTCCAGGCAGATAAGTGACAATCTGTGTTAGTGATAAACTTGAAAACCATCACAAATTCTGAATATCTAAATTATTCATGCAAATCACAAGAAGAATAGTTGGGGCATTTTTTGAACTCACTATCTAATTTTTAGTAGATGTTCAAAGTGACTTGCATTTCCACAGTTAACCGAATTACATGAAAAATGATAGATTAGATTGATGGTCTGTCATTATATTTTAATAGCTCTTACTATAGTTCTGGAATATTTTTATAATCTTCTGTTAATTACTAGCTATCCTATTCTTAGAAGAAAAGAACTAAGAAGATGAGAATGAAGAATCATCTAGAGGCTTTGGCATTTAGTCAAAATCAGTCTGGCATTTGATCCAATCTGCCCTTATGATTGAAATACATTTATTTACTCCTAATAAATGGAGTTTTTAAAGTGCTAAGGTGGAATTTCCTCTCTTGATGAACTATTTCCCAATTTAACTTCATTAAATAACATTTTCCCATGTTGAATATATTTTCTTCCCAAAATTTCTTGTTGTCACTTACTACACGATGGAATCATTTACTCCTTAAGTCTTCGGTTAACTGAATAGATGATTACAAATCTGTAATACTATGGAAAAAGAATCCCAGGGCTTCCTGGTGGTCCAGTGGTAAGGACAGCCCAGGAGCCGGTTGATCCCTGGCCTGGGAAGATCCCACGTGCTGGAGCGCTGGACCCATGTGTCCAATTACGAGCCGGAGCTCTGGAGCACATGCACCCAGAGCCGGTGCTCTGCGACAACAGAGGCCACTGCTATGGGAAGCCCACACAGGCCAAAGAACAAAGATGGATGAAAATAGATAAATGAAAGACCAATAGAAGTGGCCCCGAAAAAATGAAGAATCCCAAATTATGTTCTCAGATATGTTTGGAAATCATAGGTCCAAACTATTACCTGAACCTAAGCCATTTTTGCAATGTCTGTGAGCAGATATTGAACAGATTCTGACTAGAACTCCACATATTGACTAAACCATATTTACTTTTCTATTTCTTGTTTTGAAGGCAATGTAGAGAGTTCATTTCTTCCAGGCAGATAAGTGACAATCTGTGTTAGTGATAAACTTGAAAACCATCACAAATTCTGAATATCTAAATTATTCATGCAAATCACAAGAAGAATAGTTGGGGCATTTTTTGAACTCACTATCTAATTTTTAGTAGATGTTCAAAGTGACTTGCATTTCCACAGTTAACCGAATTACATGAAAAATGATAGATTAGATTGATGGTCTGTCATTATATTTTAATAGCTCTTACTATAGTTCTGGAATATTTTTATAATCTTCTGTTAATTACTAGCTATCCTATTCTTAGAAGAAAAGAACTAAGAAGATGAGAATGAAGAATCATCTAGAGGCTTTGGCATTTAGTCAAAATCAGTCTGGCATTTGATCCAATCTGCCCTTATGATTGAAATACATTTATTTACTCCTAATAAATGGAGTTTTTAAAGTGCTAAGGTGGAATTTCCTCTCTTGATGAACTATTTCCCAATTTAACTTCATTAAATAACATTTTCCCATGTTGAATATATTTTCTTCCCAAAATTTCTTGTTGTCACTTACTACACGATGGAATCATTTACTCCTTAAGTCTTCGGTTAACTGAATAGATGATTACAAATCTGTAATACTATGGACTAAGAATGAGGGGAAAATAAGTCAGACTAGGTGTTTACCACCCTGGAACTGATAGTAATGAGGATGTTAGGGTGGAGTGTGGAGGTTATTCCAGGTTTTCCAAAACCCAGATAGTAGAAAGAAAATGGTACTTTCATCTGACTCCCCAGGACTATGGATGGACATGGCTGCAGCTGCTGGAGAGAGCATCATCTCGAGGGTGACCTAACTGCCTGCTCCCAGCAAGGGACCCTTCTCCTTTGACTGGGCATCCCTGTTTATCACACGTTCTTGTGGATGTAAGCCTCCTAGATCATTAGTTTCCAGAACAAGAAGCCTATCCTGTTGGGCCCATTCTCCCGTCTGGGGCTCCCTCTTTAACGTGCTCTCACCTCAGGGACCTCCAATCCACGATGACCATCATTTGTGGACCTGCCTTCATGCGGACACAGCTTGTATGGTTACACAGGGACTCTGTTCCAACATGCCTGGTCCTTGGTTTAATGCTTTATTGTCACCATATTGGAATTCTCAACAATTTGTAAACAGCGAATTTTCCATTTCCTCTGGCCCTACTAATTTTGTAACCTGCCCAGATGACCTCCTGAAGTTTTGCATCCTTGTGATTTGCAATGATTTCTGGTTCAAATGGTACATTCAGCTTGAAACAGCTAGTACAGTTTCTTGAGATCATAGCAAAAGGTTTCACCTTCTTATAGACACTTTTAACCACCATTTCTAAAAAAGATTCTCTCTGCCCAGTTACCTCCATCCATGTCACTGCTATCGCTACAGCAACTATGACAAAGTAGAACTATCTTATTTGTTCATTTGTCTATTATTTGTATACTCCTTTCAGAGAGAAACTTTATCTTTTTTTCTTTCTTGCTTTTTTTTTAAATTTAAGTAAAATTTTTTTTAACATTATAAGTTTCAAAAAGTACAATATTATATTTCTACTTCTATATACCCTGCAGCAAGTACCAAAATTTCATTTCCATCCATCACCATAGAGCTGATTGCCTTTATCTATTTCATCCTCCCCTTGAGTAAGCATTTCTGTTCTCTGTATATGCATGCTTGTTTTGTATGGTTTATTTATTGGTTTATTATATGCCACATATGAGTCAAGTCATATAGTCTTTGTCTTTTTTCATCTGACTTATTTCATAGCATAGCACACTCAAGGTCTATCCGTATTGTTGCAAGTGGCAAGATTTCCTCTTTTCTTCCATTTTTAAACTTGGTCCTATTCAGTATTTTAGCTCCATATCTCACAATGTTGAACCAAGATTTATTGAATGGATAAATAAATGAATGTACAAAATTCAGTGGACTTGAGGCACAGGAAGCATGAGGGAGAGTGATCTAAGAGAAACTCGAGCGCGGGGTTGACCTAACTGCCTGCTCCCAGCAAGGGACCCTTCTCCTTTGACTGGGCATCCCTGTTTATCACACGTTCTTGTGGATGTAAGCCTCCTAGATCATTAGTTTCCAGAACAAGAAGCCTATCCTGTTGGGCCCATTCTCCCGTCTGGGGCTCCCTCTTTAACGTGCTCTCACCTCAGGGACCTCCAATCCACGATGACCATCATTTGTGGACCTGCCTTCATGCGGACACAGCTTGTATGGTTACACAGGGACTCTGTTCCAACATGCCTGGTCCTTGGTTTAATGCTTTATTGTCACCATATTGGAATTCTCAACAATTTGTAAACAGCGAATTTTCCATTTCCTCTGGCCCTACTAATTTTGTAACCTGCCCAGATGACCTCCTGAAGTTTTGCATCCTTGTGATTTGCAATGATTTCTGGTTCAAATGGTACATTCAGCTTGAAACAGCTAGTACAGTTTCTTGAGATCATAGCAAAAGGTTTCACCTTCTTATAGACACTTTTAACCACCATTTCTAAAAAAGATTCTCTCTGCCCAGTTACCTCCATCCATGTCACTGCTATCGCTACAGCAACTATGACAAAGTAGAACTATCTTATTTGTTCATTTGTCTATTATTTGTATACTCCTTTCAGAGAGAAACTTTATCTTTTTTTCTTTCTTGCTTTCTTTTTTTTTTAAATTTAAGTAAAATTTTTTTTAACATTATAAGTTTCAAAAAGTACAATATTATATTTCTACTTCTATATACCCTGCAGCAAGTACCAAAATTTCATTTCCATCCATCACCATAGAGCTGATTGCCTTTATCTATTTCATCCTCCCCTTGAGTAAGCATTTCTGTTCTCTGTATATGCATGCTTGTTTTGTATGGTTTATTTATTGGTTTATTATATGCCACATATGAGTCAAGTCATATAGTCTTTGTCTTTTTTCATCTGACTTATTTCATAGCATAGCACACTCAAGGTCTATCCGTATTGTTGCAAGTGGCAAGATTTCCTCTTTTCTTCCATTTTTAAACTTGGTCCTATTCAGTATTTTAGCTCCATATCTCACAATGTTGAACCAAGATTTATTGAATGGATAAATAAATGAATGTACAAAATTCAGTGGACTTGAGGCACAGGAAGCATGAGGGAGAGTGATCTAAGAGAAAGCTGGTAAAACAAAGAAGGAGCATGAGGTGAGAATGCTTGCTTTTTATCCTCTTAAAGGGGAAGAGATGTAAATTGAGGTGTACAGTTTTTTCAATGTAACAAAATTTGATATTGCATTTCTGTTGAAAACTGACCTCCCTGACAAAAATATATTTCTTATTGCAAGTCCTCATGTATACAAATATTTTACTTAAAGCAAAACATATGAATAAGGGATTAAAAAAATTGTACTAAAATATTTCAATACTTTCCTTAAAAGTGAAACAAACACTATATTTCAAATATACATGTGCAATAGACCAATTACCTTCAGTTTGGTGCTACCTAAAAATATGTTGCTCCTTGTTAATATCTGTAACTTTTCTCCAAGGGAGTGTAGATAGGAAAGAGAAATAGTATATAAATTAAAATCTCAAGGGTCATATTACAAATATATAGGTCATATTACAAATGTTTAGGTCATTCATCATATAAGGGTGATAATGCAAAAAATTACATTGTTTTTCTTGTGAACATCATTTTTTTCTGGGCATATATCCTTTTCACTGAAAAAATTATACATTCAGTTAAAATGATCTTATAATCAAGTGAGTAGGTGTATAGAAATGTCAAATAGAAATGATAATATTTCCCACCTACCTGCCTTCATAGGATGCTGAGAGAATTGATATGAAAATGTCTTTGAAGTGTTTTGAGCTGCTTAGAAGAAAGATACGATATAAATACAGGTGTGTTTTTGGAAGTATGATACCAATGTCCCCTATGATAAATCCTATGATTTTAGAGTTAAAGTTATAAGAGCTAAAGTCAGCTTCTTGTCCTCTCTTCCTATAGATTTGAAGCCCAGAGAGATGAATATCTTTGGTGTTACAAGCTGTATAACACCTTATTGTTCAAGCAAAATTAAAACATAGATTCAGTGAACATTTAGCATTGGTTTCATAGCTTTGGGCATTGGAAGGTGATATCCTGGTCCCTTAGTGCATTTGTTTGGTGGGCAGTCACAAGACACCACCCAAATTTATTACATACTAGAACTTTGAACAACAGATATTTATTTTTTCACAATTCTGGAGGCTAGAAGTCCAGCACAAAGGTGTTAGCAGGACTGGTTTCTTCTGAAGCCTCCCTCCTTGGTTCTTGTGTTTTCATATTGTCTTCCCTTGTATCTGTTTGTATCTCAATTTCATTTTCTTATAAAGACACAGGTCATAAAAAAGTAGGGCTCATCTACTCATAAACTTCTCATTTTAAGTACCTTTTTTAAAGGCCTGTCTCCAAACACAGTCACAGTCTGAGATGCTGGGGGTTCACACTTTATCAGATAAACTTGGAGGAGACACAATTCTGTCCATAATATTCAGATACCTGTGTTTGGACCTAGCATGAAATCACTAGTCATTCCATACATCCAGATTTACATCCTTTTAATGGCTAGTTTCAGATATTCTGATCTTCCTTCTTGTTCTCAAACATGCCCAGCCCTAGATCTCCTTCGTTCTTTGTTGTTGTTTAAAGTTTTGTTCTTTAGAGGACGTTCTTCATTTATTTACTTGGCTGCTTTGGGTCTACTTGCATCACGTGGAATCTGTTTCTCCGCATGGGATCTTCGTTGTTTCATGCAGAATCTTTTATTGGCCCACCCCAGGGTCTCAGAAGTTTGTGGCATGCAGGCTGCAGAGTGTGTGGGCTTCAGTAGTTGCAGTATGTGGGCTTAGTTGCTCTGTGGCATGTAGGCTCTTAATTCCATGACCTGAGATGGAAACTCACATTCCCTGAACTGCAAGGCAGATTCTTAGCCACTGGACTACCAGGGAAGTTCCTCTCCATTCTTAGCACTTGTCTTTGTCTGGTAGGTGCTTTTTAAATCTCAATATCACTATCTGTCAGGTCTTAGCTTAATGACATACTCACAAATTTTTCTCTTTTTTTGGCCACAGTATGTAACTTGGTTCTAGTGATACTTCTTATCTTATCCTATTTATTTTTTGAATATACTAGAGGGCAAAAAAACCAACTCTGATTGCCTGGAAATTGTTAAGGCAGGCTCTCTCGCCTCAGGCTCTCACACCTTCTGCCCTGTGTTTTGTAATTAATGACTCTTTCTCTTTTTGACTTAACTCGGCACCATTAGGTAACAACTGAGATCACTTATAGCATTGCGCATGTGCATCAGGTGGTTCTCGCTTAGTCATGGATACTCTTTGTGTGATCCCCCTGTAGGAGCTTCCCCATGAAATCTCTGGCTGCTGCTGCATTGGGGCTACGCTGAAGCACTGTTATGGTTATGTTATATGATGTTATGTCATGGCTACATTATGACTACTGCTATCGCTGCTGCCTCAGCCAGGAGAGAAGGTATGTTACGGCTGCTGTGCCAACCAGAAAAGAATAAACCTGTCTACAATTCCTACCGCTTCTCAAGTCTTCTTCCAGCCTCTTGGCTTGCGTCTTACCTACGGTGCGTTCAGCGAACAGGGCGAGCAGTGTGAACAGGGATACAACCGACATCACGAACAGGATCAGCGCTACCCCCAGCCAGAGCTCCCATCTTATGATCTGTCTTCCTGATGCCCTTCTAAGACACACCACAGTTCCCAGGGTATGTGTCTTTGCTAGTCTGTTTCCTAGGTCATTATTGTGTGTCTCCTCGTGAAGGTGTAAGCAATCGGAGGGAACGTTTCTGGGTTTGCCTCATCACTTCTTCATTACTGGCAGCTTTCACAGCAAGGTTAACTGTAACCGGCACATTATAGGCACTCAGTGTTGATGAACAAATGAATAAACCAACACCAGAGTGTTTATGACTATGTTATACCCTTTCAGGTGCTTCCCTTTAAAATATTTTAGAGCTTTTCTAGTGGTATTAGGAATATATACCTAGGAACATAGTCCCTAAATAGAAAATGGCGTATCACAAATGGTATGCAAGGTAGGTTATTCCTGCTTCTGGGAGCAGAAAAGCCTCCTAGGAAACAGAATAAATATTATTGTTAGGTTTGCAGTGGATACTTGGATAAAGTGAGCTTTTCTGAAAAATGCTCCACATAGCAGGGTATCATGGGACTACGTTGGTTATAAGGAGCCAAGGTAATAAGTTAGACAAAATAGAGTCAAGACTGTCAATCTCCAGAATTTTTTTGTTAGATTTCAGTCATTGTTCTCATTAAGTATTCACTCTTTGTACCTGCAATAGAAATCTATTTAAAATGGCAATTTTTTTTTTTTAAGATTTATTTATTTATTTACTTTGGGCGGGGTCAGGTTGGGGAGGGAGGGGAGCGAGGGGGCCACTTCTATTGGTCTTTCATTTCTCCATTTTCATTCGTCTTCGTTCTTTGGCTCCTTTGGGCCTCCCATTGCGGTGGCGTCTGTCGTTGCAGCGCACCGGCTCTGGGCGCATGCGCTCCAGAGCTCCAGCTCAGTCATTGGACACATCAGTCCAGCCACTCCGCGGCACGTGGGATCTTCCCAGGCCAGGGCTCGAACCGGCGCCCCTTGCACTGCAAGGCGGTGTCCTTACCCACTGGACGACCAGGGGAAGCCCTAAAATGGCAATATTTTCTTAGTCATTGTAACCTAATAGACAAATTATATTAGATATTTACCCTTTTAAGTTATTATATAAAAGCATTTGGTAATTTGTGTGTCATATAGTTCTTGGTTTTAAAAATGATTTGCTTTCAAAAGTCTGAGTTATAGCTAAACTATTTGTGGAAAAGAAACAACTCACTTAAAACATCTGAGCCCCAATTTAAAGATCTTTTAGATACTGGATAAGAAGCCAGTATCATATCAAGTATGAAATGTGATATTAATAGGAAATAAATTTCACAAATATTTTTAAGAGCTATGTTTTTGTAAGACAATGTGCAATGTGAGGACTGCCAATAGGGAAGGAATTTATTTTGTATCTGACTGATATAGATAATCCATGCAGAAAGTTATAATTCTAAATTTCAAATCTACTACTTCAATGCATATAGGATAATCTTACAGAAATAGACTATTTGAACTTTATACCTGAACTTTATTCTGCCCACAGAATTACAAGTTTTTTGAAATATAATTATAAATAATGAAAGATAATAAAATAATGTATTATTTTGTCTATTAGTATAAAATATTCCATTTCTATAAGCAATAATATGTATCTAGATATTTACAGTTCCACAGAATCCTGCTTCATGCTTCATATAAAAAAAAATTCTGATTACTAAATTTGGCAATGTATAATTCTATAAGGAAACTATTGCTGAGTAGTAAACAGTATTATATTTATGTTTTATAAGAATGAACAAAGACTCAGTTATGAAGTATCCACTTAGAATTCACTATTCTTTTGCTTTTAATTCATGAGCTCAAATTATTTTAAGTGACCAAAATTACAACTCAAAAGGAATACTTTGTTAATTACATTTCTCCTAATGTGGATATCCAAATGTTTATCTCTAAATATTTAAGATGGAAGTTTTAATACTATGTTTCTATGGTTTAAGTTTTTTGTGACTTTTCATCTATGAGCTATTGTATTCAGTTCCATGTCTTTTAACTCTTTTGGGTTCTGAGTTACACATCTAAGTCTCTGGCAAAACATAGACTTAAATTTCATTGTTCCCATCAGAAGGGAAATTTTACTTTATGGAGTGTGAACAGCTGTGCTAAACACTGACTTAATGTTAGAATTACATTGAGAACAAAAGGATGGAAGTTTCTGCTCCTTAACTAAAAAAAAAAAAAAAAAAAATTTCAAATGCTAGCTTCAAGTGTGAAAAGGTAACACAAGTAAGAAAAAAGAAACAGAGTAGAGAGTATATGTATTTTCAAAACAATCTACCACAAAGAGTTGAAATAATCTTAGTATAGTTTTGGTCATATATATCTCTGTATACAGTATAATATACTTAAGTGTTTATTTTATTTTATATTTTTTAAGTAAGTTTTTTTTTTTTTCCAGTTATTTAGCTAGTTATCCCATAACTAAAAATTTGGATGAGTGGAAAAAGGATTCTGTTGTAACTTGCACATGAAGAGGCAAACTTCAGGCAACGTTAAGGGAACACTCTAGTGTTTCAGGCAGGAACTGACCTTCAGTGAAATGGTCACTGTCTCTGAGTCTTCTTATTTTGAGACTAGCACAAAGAGCTCCTTAACCTGGGAGAGAACAAAGGTATGATGAAGAGACGTTAAGGGAACACTCTAGTGTTTTGAAATATAATATAATAATGAAAGATAATAAAATAATGTATTATTTTGTCTATTAGTATAAAATATTCCATTTCTATAAGCAATAATATGTATCTAGATATTTACAGTTCCACAGAATCCTGCTTCATGCTTCATATAAAAAAAAATTCTGATTACTAAATTTGGCAATGTATAATTCTATAAGGAAACTATTGCTGAGTAGTAAACAGTATTATATTTATGTTTTATAAGAATGAACAAAGACTCAGTTATGAAGTATCCACTTAGAATTCACTATTCTTTTGCTTTTAATTCATGAGCTCAAATTATTTTAAGTGACCAAAATTACAACTCAAAAGGAATACTTTGTTAATTACATTTCTCCTAATGTGGATATCCAAATGTTTATCTCTAAATATTTAAGATGGAAGTTTTAATACTATGTTTCTATGGTTTAAGTTTTTTGTGACTTTTCATCTATGAGCTATTGTATTCAGTTCCATGTCTTTTAACTCTTTTGGGTTCTGAGTTACACATCTAAGTCTCTGGCAAAACATAGACTTAAATTTCATTGTTCCCATCAGAAGGGAAATTTTACTTTATGGAGTGTGAACAGCTGTGCTAAACACTGACTTAATGTTAGAATTACATTGAGAACAAAAGGATGGAAGTTTCTGCTCCTTAACTAAAAAAAAAAAAAAAAAAAAAAAAAAAAATTTCAAATGCTAGCTTCAAGTGTGAAAAGGTAACACAAGTAAGAAAAAAGAAACAGAGTAGAGAGTATATGTATTTTCAAAACAATCTACCACAAAGAGTTGAAATAATCTTAGTATAGTTTTGGTCATATATATCTCTGTATACAGTATAATATACTTAAGTGTTTATTTTATTTTATATTTTTTAAGTAAGTTTTTTTTTTTTTCCAGTTATTTAGCTAGTTATCCCATAACTAAAAATTTGGATGAGTGGAAAAAGGATTCTGTTGTAACTTGCACATGAAGAGGCAAACTTCAGGCAACGTTAAGGGAACACTCTAGTGTTTCAGGCAGGAACTGACCTTCAGTGAAATGGTCACTGTCTCTGAGTCTTCTTATTTTGAGACTAGCACAAAGAGCTCCTTAACCTGGGAGAGAACAAAGGTATGATGAAGGGAGAGTGCTAGAGATGTCCCTTTTCAGGATGGGTCTCCAGAAAAAGAAGTATGTTCTCTGTTTTCACCAAAATATTAGGCAAAAATGGTTATAACAGAGAAAGTTTATTTTCTCTTGTTTCTTCAGGGTTAAGCGTGGTGTATCCACAACTTAAAGCTGGGCAGAAGGAATCAACTTTCTCCTTGACCTCCTTTCAGACCTCAGGTATGTTGGGGAAAGAATAACCAGTAGTTTTATACTAATGACTCAGAGCATTTGTTAGAATTAAAGCCAAAAATATTTTTCATGTTCTATTCAACTCAGTTAAAAACATTGGTCTCAGGTCTTACATTTAAATCTTTAATCAATTTTCAGTTTATTTTTGTATGTGATGTAATGTCCTAATCTCATTGTTTTACATGTAACTGCCCAGTTTTGTCAGCAACACTTTTGAAGAGACTCTCTTGTTTTTCGTTATATGTCCTTACCTTCTTTGCCTTGGATTAATTGACTGTAGGTGCATGGCTTTATTTCTGGTCTCTCTATTCTGTTCCATTGATCTACATGTCTATTTTTGAGACCTGAAACCATAAAGTTCCTAGAAGAGAACATAGGCAGAACACACTTTGACAAAATCATGGTAAAGCTTTTTAGATCTGTTCCTTAAAGAAATAAAAGCAAAAATAAACAAATATGATGTAATTAAACTTATAAGCTTTTGTACAACAGAGTAAACCATTGACAAAACAAAAAGACAACCTATTGAATATGAGAAAACATTTTCAAATAATGTGACCAACAAGGGTTAATATCCAAAATGTATAAACATCTCATACAAATCAATAAAAAAATCCAGTTTAAAAAAATGAACATAAGACTTGAATAGGCATTTTTTCAAAGACATACAGATGGGCAACAAGCACATTAAACATAGCTAATTATTAGAGAAATGCAGATCAAAATCACAATGAGGTATTGTCTCACACTAGAGTGGCCATCATTAAAAAATCTTCAAAAATTAAATGTTGGGGAAGGTGTGGAGAAAAAGGGAATCCTCATACACTGTTGCTGGGAATGTAAATTAGAGCAGTAACTATGGCAAACAGTATGGAAGTTCCTCAGAAAATTAAAACAGAACTACTATATCATCCAGAAATTCTACTCCTACGTGAAAAGTGAAAGTGAAGTCTCTCAGTCATGTCTGACGAAATATTAGGCAAAAATGGTTATAACAGAGAAAGTTTATTTTCTCTTGTTTCTTCAGGGTTAAGCGTGGTGTATCCACAACTTAAAGCTGGGCAGAAGGAATCAACTTTCTCCTTGACCTCCTTTCAGACCTCAGGTATGTTGGGGAAAGAATAACCAGTAGTTTTATACTAATGACTCAGAGCATTTGTTAGAATTAAAGCCAAAAATATTTTTCATGTTCTATTCAACTCAGTTAAAAACATTGGTCTCAGGTCTTACATTTAAATCTTTAATCAATTTTCAGTTTATTTTTGTATGTGATGTAATGTCCTAATCTCATTGTTTTACATGTAACTGCCCAGTTTTGTCAGCAACACTTTTGAAGAGACTCTCTTGTTTTTCGTTATATGTCCTTACCTTCTTTGCCTTGGATTAATTGACTGTAGGTGCATGGCTTTATTTCTGGTCTCTCTATTCTGTTCCATTGATCTACATGTCTATTTTTGAGACCTGAAACCATAAAGTTCCTAGAAGAGAACATAGGCAGAACACACTTTGACAAAATCATGGTAAAGCTTTTTAGATCTGTTCCTTAAAGAAATAAAAGCAAAAATAAACAAATATGATGTAATTAAACTTATAAGCTTTTGTACAACAGAGTAAACCATTGACAAAACAAAAAGACAACCTATTGAATATGAGAAAACATTTTCAAATAATGTGACCAACAAGGGTTAATATCCAAAATGTATAAACATCTCATACAAATCAATAAAAAAATCCAGTTTAAAAAAATGAACATAAGACTTGAATAGGCATTTTTTCAAAGACATACAGATGGGCAACAAGCACATTAAACATAGCTAATTATTAGAGAAATGCAGATCAAAATCACAATGAGGTATTGTCTCACACTAGAGTGGCCATCATTAAAAAATCTTCAAAAATTAAATGTTGGGGAAGGTGTGGAGAAAAAGGGAATCCTCATACACTGTTGCTGGGAATGTAAATTAGAGCAGTAACTATGGCAAACAGTATGGAAGTTCCTCAGAAAATTAAAAACAGAACTACTATATCATCCAGAAATTCTACTCCTACGTGAAAAGTGAAAGTGAAGTCTCTCAGTCATGTCTGACGCTTTGTGAACCACTTGCACAAGCCATGGACTTCTCCAGTCAAGAATACCTGAGTGGTCTGCCATGCTCTCTTCCAGAGGATCTTGCCTACCCAGGGACTGAACCCAGGTCTCACCACATTACAGGCAGATTCTTTACCATCTGTGCCACCAGGGAAGCCCAAGAATACTAGAGTGGGTAGCTTATCCCTTCTCCAGGATATCTTCCTGACCCAGAAATTGAACTGGTGTCTTCTACATTGAAGGCAGATTCTTTACCAACTGAGCTACAAGGGAGTTCCACTCCTGGGTACATACTGGAAAAAAATGGCAACATTAATTCAAAAAAATATTCTCCCCCACACCCATGCTCCTAGCAACACTATTTTTATAAATAGCCAAGATATGGAAACAACTCAAATGCACATCAACAGACAAATGGATAAAGAAAACATGGAGTATGTACACACACACACACACACACACACACACACACACACACACACAATAGGATACTACTCATCTTCCTTCTTATATACTGCCACCACTTTGGGAAATAGATTTTCCAACAATTAAATATGCATTCCTGAAGTAACCACTGGGAACATATAGGACACTCTTTTTAAATGTTCATGCTAATGATTTAACAAATGGAATCAAATTATTACTAAATAACATTTTCTGCTAAACATTTCTTGATCATTGATGTTCATCCTAATATTAGCCTGTCTGCTTTATAAGATCTGATGAGTCTGTGTACTTTGTTTCTTTAGTTTGATGGGATTTTATTTGCTATTCACACATACATTTTTTAGTGATGCTTTATGAAATGAAAAAAAGTACTCTTTTGAACATAGTTCTCCATATTGCATCACCAAAATTTACACATTCTTTCCAGTATTTACGTATGATTTGGGGATGGTTCTAAAAGCAGGAATGTACAGAAGCTTCTCTGTTGTGTCTTTCTGCTTCATCCAATACTTTAGAAGAAGTCTATTTGATAGTCTAATAGCAAGTCAAATATTTTGGACATCTATATTCAGATAAAGTCTGGATGAAAGCTGTATATCTGATAAGGACTTGATATTCAAAATATATAGGAAGTCACATAACTCAGTAGTAAATAAGAAAGAATAAAGTAGGTCCTTGAACAACACAGAGGCTGGGAGCACTGACCTTCCACAGTCTAAAATCTGCATATAAATTATGGTAAGACTCCTTATATTCCATTTCTCCCTGTCTGTGGTTTCAACCAATCTTGGATTCTATAGTACTATAGTAGATATTTAGTGAAAAAAACTGTAAGTGGACCCACAGAGTTCAAACCTGTGTTGTTCAAATGTCAATTCTAATCCAATTAAGAAGTAGTTAGGGGACCTGAATAGATGTTTCTAAGGAAGATATTCAAACAAACAAAAGTGCTTATCAAGGTGCTCCCATACTGGAAAAAAATGGCAACATTAATTCAAAAAAATATTCTCCCCCACACCCATGCTCCTAGCAACACTATTTTTATAAATAGCCAAGATATGGAAACAACTCAAATGCACATCAACAGACAAATGGATAAAGAAAACATGGAGTATGTACACACACACACACACACACACACACACACACACACACACACAATAGGATACTACTCATCTTCCTTCTTATATACTGCCACCACTTTGGGAAATAGATTTTCCAACAATTAAATATGCATTCCTGAAGTAACCACTGGGAACATATAGGACACTCTTTTTAAATGTTCATGCTAATGATTTAACAAATGGAATCAAATTATTACTAAATAACATTTTCTGCTAAACATTTCTTGATCATTGATGTTCATCCTAATATTAGCCTGTCTGCTTTATAAGATCTGATGAGTCTGTGTACTTTGTTTCTTTAGTTTGATGGGATTTTATTTGCTATTCACACATACATTTTTTAGTGATGCTTTATGAAATGAAAAAAAGTACTCTTTTGAACATAGTTCTCCATATTGCATCACCAAAATTTACACATTCTTTCCAGTATTTACGTATGATTTGGGGATGGTTCTAAAAGCAGGAATGTACAGAAGCTTCTCTGTTGTGTCTTTCTGCTTCATCCAATACTTTAGAAGAAGTCTATTTGATAGTCTAATAGCAAGTCAAATATTTTGGACATCTATATTCAGATAAAGTCTGGATGAAAGCTGTATATCTGATAAGGACTTGATATTCAAAATATATAGGAAGTCACATAACTCAGTAGTAAATAAGAAAGAATAAAGTAGGTCCTTGAACAACACAGAGGCTGGGAGCACTGACCTTCCACAGTCTAAAATCTGCATATAAATTATGGTAAGACTCCTTATATTCCATTTCTCCCTGTCTGTGGTTTCAACCAATCTTGGATTCTATAGTACTATAGTAGATATTTAGTGAAAAAAACTGTAAGTGGACCCACAGAGTTCAAACCTGTGTTGTTCAAATGTCAATTCTAATCCAATTAAGAAGTAGTTAGGGGACCTGAATAGATGTTTTTCTAAGGAAGATATTCAAACAAACAAAAAGTGCTTATCAAGGTGCTCAACCTCACTAACTGTAAGGGAAATGCAAATCAAAGCCACAATAAGGCATTGCCTCACACTTGTTTGAATGGCTATCATCCAAAAACAGGTGATAGCAAGTGTTGCTGAGGATGTGGAGAAAAGGCAACACTTGTACTCTGTTGGTAGAAATGTAAATTGGTACAGTCACTGTGGAGAAAACTATGGACATTTCTCAAAAATAGAAAAGAACTACTACATGATTTAGTAATCATATTTTGGGTAGGGAACTAAAGAATATTAAATCACTATCTCAAAAAAATATATACACCCTCATGGTTATTGAAGCATTATTTACAACGGTCAAGACAAAGAAACAACCAAGGTATCCACGGACAGATGAATGGATAGAGAAAGTAGAGCATATATATGCATTGGAATGTTATTCATCCATAAAAAGAAAATTCCTGTCATTTTCAATAACATGAAACTTGAGGTCATTATGTTAAGGAAAATTAGTCAGTAGAGATAAACAAATGTTGTATGATTTCATTTACACATGAAATATAAGAAAACCAAACTCGTAGAGAGACTGAGTTAAAGTGATCAAAGGTACACATTTTCAGTTATAGTTAAAATAAATTCTGAACATGTACTATACAACAGGGTGACTATAATTATGAATACTGTATTAAATATTTGAAAATTGCTGAGAGGATAAATCTTAAATGTTCTCATTATGAAAAAAAATAATAACTCTGAAGTGATGGATATGTTACCTAAGCTTGTAATTATACTGCAATATATGTATGAAAAACTTATGTTAGACACCTGAAACTTATACAATGTTATATGCCAATTATATCTCAATAAAACTGGAAACAAAATTAGGATAATAATGCTTAGGACCATTTGGGTATTAAATAAACCTTCTATTGAATTAGCACATTGAGAAGAACTACAGGGGCTTTCCTAGTGGTCCAGTGAGTAAGGACACTGCCTTGCAGTGCAAATAGCACCAGTTCGATCCCCGGCCTGGGAAGATCCCACCTTCCGTGGAGTGTCTGGACTGATATGTCCAACTACTGAGCTGGAGCTCTGGAGTGCATGTGCCCAGAGCTGATGCTCTGCAGCAAGAGAGGCCCACACAGGCCAAAAGAACAAAGATGGATGAAAATGAATAAATGAAAGACCACAGTGGCTAAAAAAAAAAAGAACAAAATAATATTTGCTACTAAATTTGACCCTTGAACAACACAGGGGTTAGGGACACCCACTCTCTGAGCCCAAATCTTTGTAACAGCTTTACAGTTGGCCCTACTTATCCATGGTTCTATATCTGCAGAACCCAGTAATCTCAGATAGTGTAGTGTTTTAGTAGGTGCTTCCTGGAAAAACATGCATGTAAGTGGGCCCATGGAGTTCAAACCCATGGTCAAAGATCAACTGTACTGTTGCTATTACCTCCATATTTTCCATTCTTTTAGAGGAATCTGATTTAAACAGTATAAATAATTCATATGAAATCTCAAGGTAACAGGACAGATTGAAGTTGAATCAAATTTTAAAAACCATGTATTTTGCTTTTAATGGCAATGGGATTACTCCTCTCACACTTAACTCTTGATTTGTGTAACTAGACAACTTATCATTCCTACTGATTTTTGGAGAAAGAGTAACAAATGGGATTTGGTAATTTTTGCAGAAGTACATACAAAGAGGAAGAAAAAGTTATTTTTTGTATCATAAAAGTTTTCATTAAGAAAGAGTCAAAGATAAAGCCATACATAAAGTCAGCACTATCTCTTTACAAAATCATTCCTGGAGGAAAAGCATATCCTTGAGATGGAAGAGTCAGTTGCATCTTAAGTCATATAAGACTGAGCTGGTAGCCTAAAGAGTGTTTGCACAAGGACATTTTGGCATTTCTTCCAGGATTTTCACAGGTTTCTGATGTATCTTGAAAATTCAAAGTTTTGTTCAGTGTTTGATATTTGTAGTTGACTGTGTAAAAGATGAAGCAAACTGTTACATGGATTTCCTCTTCCTTACAGTTTTACAATATTCTATAGAAGGGTGTGGTAATTCTGTACAGAATATACTATCTCCCGGATTTCACCAAATTGTTTCTACAGGGTTCCAGTGTAGTAAGGACACTGCCTTGCAGTGCAAATAGCACCAGTTCGATCCCCGGCCTGGGAAGATCCCACCTTCCGTGGAGTGTCTGGACTGATATGTCCAACTACTGAGCTGGAGCTCTGGAGTGCATGTGCCCAGAGCTGATGCTCTGCAGCAAGAGAGGCCCACACAGGCCAAAAGAACAAAGATGGATGAAAATGAATAAATGAAAGACCACAGTGGCTAAAAAAAAAAAGAACAAAATAATATTTGCTACTAAATTTGACCCTTGAACAACACAGGGGTTAGGGACACCCACTCTCTGAGCCCAAATCTTTGTAACAGCTTTACAGTTGGCCCTACTTATCCATGGTTCTATATCTGCAGAACCCAGTAATCTCAGATAGTGTAGTGTTTTAGTAGGTGCTTCCTGGAAAACATGCATGTAAGTGGGCCCATGGAGTTCAAACCCATGGTCAAAGATCAACTGTACTGTTGCTATTACCTCCATATTTTCCATTCTTTTAGAGGAATCTGATTTAAACAGTATAAATAATTCATATGAAATCTCAAGGTAACAGGACAGATTGAAGTTGAATCAAATTTTAAAAACCATGTATTTTGCTTTTAATGGCAATGGGATTACTCCTCTCACACTTAACTCTTGATTTGTGTAACTAGACAACTTATCATTCCTACTGATTTTTGGAGAAAGAGTAACAAATGGGATTTGGTAATTTTTGCAGAAGTACATACAAAGAGGAAGAAAAAGTTATTTTTTGTATCATAAAAGTTTTCATTAAGAAAGAGTCAAAGATAAAGCCATACATAAAGTCAGCACTATCTCTTTACAAAATCATTCCTGGAGGAAAAGCATATCCTTGAGATGGAAGAGTCAGTTGCATCTTAAGTCATATAAGACTGAGCTGGTAGCCTAAAGAGTGTTTGCACAAGGACATTTTGGCATTTCTTCCAGGATTTTCACAGGTTTCTGATGTATCTTGAAAATTCAAAGTTTTGTTCAGTGTTTGATATTTGTAGTTGACTGTGTAAAAGATGAAGCAAACTGTTACATGGATTTCCTCTTCCTTACAGTTTTACAATATTCTATAGAAGGGTGTGGTAATTCTGTACAGAATATACTATCTCCCGGATTTCACCAAATTGATTTCCAGAAGTCTCCGACCTCTTTCATCTTTAGCCTTCCCCACTTTTCAGCCCTCTCTTATACACTGCCTATCCTAGGCTGACCTTGTGGCACAGTGGTAGCACGTCTGGCTCCACACTACCTATCCTTCTGTAAAAGCACCTGCCATGCCCCTTTCTGAGATTTTAAAGGTAGAAGTGATTAAGAGTAATCTGGAGCAGGTCTAGAAATGGTCTAGTGAAGTTAAGGATCAAGCTCTAGTGTCAGCTGACTTTTGGCTGCCTTGGCAATCACTGTGTACTATAGAATTTTCTTTTTTATTCAAATACCTTGAGTTCATTACTTTTTGGTCCACAGCTTCGACCTTCTCTAATTATTTGTTCCCCTAATTATTTGTGTGTAAGATTAAATCTTATTCCTACTAAAATTATACCATGTGTGTTGTTAGTTATGAGGCAGTCAAGTGGGAAGATAGCAATGTCCGTAGCATAATAATTTTATTAATAAGTAAGACTCACAAATGAAAACCATTTTGGGAGAAAATTAGAAATTAGAAGACCAGTTCTCCACTCTAGCAGCTTATGTGAAAAATCTACAGTCAAACTTGCCTTTAGGGTCCCTTCCAAACACCAATGGAAGGAATTACTACCAAGCAACTTAAGCAACCAATGAAGCGTTTCTATCCCTCTGCTTAACGATCAGCATAGGGGAGGAAAAAGCTGTGGGGGTGAAGTCCTGGCCCTAGACCCTCTGTGCTGTTGAGGAGTCGTGGACCTGATAGGTATCTATATAGTCATTCTACAAGAAACATTTTAAATTAAGAGCCTAATCAACGCCATCGTGAAACATAATTACATTTATCTTTATTTAATTGAGGAATATAACTTTTAAAAATGCAGGAGAAAATACAGATCATCAATAGGTGATTTAAGACTGAGCACAAGAGTGTTTAAAGCTTGTTTTATTAGGAATCTTGAAAATTCAAAGTTTTGTTCAGTGTTTGATATTTGTAGTTGACTGTGTAAAAGATGAAGCAAACTGTTACATGGATTTCCTCTTCCTTACAGTTTTACAATATTCTATAGAAGGGTGTGGTAATTCTGTACAGAATATACTATCTCCCGGATTTCACCAAATTGATTTCCAGAAGTCTCCGACCTCTTTCATCTTTACCCTTTCCCCCACTTTTCAGCCCTCTCTTATACACTGCCTATCCTAGGCTGACCTTGTGGCACAGTGGTAGCACGTCTGGCTCCACACTACCTATCCTTCTGTAAAAGCACCTGCCATGCCCCTTTCTGAGATTTTAAAGGTAGAAGTGATTAAGAGTAATCTGGAGCAGGTCTAGAAATGGTCTAGTGAAGTTAAGGATCAAGCTCTAGTGTCAGCTGACTTTTGGCTGCCTTGGCAATCACTGTGTACTATAGAATTTTCTTTTTTATTCAAATACCTTGAGTTCATTACTTTTTGGTCCACAGCTTCGACCTTCTCTAATTATTTGTTCCCCTAATTATTTGTGTGTAAGATTAAATCTTATTCCTACTAAAATTATACCATGTGTGTTGTTAGTTATGAGGCAGTCAAGTGGGAAGATAGCAATGTCCGTAGCATAATAATTTTATTAATAAGTAAGACTCACAAATGAAAACCATTTTGGGAGAAAATTAGAAATTAGAAGACCAGTTCTCCACTCTAGCAGCTTATGTGAAAAATCTACAGTCAAACTTGCCTTTAGGGTCCCTTCCAAACACCAATGGAAGGAATTACTACCAAGCAACTTAAGCAACCAATGAAGCGTTTCTATCCCTCTGCTTAACGATCAGCATAGGGGAGGAAAAAGCTGTGGGGGTGAAGTCCTGGCCCTAGACCCTCTGTGCTGTTGAGGAGTCGTGGACCTGATAGGTATCTATATAGTCATTCTACAAGAAACATTTTAAATTAAGAGCCTAATCAACGCCATCGTGAAACATAATTACATTTATCTTTATTTAATTGAGGAATATAACTTTTAAAAATGCAGGAGAAAATACAGATCATCAATAGGTGATTTAAGGCTTCAAGTAAAGAACTCTGCATAAGAGACAAATTATAAGATCTCATGACCTCCTTAGGACCTGCTTATTTATCTCAGCCAATCCAGGCTTAGAGGTATTTTGGGGATATAGTGAAAATTGCGAAGAGCAACATTTATGTGAGATAATTTTTTCAGCTTCTTCTTTTTTTATGTTGCTGATTTCTTATATAATTGCTCAACTCCTAGGAAATTTGTAAATTAAGATATTACTATATGGCATCATAGGCCATCACACTAGAAATAAAATATAGAAAGAGAGAAGAACTAATAATAGTTAATTATATATATTTTTAGTGAAGGACAGGGAAGTCTGGTGTGCTGCCATCAATGGGATCAAGAAGAGTCAAATACAACTAAGCAACTGTAAAACAATAATTATAAAAAGGCAATTTCTGCCTTCTATTAAAATATGCATAAACTTAGTAGTTAAATTTGATGGTAAATGCTTCCTTAGACGCCTTGAATATCCCTCATTATAAAAGATATATGACCATCAATGGAGATGTCAGGTAGCTGAAAAATTCAAATAGTTTAAATGTGTTTTTTTCATCAAACTGAAAATTTGTCTAAATGGTCATTTGAATGAAATGAAGCTGTTTGGAAGGACCATATATAAGTTTGTATTTTATAGTAAATAAAATATTCATATGAAATGCAGTGATTTCAGGGCTTAACTGCATTTATATTAATGTTCTTATGTAATTAAGTTAAAAAGATAGATAGGAGATAATGTAGAGGGAGGAGCTGGAAAGAGAAAGACAAGTGTAAATTAGTTTCAGAATATTTTACTTTCACAAAGTCTATTGATTATACCAATGAGAAGTATATTAATATGCTTATTCTATTAGGAACTACAATTAATTTTGCCAAAAGTAATTTCACCAAAATTAATTTCACCTTTGTAACACGTTTTCCAGTACCTTGCTTTTTAATCTTAAAAATGCATCTTATTTGTAAACTGATATGGTGACAGAGTTTGCTTTTATTTCACTGTGAAGGTTCAGAAACTTGAAATTACCTGATGAATCTGGCAACTATGAGACAAAGAAGTAAAAGTAAGTATGATCAGAGGTTTTTTTTTTTTTTCCTGTAGTTTTCCTTCCTGATATATATCTTCTTTGTTCTAGTCCTCAGCCCACTTCTAGTTGTACAGGGGCAGAACGTACATTGTTTTGTGAAAGGACAGTGTTTACTAGAACAGAGGCAGTAGGTGGGGTGATAACTTCATTTATTGGCATCTTTATAGTTTTTAACAGAACAATGTGAGCAGTTGTTCCATCTGGACTAGGAAATGGTGTGTGGGTATAAGTTGAACAGAATTTTCATTGATGTGAATATGAAAGAAGAACTAATAATAGTTAATTATATATATTTTTAGTGAAGGACAGGGAAGTCTGGTGTGCTGCCATCAATGGGATCAAGAAGAGTCAAATACAACTAAGCAACTGTAAAACAATAATTATAAAAAGGCAATTTCTGCCTTCTATTAAAATATGCATAAACTTAGTAGTTAAATTTGATGGTAAATGCTTCCTTAGACGCCTTGAATATCCCTCATTATAAAAGATATATGACCATCAATGGAGATGTCAGGTAGCTGAAAAATTCAAATAGTTTAAATGTGTTTTTTTCATCAAACTGAAAATTTGTCTAAATGGTCATTTGAATGAAATGAAGCTGTTTGGAAGGACCATATATAAGTTTGTATTTTATAGTAAATAAAATATTCATATGAAATGCAGTGATTTCAGGGCTTAACTGCATTTATATTAATGTTCTTATGTAATTAAGTTAAAAAGATAGATAGGAGATAATGTAGAGGGAGGAGCTGGAAAGAGAAAGACAAGTGTAAATTAGTTTCAGAATATTTTACTTTCACAAAGTCTATTGATTATACCAATGAGAAGTATATTAATATGCTTATTCTATTAGGAACTACAATTAATTTTGCCAAAAGTAATTTCACCAAAATTAATTTCACCTTTGTAACACGTTTTCCAGTACCTTGCTTTTTAATCTTAAAAATGCATCTTATTTGTAAACTGATATGGTGACAGAGTTTGCTTTTATTTCACTGTGAAGGTTCAGAAACTTGAAATTACCTGATGAATCTGGCAACTATGAGACAAAGAAGTAAAAGTAAGTATGATCAGAGGTTTTTTTTTTTTTTCCTGTAGTTTTCCTTCCTGATATATATCTTCTTTGTTCTAGTCCTCAGCCCACTTCTAGTTGTACAGGGGCAGAACGTACATTGTTTTGTGAAAGGACAGTGTTTACTAGAACAGAGGCAGTAGGTGGGGTGATAACTTCATTTATTGGCATCTTTATAGTTTTTAACAGAACAATGTGAGCAGTTGTTCCATCTGGACTAGGAAATGGTGTGTGGGTATAAGTTGAACAGAATTTTCATTGATGTGAATATGAAAGAAGCCAAATAAGCCTTTTTTTTTTTTTAAGAAATTGAAAAACCCAACTAAGGAATTCAACTTTTGATTATAGTGGGTACAAGGCTGTTATTAGGAACAAGTTGATTTTTTAAAGTTCATTCATTAAAAAAAAAATAAAAACCCTCATGGAAGGTCTTTACATCGAGAATTAGTCATTGTGTTTTGCCTCTTGATGTACTGTGGCAATAAGAATCCACATAGAGACTGCACTCAGCTTTGCTAATGTTCTATCACTCGGGGAACACAGATGTAACCTATAGAGACAGTGTGACTCTTTCTGCCAAAATCAAGTTTTCCCTAAAAGCATACTTCATATTTCCATCTTCTACTCTTGGGTATATCCTTTGTAGAAATGGTCCCCTAATGAATGTTAGACATTTAAATAGCATGGCAGTTAAAAAATGCATTGTTTCTTTTCAGATCTTTTCTACAGAGACAAAGAGAGTCTGTCAGTTTTCCTCCTTTTACTCTCACTTAAAAATTAATATTAGCCGAGTCTCTGATAATCAGCATTAAGTCAAACAAACAAATCAACAAGAAAATTATTTGCAAGATAAATGTGATGTAAACCACCATTATGAAAGGACAAAGCAGAAATCATTTTATGCAGACCTCAAGCAACTTAGTTTCTGTAGGATGCCTTTAATGGTGGCCTTAACTAAAATGTAGATTTTAACAAGGCATATTTACAGTGCATAATTAATGTTTAAATTAGATTAATTAGTATGTATCATTGAAGCTTTCTTACTGTTTAGAATTATTTGCCTTGCTAACGTAGTAAATCTAGATGAGCTGAGCACTCAAATCATCCTAATAACAACACTTGGCATTTGTACAGTGTGTTATATTTTCTAAGTACTTTATAATTACAGTATTAATTAGTTAAGTGACAGAGTGATCTTGTGAAGAAGTCTGCACTGTTATCCCTTTTCACAAATGAGGAAGCTTTAAATGCAAAGGACAGTAAGTCACATTGCAAGCAAAATCAGGTTAAAGAGGGGGCCATCTTTATAGTTTTTAACAGAACAATGTGAGCAGTTGTTCCATCTGGACTAGGAAATGGTGTGTGGGTATAAGTTGAACAGAATTTTCATTGATGTGAATATGAAAGAAGCCAAATAAGCCTTTTTTTTTTTTTAAGAAATTGAAAAACCCAACTAAGGAATTCAACTTTTGATTATAGTGGGTACAAGGCTGTTATTAGGAACAAGTTGATTTTTTAAAGTTCATTCATTAAAAAAAAAATAAAAACCCTCATGGAAGGTCTTTACATCGAGAATTAGTCATTGTGTTTTGCCTCTTGATGTACTGTGGCAATAAGAATCCACATAGAGACTGCACTCAGCTTTGCTAATGTTCTATCACTCGGGGAACACAGATGTAACCTATAGAGACAGTGTGACTCTTTCTGCCAAAATCAAGTTTTCCCTAAAAGCATACTTCATATTTCCATCTTCTACTCTTGGGTATATCCTTTGTAGAAATGGTCCCCTAATGAATGTTAGACATTTAAATAGCATGGCAGTTAAAAAATGCATTGTTTCTTTTCAGATCTTTTCTACAGAGACAAAGAGAGTCTGTCAGTTTTCCTCCTTTTACTCTCACTTAAAAATTAATATTAGCCGAGTCTCTGATAATCAGCATTAAGTCAAACAAACAAATCAACAAGAAAATTATTTGCAAGATAAATGTGATGTAAACCACCATTATGAAAGGACAAAGCAGAAATCATTTTATGCAGACCTCAAGCAACTTAGTTTCTGTAGGATGCCTTTAATGGTGGCCTTAACTAAAATGTAGATTTTAACAAGGCATATTTACAGTGCATAATTAATGTTTAAATTAGATTAATTAGTATGTATCATTGAAGCTTTCTTACTGTTTAGAATTATTTGCCTTGCTAACGTAGTAAATCTAGATGAGCTGAGCACTCAAATCATCCTAATAACAACACTTGGCATTTGTACAGTGTGTTATATTTTCTAAGTACTTTATAATTACAGTATTAATTAGTTAAGTGACACAGTGATCTTGTGAAGAAGTGTGCATTGTTATCCCCTTTTACAAATGAGGAAACTTTAAATGCAAAGGAAGAGTAATTCACATTGCAAGTAAATCAGGTTACCACTAAAAATCATTTTAAATGACCCGTGCATATTTGATGCTGCATTTTCCTAAGAACAATTTATTTAGATGTCATATCCTTTGGATGAATATATATATATTTCATCCCATACGCAGATTTTCAGAAAGCCAGCAGACTAGTTTCCACTGTATTCCGTCTCCTATAGTAAACTTCCGTTCTGTCCTTGAGGCTGAGCTGTTGAGCTTAGAACCTTGATGGTGAATGGGTTGCCTCCTGATGGTGAATGGGTAGCCTCCTGGAGTCCTTGGTCCACTCTTAGAGGAAGCACTGTGTTCTTTACTGAAGCCTCTCTAGTGCTTCATTTCAGGGCAAAGGGGAATAATAACTTCAGAAGCTAATGAAGCTGGGAAATTCACTGGTCTCTTTGGTTTATAACTTCAATGCAAATTAAGTAGGGTTTCCAAAATATTATAGAATAATATTAGATTATTTAAGTAACTTCAACAAGCATTAATCAATTACCTATTTATGTTCTGGCTTGTAAAGAAAAAACCTAAAATTAATAGAAGAAGGCTTTGGTACTAAGTGACTTATGGTTTAGTAAAAGGATATAAGCATGCCAACAAATTAAAGCAATACATAACAACTAGCCTTTTGCCACCCATCAGGCATGATTTTAGGACCTAAGACAGTGAACAAAACAGGTAAAAAAAATACTTGGCTTTATCTAGCAGATACTTCAGTGAGTAAATAAAAAAACTATTAAAGGTGATATAATAATAATAAAAAAAAGAAGAACAGAGTGTACATAAATGAAACATGCAAAAAACAGGTACCCAATATTTACATATCTGTTGGATATTGATGAATTGCCATTTGGATTTAATATTGTTAAATGAGTAAATATTTGTATGAGACTTAGAGGGAAGAACTTTAGGACAACTAACGGGAATGGAGGCTGGAGGCTTACTGAAGGGAGAAAGGGTTTGGTATGGAGAAAATATACTAAGCACAGAAAGTCTGGTGGACAAAGACTTAGGTATGAGTCTGGTAGATTGCAAGTAATTAAGCAAGGCTGAAACTCAGGGTATATAGGCAGTTGGGTTCAAGACTTAGTATGAAAACTCTAGACCCACATAATTTGGAATATTAAGAATGCTGTAATTATGGTTGTGGAATATACTGGCAGAGAAGGTGGCAAGAGGGATGGCGCTAGCCGCTGCTTGGCTTGGTGGTGAGAGAGGGTGACAGCACTAATTCTAGGAGAGGTCAGAAGGACTGGAGGCTCCCTTCTCTATCTGACTGCACAAAGGAAGCCCTAAGTAATATAATCAGACAATAAACTGGAAAACCAAACAGCAGCCACAACAACGAAACCTTGTCTCATATTTGATCCTTTATTTGATTGTTCTACTATTATCTCTCCCCCGACTCCAATTATGTGAATTAAATGATCAAGTGAGAGATTAATGAAAGCAAGGCAAAGCCAACCAAAACCCTCTTGAAATTCACAGGTTAACATAAACAAAAAGTATGAAAAGAGTAACATAGAAACTTACATTACCATGTAAAGAAAAAACCTAAAATTAATAGAAGAAGGCTTTGGTACTAAGTGACTTATGGTTTAGTAAAAGGATATAAGCATGCCAACAAATTAAAGCAATACATAACAACTAGCCTTTTGCCACCCATCAGGCATGATTTTAGGACCTAAGACAGTGAACAAAACAGGTAAAAAAAATACTTGGCTTTATCTAGCAGATACTTCAGTGAGTAAATAAAAAAACTATTAAAGGTGATATAATAATAATAAAAAAAAGAAGAACAGAGTGTACATAAATGAAACATGCAAAAAACAGGTACCCAATATTTACATATCTGTTGGATATTGATGAATTGCCATTTGGATTTAATATTGTTAAATGAGTAAATATTTGTATGAGACTTAGAGGGAAGAACTTTAGGACAACTAACGGGAATGGAGGCTGGAGGCTTACTGAAGGGAGAAAGGGTTTGGTATGGAGAAAATATACTAAGCACAGAAAGTCTGGTGGACAAAGACTTAGGTATGAGTCTGGTAGATTGCAAGTAATTAAGCAAGGCTGAAACTCAGGGTATATAGGCAGTTGGGTTCAAGACTTAGTATGAAAACTCTAGACCCACATAATTTGGAATATTAAGAATGCTGTAATTATGGTTGTGGAATATACTGGCAGAGAAGGTGGCAAGAGGGATGGCGCTAGCCGCTGCTTGGCTTGGTGGTGAGAGAGGGTGACAGCACTAATTCTAGGAGAGGTCAGAAGGACTGGAGGCTCCCTTCTCTATCTGACTGCACAAAGGAAGCCCTAAGTAATATAATCAGACAATAAACTGGAAAACCAAACAGCAGCCACAACAACGAAACCTTGTCTCATATTTGATCCTTTATTTGATTGTTCTACTATTATCTCTCCCCCGACTCCAATTATGTGAATTAAATGATCAAGTGAGAGATTAATGAAAGCAAGGCAAAGCCAACCAAAACCCTCTTGAAATTCACAGGTTAACATAAACAAAAAGTATGAAAAGAGTAACATAGAAACTTACATTACCCGATGTAAAATAGCTGATGGGAATCTGCTGTAAGACTAAAGGAATTCAAACAGGGGCTCTTGAACAACCCAGAGGGTTGGGATGGGAGATAGATGGGAGGAAAGTTCAAGAGGGAGAGGACATATGTATACCTATGGCTGATTCACGTTGATGCTTGGTAGAAAACAACAAAACTCTGTAAAAAATATATTAAAAAAATAAAAAATAATAAAAGAAATAAAATTAGGTAAGGTGGTTGACTAAACAACAATAACAGCAACAAATGTTATGCTACAACTACCTTATATGAAATAGAATCAAATTCCAGACTATTTTCACAAGTCTCAGTTTTATAGAGAAAGGAATTGTGTTGTAGAAAAGTCAAGTGCTTTTCCAAGACTTTACACTATATGATGACGCAGACAGTAAAGAATTCACCTACAGTGTGGGATACCTAGATTCTGTCTCTGGGTTGGGAAAATTCCCCTACAGAAGGGAAAAGCTACCCACTCTAGTGTTCTTGCCTGGAGAATTTCATGGCTCATCCATGTGGCACAGAATTGGACACAACTGAGCCACTTTCACTCTATCATGGTCTATGGAGACTTCTTTTTATTCAGACTTTATTTTAAATATTCACTGTGTCCACTAGCATGCTATTAGAAATGTAATGAACTGTCGAATGTTGTCATTATGGCTATGCTTATTGCTCTAGCAACTACTCTAAAAGTAGTGGGAACTTTTTTCTTTTCCATATTCATAGATTACCTAGTTGAAGTGGCTAAGTGTCACTTGTTCAATAATTTGTAGACAGACTTCAAAACTTAATTAAAATTACTGATGCCAAAAACTACTGGTTGATACTGATGCTAATAGGAGATTAGCTGTCAAATGAGGTTTTCTCTCATATAGTTTACGTATTGGAAGAATTGTGAGGGAACTCTTAGAGAGGAAAAGCAAAACATTTGGGAGCCTAAAAAAACTCTTTGAAATTCACAAAGGAATTAAATGATGAGGTGAGAGATTAATGAAAGCAAGGCAAAGCCAACCAAAACCCTCTTGAAATTCACAGGTTAACATAAACAAAAAGTATGAAAAGAGTAACATAGAAACTTACATTACCCGATGTAAAATAGCTGATGGGAATCTGCTGTAAGACTAAAGGAATTCAAACAGGGGCTCTTGAACAACCCAGAGGGTTGGGATGGGAGATAGATGGGAGGAAAGTTCAAGAGGGAGAGGACATATGTATACCTATGGCTGATTCACGTTGATGCTTGGTAGAAAACAACAAAACTCTGTAAAAAATATATTAAAAAAATAAAAAATAATAAAAGAAATAAAATTAGGTAAGGTGGTTGACTAAACAACAATAACAGCAACAAATGTTATGCTACAACTACCTTATATGAAATAGAATCAAATTCCAGACTATTTTCACAAGTCTCAGTTTTATAGAGAAAGGAATTGTGTTGTAGAAAAGTCAAGTGCTTTTCCAAGACTTTACACTATATGATGACGCAGACAGTAAAGAATTCACCTACAGTGTGGGATACCTAGATTCTGTCTCTGGGTTGGGAAAATTCCCCTACAGAAGGGAAAAGCTACCCACTCTAGTGTTCTTGCCTGGAGAATTTCATGGCTCATCCATGTGGCACAGAATTGGACACAACTGAGCCACTTTCACTCTATCATGGTCTATGGAGACTTCTTTTTATTCAGACTTTATTTTAAATATTCACTGTGTCCACTAGCATGCTATTAGAAATGTAATGAACTGTCGAATGTTGTCATTATGGCTATGCTTATTGCTCTAGCAACTACTCTAAAAGTAGTGGGAACTTTTTTCTTTTCCATATTCATAGATTACCTAGTTGAAGTGGCTAAGTGTCACTTGTTCAATAATTTGTAGACAGACTTCAAAACTTAATTAAAATTACTGATGCCAAAAACTACTGGTTGATACTGATGCTAATAGGAGATTAGCTGTCAAATGAGGTTTTCTCTCCATATAGTTTACGTATTGGAAGAATTGTGAGGGAACTCTTAGAGAGGAAAAGCAAAACATTTGGGAGGAAGTGAATTTTGAGGCACGCTCACCTAAGCATTTTCTCTATCACTGTCTTCATGAGGAGGTAGAACTGTTTTAGTGTTTATTATTCTCTTAGTAAAGTATTACCTGTGCTTGTGAAAATCTGGTTTTAAAACTACAAGTTGAAGAATTCCTGTCTATAAATATCATCAAAATATATGGACATATGCATTTTTCTCTAGCCAAGTATAATATAACAATAGCTAGATGAAGAACATCATCATTATCCATAATGACAAACAGCAAAAGGATTGATGAGCTGTATACAATAACACATTTTCCTTCTTTGAAAATAGTTTTGGTACACCTTTGAGCGAGAAGCAACTTGTCAGGATCTCTTTTTACTCTCACGTGAAAAAGAAGGGTACCAACAAACATCACTGTTTTAATAGTGTCCTTAAGAGTACTAGGCAATGCAATGAGACAAGCAGAAATTATGTGAGTGTTGGATAACAAATAACATTATTTTTAGATAATATGATTTTATAACAAAAAAGGTCAAATTATTTTACCACAAAGCTATTAATTACAAACTTGAAGATAAAATATTAAGATTGTTCATTACAAAAGCAATAGAAGGGGCTTCCTTGTTGGTCCAGTGGGTAAAGCCTTGCAGTGCAGGGGGTACCGGTGTGATCCCTGGCCTGGGAAGATCCCACGTGCCGGGCTAGACTAGTGTGTCCAATTACAAGCCATTGCTCTGGAGTCCATGTGCCCAGAGCCAGTACTCTGCAATGAGAGAGACCATAGCAATGGGAGGCCCCCGCAGGCCAGAGAATAAAGATGGATGAAAATAAATAAATGAAGGAATAATAAAAAAAGAGGCTAAAATTAAAAAAAAAAAAGCAATAGAGGTGTTTTATCCCTGATCTGGGAAGATCTTGCACACAGTGGAGCAATTAAGCATGTGCACTGGAATTACTGAGCCTGTGCTCTTGATCTGGGATCCTCAACTAATGAAGACTGTGCACCCTCGAGTTTGTGCTCCTCAAAGAAGAAAAAAGACCCCACAATGAGAAGCCCACACACCACAACTAGAGAGTAGCCCCTGCTCGCCACAACTAGAGTACAGTCCTAGCACCAACAAAAATCCAGCAAAGTCAAAATAAATAAATAAATAAAAATATTTTAAAAAAGCAATACAAAAAGTTCATGTCCTTTTTATGAAAATAAAAGAAAAAATAACCCATTTTTAAGTGGTTACATAAAGTATGCTATGGGCTGAATTTTGTCTCCCCAAACTCATATATTGAAACTTTAACCCCCAGGGTGGTTGTACTTGGAGTAAAGAAATAATAATAGTTGAGTGATATAATAATAAGTTGAGCTACCAAGAAGCCACAATTTAAAAATTGTTTAAAACGTTGAATAAAAGTAAGATGCAGAATAAGAACTACTTGTATAATACCATATAACTTGTATAACACACAAATAGATAAATGTTAATTTGCAAATTGAATTAAGGTAGAAAAACTTACAAAGGTTAAGAGAGAACTAGGAAAATTAATTCTGTGCTTAATTTTTACCTTTGTATTTAGAACGTTTGTCCACAAGTTATAGTATCTTTACTTTGAAAGAAATATTTCAAAAAAGTAGATTGATATGGACATGCAGATGAATAGAAGAGTATATAGTTGGGATGGAAATTGCTATTATTTGATCAGTTTTGATCCACAAAAATGGCAATCTCATACAATTCAATAGTATGTAGGAATTAGTAAAATTAAATAAAGTGATTAATATTTACAATCATTTCCAGTATTAATTTTATAGAACCCTGAAAAGATAGCTCTAAAAATTGTGTTAATGTTAAAAAGTTAGAAGTCTACTGGGTTTTTGATATCATAGCCCAGTTGCTTCATTTGAAAGTTTATTTGCAAATATTCATGTCTGTGAAACATTTTAGCCCATTGAATTTCTAAGGTTAGAGTTTAGGATTTTCTGTGTTGTTTATATATAATCCGTTTACTGAGACTTTAATACAGACACACATAGCAATTTAAAAAATATTTCTAGACAAGTCAGTTTTGTTGATTGATTACCTGTGTTTTTTATGTGTGAATTATATCAAGAGAGACTATTTTAATGTCACAGAAATGGAATTGTCCTTTTTAAATCCACATCAACAGAAAAGACACAGAGCAGGAAAACCATGATTATGAATGAGAAGAGGCTTACAGGGTTTGATTCAAAAATCTTTCTTCCCCAGTGATGGAGCTCACATTCTTTAGGCAGATAATGTATAGTAATAGTTGAAGCATAGAATAAATATCCTTTTTTACTAATGTATTACATTTTATTAGCTAGATCAATATTGCTGTAATTTCCACCCATTAGCATCTCATTGCTATAAAGCAATATACATAAAAATATTTATATTAACACTGATCGAAATTGCAACAGCATGTATTAAAATATGAATGACATATAATCAGAAATTTCTGTTTCTACTGCCTCCAGTTATTTGTGACCCCAGATATGAAGTTCAAGTTTATACTTAATAGCACAATTATGTAAATCTGTAATTCTAACACTGAATTACAGCTGGTAATGATCAATAATTATATTTATGTATGATGTGAAGTTAATATTGCCACCATAGATTAATGTAAACAACAAAATTATTTCTGCAGTTGAGAGCTAACAAATCATCATAAACAAAGAGAACTAAAACAATCTCTTCAGAGCCTAATTTCTCCAGCAGAGTAAACAGATTTTTTATTCCCAGTGAATGTAAGCCCCCAATTAAAGAGAATATCCACAAAATGGCAATCTCATACAATTCAATAGTATGTAGGAATTAGTAAAATTAAATAAAGTGATTAATATTTACAATCATTTCCAGTATTAATTTTATAGAACCCTGAAAAGATAGCTCTAAAAATTGTGTTAATGTTAAAAAGTTAGAAGTCTACTGGGTTTTTGATATCATAGCCCAGTTGCTTCATTTGAAAGTTTATTTGCAAATATTCATGTCTGTGAAACATTTTAGCCCATTGAATTTCTAAGGTTAGAGTTTAGGATTTTCTGTGTTGTTTATATATAATCCGTTTACTGAGACTTTAATACAGACACACATAGCAATTTAAAAAATATTTCTAGACAAGTCAGTTTTGTTGATTGATTACCTGTGTTTTTTATGTGTGAATTATATCAAGAGAGACTATTTTAATGTCACAGAAATGGAATTGTCCTTTTTAAATCCACATCAACAGAAAAGACACAGAGCAGGAAAACCATGATTATGAATGAGAAGAGGCTTACAGGGTTTGATTCAAAAATCTTTCTTCCCCAGTGATGGAGCTCACATTCTTTAGGCAGATAATGTATAGTAATAGTTGAAGCATAGAATAAATATCCTTTTTTACTAATGTATTACATTTTATTAGCTAGATCAATATTGCTGTAATTTCCACCCATTAGCATCTCATTGCTATAAAGCAATATACATAAAAATATTTATATTAACACTGATCGAAATTGCAACAGCATGTATTAAAATATGAATGACATATAATCAGAAATTTCTGTTTCTACTGCCTCCAGTTATTTGTGACCCCAGATATGAAGTTCAAGTTTATACTTAATAGCACAATTATGTAAATCTGTAATTCTAACACTGAATTACAGCTGGTAATGATCAATAATTATATTTATGTATGATGTGAAGTTAATATTGCCACCATAGATTAATGTAAACAACAAAATTATTTCTGCAGTTGAGAGCTAACAAATCATCATAAACAAAGAGAACTAAAACAATCTCTTCAGAGCCTAATTTCTCCAGCAGAGTAAACAGATTTTTTATTCCCAGTGAATGTAAGCCCCCAATTAAAGAGAATATGACTCTGCCAAAAATGTCATGATGGCTGAGTATTTCAGTACACTTTTAAACACTTATTTCAGCCTCCAGAGAAGTGAAGTTATCCTGAAGTATCTTTGTTGAGAAGAACACTGGCGAAAAGTGAAAGTCAGAGAATAGTAGAAATTCTAGAAAAATACAGCCACTCAATTTAAAAACAATTTGGAAAATATGTATATCTTTCTATAGCTTATCAAGTCCAAGGTCTTTCCAGTGAAAATTTTTTTGCAAATATAGCAGAAAATTGTATACCCCAGAATGTTCTGTTATGTCATTTGACCCTTGCTTGAATTAGTGCTGTAGTTGAAAGAAACAACAGCTTGAAATAGTCCCTATAAAGTTAACTTTCAGAAATTAGGAATGCCTGAACTAGAGGAAAAGATGGGAATCATGCTTTACGTGTCTGCATTGCTTAGTGCCATATAGATAGGAAATATGAGCCTGACTGGAACACAACAGAAAGAACTGAAATATAGGTGCTATCTTGTGAAATACTAAGACTGAAAGCAATGTCATATTTTCTATTTCATCAACAAAGTTAAAAGAGGAGGAATTAGCTATATGAAGATAAGCATTTTGTATCTGTTTTATTTGTCATCATTCACTTATTTTTGGCTAACATTCATATAGTGCTTTCTATGATCCAGTGACTGTTTTAGGTAGTTTGTATATAAAAACTAATTATTTTTCCAGTTACTCTTTGAATTAGGTGCTATTAATATCTTCATTTTACACATGAGAAAACTGAAACACGGAAGGATCTAAGCTCACATGGTTAAAAAATGGAGGTAGGATTTAAACCAGTTTTATCTGAAACTAAATTGTGTTCTTTGCTTCATATCATACTGCTTGATCAAAATTGTCAGTATCATGTAGTGGAATTCTGTTAAAATGCAGTTTTTGTCTTCCTAATTTAGCACAATATAGTGTATTAAACATCACTCCATTTCATTTGAGGGTTTCTCATCTTTGGCATTATTGACATTTTGGGGGCCAAGTGATTCTTGTTCTGGAGGCTATCCTATGCATTGTAGAATGTACAGCATTGTCCCTGGCTTCCTCCCATCAGATGGCAAAAGCATGTACCCACACACTTGTGACAACCAAAATATTCCATGGGGAGAAAAATCACTCAGAGAACCACTGAGTCTTAGCCAAATCTTAGTTACTGCATATAGTAAAAAAACATTTTTCAATACATTCTTTTCAGGCTTAGAACACTTGTCCACTAAAAGTCAGGTATTATCTCTATTCCCAATCTACCTACAAGTCTCATGTCTTGATTTTTATCAAGGATGAATCTGGGAAATGAAAACTGACAAGAATTGGTGATTTCTGTGTCACAACTTCTCATGATGATGGCAGCAAGGGATGAGAGGCCTCTTATTTTATGGGTGCTCATCTCTTATTTTTCACGTGTGACATTTTTCACCTGTGACTATATTGACAATTGACATAGACATCAGAAAGGAGGTAATTTCTACTCCTCTTTACCCAGTTTACCAAACTACTATATAGGTGCAAAGACTGATTACTTCTGGGATAAGTTAAAACTCATTTTATGAATGTATTTCTCTTCATAAGTTAGATGAACTTCTGACTTCTTTTAAAGGTCATTTTGCCAGACTAATTCTGTCCACTTTCATGCTACAGAAACTTTTCTTGGGTAGAAAGGAATCATTGGCTGATTCTCTGTGAACAACCTTAGTTGCTGTTTTAATGAGGGGGAAGAAAGGAGAGTAATTCTAAATATCTTTGCAGGGGTTTCTTGTGGGTGTGCTCTTCTCCCACTGAATTCTCCACCAGTGATGTGGGATGACAGACTTACTAGTTACCTGGTCCCTATGGGCCTTTTTAGGCAACCTAAACAAGGATAGATTTGTTCTTTTAAGCTTTTCAGTACAGAAATGTTTCAATGACAATATAATTATGTGAAATTTATGTATTCAACAAACAGAGTACATAATTACAGAATAACAGAGTAGTTCCAGAGGCACAGTGGTAAAGAATCTGCCTTCCACTTCAGGACATCCAGGAGAGGCAGGTTAAATCCCTGGGTCAGGAAAGTCCCTTGGAGTAGGAATTGGCACCCCATTCCAATATTAAAATGCAGTTTTGTCTTCCTAATTTAGCACAATATAGTGTATTAAACATCACTCCATTTCATTTGAGGGTTTCTCATCTTTGGCATTATTGACATTTTGGGGGCCAAGTGATTCTTGTTCTGGAGGCTATCCTATGCATTGTAGAATGTACAGCATTGTCCCTGGCTTCCTCCCATCAGATGGCAAAAGCATGTACCCACACACTTGTGACAACCAAAATATTCCATGGGGAGAAAAATCACTCAGAGAACCACTGAGTCTTAGCCAAATCTTAGTTACTGCATATAGTAAAAAAACATTTTTCAATACATTCTTTTCAGGCTTAGAACACTTGTCCACTAAAAGTCAGGTATTATCTCTATTCCCAATCTACCTACAAGTCTCATGTCTTGATTTTTATCAAGGATGAATCTGGGAAATGAAAACTGACAAGAATTGGTGATTTCTGTGTCACAACTTCTCATGATGATGGCAGCAAGGGATGAGAGGCCTCTCTTATTTTATGGGTGCTCATCTCTTATTTTTCACGTGTGACATTTTTCACCTGTGACTATATTGACAATTGACATAGACATCAGAAAGGAGGTAATTTCTACTCCTCTTTACCCAGTTTACCAAACTACTATATAGGTGCAAAGACTGATTACTTCTGGGATAAGTTAAAACTCATTTTATGAATGTATTTCTCTTCATAAGTTAGATGAACTTCTGACTTCTTTTAAAGGTCATTTTGCCAGACTAATTCTGTCCACTTTCATGCTACAGAAACTTTTCTTGGGTAGAAAGGAATCATTGGCTGATTCTCTGTGAACAACCTTAGTTGCTGTTTTAATGAGGGGGAAGAAAGGAGAGTAATTCTAAATATCTTTGCAGGGGTTTCTTGTGGGTGTGCTCTTCTCCCACTGAATTCTCCACCAGTGATGTGGGATGACAGACTTACTAGTTACCTGGTCCCTATGGGCCTTTTTAGGCAACCTAAACAAGGATAGATTTGTTCTTTTAAGCTTTTCAGTACAGAAATGTTTCAATGACAATATAATTATGTGAAATTTATGTATTCAACAAACAGAGTACATAATTACAGAATAACAGAGTAGTTCCAGAGGCACAGTGGTAAAGAATCTGCCTTCCACTTCAGGACATCCAGGAGAGGCAGGTTAAATCCCTGGGTCAGGAAAGTCCCTTGGAGTAGGAATTGGCACCCCATTCCAATATTCTTACCTGGAAAATCTCACAGACAGAGGAGCATGGTGGGCTACGGTCCCTGGGGTTGCAAAGAGTCAGACATGACTGAGCACACAGAAAAGAAGAGCATGGTTCCAGAGTTGGCCCAAGCTGCCGCCCCAGAATGTTCTGAATCGATCTTTTAAGAATCATTTTTAAAGATTCTTTTCTAACTTCAAAATATCTCTATTTTCTAAAAAGAAAATATTCTCTGTTATTAATATTTTTATTCATGTAAAGATTTCCATTTCTCAGATAGCCAAAGCTTTTGAGATGAAGCTCAAAAATTTGCAAAATGGAGCCGTGAATCAGATTTTGCCCACAGCAGGGTGTGTGCATGTGTGTGGTGTGTATAAGACTAAAGTTGTAACTATTGCATTATTTGCCAACATTTAAAGCTTTGGGAAACTTCTTAGAAAAACTATGGATTTTATGAGGTTTTTTTAAATAATTGGAAGATAAAATAACAGATTTAGTTTTCCGATATGGCAACAATCTGTCACAGTTGAGCAGCTGTCCTTTTCACATGAGACATGCAAGCCTCAACATTTTCTATTGCCTTGCATCTTGCCAGTCTCACTCCGTATGTGTCTTGCTGGTATCTGTGGGAATTTGAGTTTATGGACCGCTAATCTAGTCCCTGGAAGGAGCAAGACAGAATTTGATTCCCCGAGGACACAGAACTCAAAGGAGAATTTAAAAGTAAGGTGAAATACTAGATTTAGAAAACTACTCAGAAACCAAAGATTAAACCTGGATTACAGATTACAATATTGCAACATTGTGGTTTATAAGGGGCTTCCCCAGTCGGTGGCTCAGTGGTAAAAGAATGCACCTGCAATGCAGAATCCACAGGAGATGAGAGCTCTATCCCTGGGTCAGGAAGATCCCCTGCAAGAGGGCATGGCAACCCATTCCAGTATTTTTGCCTGGAGAGTTCCATGGACAGAGGATCCTGGAAGGCTACAGTCCACAGAGTCATAAATAGTTGGATATGCCTTAGCACTCACACATGCACCTGGTTTATAATAAATATATCTTTGATCATTCAGATGTTTAAACATATTTCTTGCATGAGTTTGATCTTTGTCCGTAGCTCCTGGCTCCAAGCTCCTCCAAACTCCTGGAATTTCCTGAGTGAGAAGAGTAGTGAGAGGATCTTTTGTACAGTATTTAGCCTCTGGTCCTCAGTCCCTAAAAATGCTTCAGAGTCATAAAGGCAAAAGATTGTTATTCACAACAAGCCCCTAACCACCACAGCTTAGTTTATCTTAATGAGGTGACTTTTGCAAAGCAAATAAGCGTAGGGATGGGTTACCAGGTGAATAAACTACCGAGGGATGGAACTTTCAGTCCCATCCCTTGATTTCTGGGGAGGAGAGAAGGGGCTGGAGATTCAGTTAGTTGGCAATGGCTAATGATCTAATCAACCATGACTGTGTAAGAAAACATTTATAAACACTCAAGAGAAGAGGGTTCTGGGAGTTTCTGAGTCAATGGAGGTATAGGAGAGTGGTACACCCAGAGAGGGCCTGGAAGCTATGTGCCATTTGCCCAAACTTTGTACCCAGCGTTTTATCCTTCTGGCTGTTCCTGACGTATATACTATGGTAAACCAGCAAACTGGTAAGTGAAGCGGCTTCCTGAGTTGTGTGTGCCACTGCAGCAAATTAACTGAGTCTAAGGGTTGAGTGAGGTTTGTGGGAACCTGTAATGTATAGCCAGTTGGTCAGAAGTATAGATAACAACCTAGACTTGAGACTCACATCTGAAGTAAGTGTGTGTGTGTGTGTGTGTGTGTGTGTGTGTGTGTGTGCACGCAGGGATGGGGAGGGGAGTCCAACATAAGAGGGTAAACCCTTAACCTGTGGAATCTAAATACCTCTATGCTGAGTAATGTCAGAATTGAGTTAAATGTAAAATTCTTAGCTGGTGTCAGGATTGCTTATTGATGTGGGAAACAGCCCAGACTTATATGGTGGAGGTGAGGTTCCATAACTCTATTAAATATAAAAACTTAGCTGCCATGCCAGTTCTCTAGAGAAGGCATTATATCTTTCCCTTGACAAGAAATAGGAATTAACAAGTGGGGCAGCATTGACTGTTAAATTGACCCACATGTGCAGAATAGAAGTTTGCAAGAGAAGGGTCTAATTTTGTCTTTCCATTATTGAACACAGAAAATGTTGGCTATTTTGATAGAAATCTCATTGTATTTCTGGACTTTATATATTACCCAAACTTCATTTGGCCAAAGGATTGTGTAAAAATATGAATTGTTCTGCATGATTCTCTAGTCAACATAGAACAGAGCATATTCTTTTCATTGTTATTCACAACAAGCCCCTAACCACCACAGCTTAGTTTATCTTAATGAGGTGACTTTTGCAAAGCAAATAAGCGTAGGGATGGGTTACCAGGTGAATAAACTACCGAGGGATGGAACTTTCAGTCCCATCCCTTGATTTCTGGGGAGGAGAGAAGGGGCTGGAGATTCAGTTAGTTGGCAATGGCTAATGATCTAATCAACCATGACTGTGTAAGAAAACATTTATAAACACTCAAGAGAAGAGGGTTCTGGGAGTTTCTGAGTCAATGGAGGTATAGGAGAGTGGTACACCCAGAGAGGGCCTGGAAGCTATGTGCCATTTGCCCAAACTTTGTACCCAGCGTTTTATCCTTCTGGCTGTTCCTGACGTATATACTATGGTAAACCAGCAAACTGGTAAGTGAAGCGGCTTCCTGAGTTGTGTGTGCCACTGCAGCAAATTAACTGAGTCTAAGGGTTGAGTGAGGTTTGTGGGAACCTGTAATGTATAGCCAGTTGGTCAGAAGTATAGATAACAACCTAGACTTGAGACTCACATCTGAAGTAAGTGTGTGTGTGTGTGTGTGTGTGTGTGTGTGTGTGTGTGTGCACGCAGGGATGGGGAGGGGAGTCCAACATAAGAGGGTAAACCCTTAACCTGTGGAATCTAAATACCTCTATGCTGAGTAATGTCAGAATTGAGTTAAATGTAAAATTCTTAGCTGGTGTCAGGATTGCTTATTGATGTGGGAAACAGCCCAGACTTATATGGTGGAGGTGAGGTTCCATAACTCTATTAAATATAAAAACTTAGCTGCCATGCCAGTTCTCTAGAGAAGGCATTATATCTTTCCCTTGACAAGAAATAGGAATTAACAAGTGGGGCAGCATTGACTGTTAAATTGACCCACATGTGCAGAATAGAAGTTTGCAAGAGAAGGGTCTAATTTTGTCTTTCCATTATTGAACACAGAAAATGTTGGCTATTTTGATAGAAATCTCATTGTATTTCTGGACTTTATATATTACCCAAACTTCATTTGGCCAAAGGATTGTGTAAAAATATGAATTGTTCTGCATGATTCTCTAGTCAACATAGAACAGAGCATATTCTCTGTGTTTCATGAAAGGGAAAATGATTTAAGAATTTTTAACAGAAGATGAGAAGGCTATTACAAATATCACTAACTTTACTTAGCTATGCACTGGAATTTCAAAAAAACTTAACAGTGGTTAAATAGTTTAATTTGGAATGGCAACAATTAGAGGAAAGAACTGATAGCAGGAGCATAAATAGTCTGTAATGGACAAATGTGGCTATGTGACAAAATACTTTGAACCAAATCTAAAGGCACTTGATTATGAATAAAAAGTGACAATTAAGGGAGAAAGATACTGAGTCAAGGAGAGACTCTCCAGTGGCACACTTGATCTATGACATTTTTCTCAATAGAAAAATAGAAACTATAGTAACCCCTACTGTCACAATTACATCAGAATGTCATTTTCAAAGAGACTTATGCAGAATCCTAGTACATTATAGGAACATTTACTGTAATTGCATGGATGTACTCATCAGTGTTCAGGATCACAAATGCTTAGACCATGGTATCTTGACTGATGATCTGTATGAACTTAAGAGTAGGCATTGAGCAATTGGTGAAAGGCCCAACTTACTCTGAAGTTAGCAAATCAGTTTGAGAATTGGAACATTAACATTTGTTGAGAGAATCAAACCAAACCTAGGCTATTCAAAGCAGAATGAAGACCTAGACATTTGAGGACTTCAATTTAAAAACTTCACTTCCCAGATGAGGAAAGCTTGGTTGTTAGTTCCAAACCACAGGACACTCTACTTCAAGATTTTATACTTTGTGGTATGTCAGTCAATATCTGTTGCATTATATATTTATTATTAAATTATTTAGTTAATTCTATGTAATGTAAGATGTGAATTTTATCTTTGTTTACTTTCCTTCTATGGCCATTTTCAAGTATAGAACTAACCAGGTTTTTTGTTGTTTTGTTTAAGTAATAAGAGATTTACTGGGTAAATCTGACCGATATGTGCAGAATAGAAGTTTGCAAGAGAAGGGTCTAATTTTGTCTTTCCATTATTGAACACAGAAAATGTTGGCTATTTTGATAGAAATCTCATTGTATTTCTGGACTTTATATATTACCCAAACTTCATTTGGCCAAAGGATTGTGTAAAAATATGAATTGTTCTGCATGATTCTCTAGTCAACATAGAACAGAGCATATTCTCTGTGTTTCATGAAAGGGAAAATGATTTAAGAATTTTTAACAGAAGATGAGAAGGCTATTACAAATATCACTAACTTTACTTAGCTATGCACTGGAATTTCAAAAAAACTTAACAGTGGTTAAATAGTTTAATTTGGAATGGCAACAATTAGAGGAAAGAACTGATAGCAGGAGCATAAATAGTCTGTAATGGACAAATGTGGCTATGTGACAAAATACTTTGAACCAAATCTAAAGGCACTTGATTATGAATAAAAAGTGACAATTAAGGGAGAAAGATACTGAGTCAAGGAGAGACTCTCCAGTGGCACACTTGATCTATGACATTTTTCTCAATAGAAAAATAGAAACTATAGTAACCCCTACTGTCACAATTACATCAGAATGTCATTTTCAAAGAGACTTATGCAGAATCCTAGTACATTATAGGAACATTTACTGTAATTGCATGGATGTACTCATCAGTGTTCAGGATCACAAATGCTTAGACCATGGTATCTTGACTGATGATCTGTATGAACTTAAGAGTAGGCATTGAGCAATTGGTGAAAGGCCCAACTTACTCTGAAGTTAGCAAATCAGTTTGAGAATTGGAACATTAACATTTGTTGAGAGAATCAAACCAAACCTAGGCTATTCAAAGCAGAATGAAGACCTAGACATTTGAGGACTTCAATTTAAAAACTTCACTTCCCAGATGAGGAAAGCTTGGTTGTTAGTTCCAAACCACAGGACACTCTACTTCAAGATTTTATACTTTGTGGTATGTCAGTCAATATCTGTTGCATTATATATTTATTATTAAATTATTTAGTTAATTCTATGTAATGTAAGATGTGAATTTTATCTTTGTTTACTTTCCTTCTATGGCCATTTTCAAGTATAGAACTAACCAGGTTTTTTGTTGTTTTGTTTAAGTAATAAGAGATTTACTGGGTAAATCTGACCGATATCTTAAGAATTCCATTTTGGTTTGTAGACAGAGCAGACTAGGACAGTGATTTTTTTTTTTTAAATCAGAATTAGAGAACAGGAAAGTCTAGAGTAATTTTCAAGGCAAAATCTGGGTGTCTATAGTAAGTTCAAATATTGGAAGTGTTATTCCTGTGCATGTTTGGGATATGTTAGAATATGTCTGTGGGGAGTATTCACTTACACAATGAGGCCTAAATAGGGATTTTTTGGTGGTAGCATGATTTCATATATTTAATAAAGGTATATATCTCTGTTGAAACAATTCTTCATTTCTTTCACTATAACAAGCTTTTAAGTGATAACTCTGAACTCATACTGGACTTTGTTTCCTAAAGCTATGTGAACTGGGAATATTTCCTCCCAAATAATACTATATACTTTCACTGAATAATAAACTCAGAAGGATTGTTTTCTTATCTTCAGGAGCAAAAGGCAATTATTCATGGATTACAGAATCCTAGCATATTTTTTTCCTATGTGTTGGAGTCACTTTTATCTGGGATCATCTGGTTATCTGGAGGAGGAAAGGGCACTCCACTCAAGTACTCAAGCAGATTTTGGTCTCTAACTGCTACTCAAGAAGGCAGAAATCAGCAGATCTATGTTTTTGTGGTGATCTCAAGAAGAGACTCACGGTTCTAAAGCTTTCTTATTTTAAGTGTGTCTTAAACACAGATTCATTTTTAAATCACGTGAGTTCAGGAGTGGCCAGTTTGGTATTTTGCATTGTCCACGACTGACTAGGTTTATCTGTATGTTTGTTATTAGATTTTAATACAACAATCAAGCATTGCATAACTCAGAGCCCTGAGCACATTTAATGAATGAGAGTGATTATTTGAGTTCACTCTTCAGATATCTAGTGTATATATGGAGTTGTCTAGATTTTTTACTCAATGAGATCTTGACTTATTTTAATCTTTGTTTAAGATCTTAGTTATGGCAGATGATATATCTGAGTTACCTTCTTTATATTAGATCAGAAAGATATGATGAAATTACACTTCTAACCAAACCATTATTTTTCACTTACTGGAGAACAGTATGACCTACTGGAGAATAGTATGACCATATCCGTACAGTGGGTATGCTTCCACTCATACTAAGTTCTAAGGTTCCCTCCATAGACAGAGCAGATCTAGGACAGTGATTTTTTTTTTTTAAATCAGAATTAGAGAACAGGAAAGTCTAGAGTAATTTTCAAGGCAAAATCTGGGTGTCTATAGTAAGTTCAAATATTGGAAGTGTTATTCCTGTGCATGTTTGGGATATGTTAGAATATGTCTGTGGGGAGTATTCACTTACACAATGAGGCCTAAATAGGGATTTTTTGGTGGTAGCATGATTTCATATATTTAATAAAGGTATATATCTCTGTTGAAACAATTCTTCATTTCTTTCACTATAACAAGCTTTTAAGTGATAACTCTGAACTCATACTGGACTTTGTTTCCTAAAGCTATGTGAACTGGGAATATTTCCTCCCAAATAATACTATATACTTTCACTGAATAATAAACTCAGAAGGATTGTTTTCTTATCTTCAGGAGCAAAAGGCAATTATTCATGGATTACAGAATCCTAGCATATTTTTTTCCTATGTGTTGGAGTCACTTTTATCTGGGATCATCTGGTTATCTGGAGGAGGAAAGGGCACTCCACTCAAGTACTCAAGCAGATTTTGGTCTCTAACTGCTACTCAAGAAGGCAGAAATCAGCAGATCTATGTTTTTGTGGTGATCTCAAGAAGAGACTCACGGTTCTAAAGCTTTCTTATTTTAAGTGTGTCTTAAACACAGATTCATTTTTAAATCACGTGAGTTCAGGAGTGGCCAGTTTGGTATTTTGCATTGTCCACGACTGACTAGGTTTATCTGTATGTTTGTTATTAGATTTTAATACAACAATCAAGCATTGCATAACTCAGAGCCCTGAGCACATTTAATGAATGAGAGTGATTATTTGAGTTCACTCTTCAGATATCTAGTGTATATATGGAGTTGTCTAGATTTTTTACTCAATGAGATCTTGACTTATTTTAATCTTTGTTTAAGATCTTAGTTATGGCAGATGATATATCTGAGTTACCTTCTTTATATTAGATCAGAAAGATATGATGAAATTACACTTCTAACCAAACCATTATTTTTCACTTACTGGAGAACAGTATGACCTACTGGAGAATAGTATGACCATATCCGTACAGTGGGTATGCTTCCACTCATACTAAGTTCTAAGGTTCCCTCCATTTTGCAAAACTGAGCTTTATTTCTCTTTTGTATTTTTTGCCACAGCAAACACATGCCACTTCCTATATTTAACATGTATTAATGCTTGCATCAGATTTAGGTTTAGCTTCATATTACATCTATTCTAAATAATTGTGAAGTAAAAAGTTAAATTTTCTCTAGTGTTTAAAACAGCTTAAATAAGTAGAGCAAGGCTAGTCTGGCAGCTCCAAAGCCATTTGGAATCCAGGGAGTTAGTGGAACTCCAGTTGTCATATGAGTGTTCTAGAAGGCAGGATGAGGGATAAAGAGATAAAGGGTGACCACCACCAGCCCGCCTTCATGTATAAAACACTGAAGTTTTATTTTACTGACTCTTAGTCATATAGCCAGCTCTGCAACGGAAACTGGGAAATAACGTCTTTTAGCTGAGTTGATGGAAGTCCATCAAAAATTGGCTTTTTACTTTTAAAAGAGAAGGGAGGAAATCATATTGAGAGACAGTTATCAGCTGTTTTTTTTCCCCACAGTACTTGGTAAGAGTTAATTGAACTGAAAAGAAATGATTATGTAGAGACTTTTGTTGCATGCTTTGAGAATCATCTAACATCTCATTTTTTGGTCCTTCATGTCATTTAAAGTGAAGCCTGCCTGAATTTAGATACTCAGAAGATGCTGTAACCTCTTCAAGTATGAATCTATTTATCTTTAATTTCTGCACTGATGGCAACAGCTGCATTTTACCAATGAGCCCCCATCTGATAGAAACATGTGTCTGATTCCTATTTTAGTCCTGGCATAGTGACTGTGGAAGACTGTGGCTGGCACTTAGTTACATTGCTAATATGTCACCTACTATTATTGCTTCTGAACCAGATTTTCTGTCACATCTCTTATCTTCTAGCATATTTGTAATCCTCATACGTAACCTAGAATTATATCCTTTTACAAAAATTTACAGCCTAATTTTATGCCTAAAGATATACACACCCACTGACTTGTGCACTTCACATTTTGCCTTCTATTTTCACTCCAATTCTAATACCCATTATTTTAAAATTGTCAAACAATCAAGAAAGATTGAAAAGAAGGAAATCAACTAGAAAATTACACATTTGACAGTACTGTGCCAAAAATGATAAAATCGTATGTATTTATTACTTTGAAAATGTGGTGATTATTCTGTTTGCTTTCTTTTGATTTCTTAGAACATTAAATCTTGAAAGTCTTACTCAACTCAAAAATGTGTTCTTCACTGATACTTAAAGCTTTGCTGGTATCCAGAAATCAGAACTTAGGGTAGTTTAACCATTTTCTTAACAAAATGTCTTACACATAGTTCTATTTGCTATTATAGAAGTTCCTAAGGCTATTTAATGATTATGATCATTTCTTTTGTTGTTGTTTTTGAGTCATATTTCAGGGAGACAATCCCAATGGCCAAGTCTGACTCTCTTAGTTGACTCTTAGTTCACTTCTATTTTCCATCCACCCCGTTGGTCTGGGACTATATTCTCCTCCTACAGTATCCTTTATTTATTTTTTTGAAGCGTTAACTTTCAGGAAAGTATAAATTGCATACAGAAAAGTAAATTATCCTAAATGTCTACCATAAATTTGTGCAAAGTGATTTGCCTCAAGATGAAGAATTAGAACTTTTCTAGACCCCAGATACCACTTGGATCCTCCCTTTTCTAGTCACTGTCTTCTGTCATGATTTTTTTTTTTTTTTAATTTTGGCCTCTTTTATTGGTCCTTCATTTATTTATTTTCATCTATCTTAATTATTTGGCCTGTGTGGGCCTCTCATCACAGTGGCCTCTCTCGTTGCAGAGCACCAGCTCTGGGCGCATGCGCTCCAGAACACTGGCACGTAATTGGACACATGGGTCCAGCTGCTCTGCCCCACGTGGGGTCTTCCCTGGCCAAGGATCAGACCGGTGCCCCCTGCACTGCAAGGCGGACTCTTTACCCATTGGACCACCAGGGAAGCCCCTTTCATGACTTTTAGCTCTACAGATTGGAATTACCTATTTTTGGACTTTATGTAAATGTAATTATGCAGAACATATAGAATTATGTCTTTAGATACATATATTTTTTTGTGTGTCTGGAGTGGTTCGTTCATTCTCACTGCTAATTAATTTTCAGTTGTCTTTGCTATAGAGCAGTCCTCCTTTGGTATAGTTTTCTTTGTAATTATTCTGCATGGATTCATAACACTTCTCAAATTTATAAGTCGATGTCTTTTATGTTTTGGAAATTTGCAGCCAATGTCTCTTGTTTATCTCCCATTCCTCGCTTTTTTGTTCTCTGTCTCTCCCTTTCTTCTGTCCTTCTAGAAGCCCAGTTATGTATAGGATAGACTTTTTTCATGTTTTCCACAGTTGTGTTTGTATATTTAGTCTAGTATGTCTTTCCTCTCCCTCCCTTTAGTCATCATTTGGATATATCCTTCTGACATTGACATTTTCTTCTATTGAACAGTTCTCTGCTGTCTCTAATGTTCTGTTGATACCACTTGATATATTCCGAATTTCATATACTTTATCTTTCAGTTCTAGAATTCCCATTTCATTGTCTTTAAAGGATTTGATTCAATGTTAAAATATTTCCTCTTATCATCATTTGCCTAATTCTCATGAATACAGTTGTCACGATTACTTTAGAACCTGTCTCTTAATGCTAATAATTAGATGATCCATGGACATGAGGTTTTTTTCCCCCCCTCCCTTGTTGGTTTTCAAGCATGGAGTTCTGTCTTTGGTATGCCAGGTACTTTTGATTAGATGTCAGATATTGTATGCAAGCACTGTGAGGACTGAAACTGATATTATCTTTCTTTAGAGTGGGTTCACTCTTTGCTTTGGTAGACAAAATGGTGAAAGCTGATCACCAAGTAAATTAAAGATGTGTTGTTATGATGCTGCATTGCATCCATGACTTGACTTGGCCTATCACTTGTTCATCCTGAACCTCTAGAGCTTCCAACTGATTGGATAGGGAGGACTTTGTGGCCCCTTTCTCTTGGTGGATCTCATGTTCTTTCATTTTTTGAAGCTGATAAAATCCTCAGTCTACTATTCAGAGATTTAATGCTTTAGTTTTTAGTCTCCTACTCTGTACAGGCCCAGAATTTGTCCAGTCCTTTGAGGTAAAGCCCAGCTATATACTTTAGCCCCTCTTGAGAATATTAATCAGAAGCTCTTTTGCTTTTTCTGTTTCCTGGAAGTAACACTTTATTAGTCCAAAACCACAATTCTCAATGTCCTGCTCAAGTCTAGAATGGGCAAAAGCCCTGTGGTAAAAGCAGCTGAAAAACTCAACTCGTTCTCTCAAGGTTCTCTACTCTCTGAAGTTCTAGAATCTCCAGTTCATGGTGACTCATCAGCTCTCCAGTATCTTCAAATAAATGATTTGTGCATTTTATCACTTTCTCCTAATTTTTCTCCATGGGAACTTTGGATTCCTAGAAGCTACTTAATTCCACTTGATGAGACCTACTTTTTTTTAACTCACTTATTCACTTTATCTCTCAGTTGTGTTTGTATATTTAGTTTAGTATGTCTTTCCTATCCCTCCCTTTAGTCATCATTTGGATATATCCTTCTGACATTGACATTTTCTTCTATTGAACAGTTCTCTGCTGTCTCTAATGTTCTGTTGATACCACTTGATATATTCGAATTTCATATACTTTATCTTTCAGTTCTAGAATTCCCATTTCATTGTCTTTAAAGGATTTGATTCAATGTTAAAATATTTCCTCTTATCATCATTTGCCTAATTCTCATGAATACAGTTGTCACGATTACTTTAGAACCTGTCTCTTAATGCTAATAATTAGATGATCCATGGACATGAGGTTTTTTTCCCCCCCTCCCTTGTTGGTTTTCAAGCATGGAGTTCTGTCTTTGGTATGCCAGGTACTTTTGATTAGATGTCAGATATTGTATGCAAGCACTGTGAGGACTGAAACTGATATTATCTTTCTTTAGAGTGGGTTCACTCTTTGCTTTGGTAGACAAAATGGTGAAAGCTGATCACCAAGTAAATTAAAGATGTGTTGTTATGATGCTGCATTGCATCCATGACTTGACTTGGCCTATCACTTGTTCATCCTGAACCTCTAGAGCTTCCAACTGATTGGATAGGGAGGACTTTGTGGCCCCTTTCTCTTGGTGGATCTCATGTTCTTTCATTTTTTGAAGCTGATAAAATCCTCAGTCTACTATTCAGAGATTTAATGCTTTAGTTTTTAGTCTCCTACTCTGTACAGGCCCAGAATTTGTCCAGTCCTTTGAGGTAAAGCCCAGCTATATACTTTAGCCCCTCTTGAGAATATTAATCAGAAGCTCTTTTGCTTTTTCTGTTTCCTGGAAGTAACACTTTATTAGTCCAAAACCACAATTCTCAATGTCCTGCTCAAGTCTAGAATGGGCAAAAGCCCTGTGGTAAAAGCAGCTGAAAAACTCAACTCGTTCTCTCAAGGTTCTCTACTCTCTGAAGTTCTAGAATCTCCAGTTCATGGTGACTCATCAGCTCTCCAGTATCTTCAAATAAATGATTTGTGCATTTTATCACTTTCTCCTAATTTTTCTCCATGGGAACTTTGGATTCCTAGAAGCTACTTAATTCCACTTGATGAGACCTACTTTTTTTTAACTCACTTATTCACTTTATTCTAAACACTGTATTGTATAGATAGCTTGAAAATTTACCTCTCTAACTTTGTAGTCTGTTATTGATAAGCTTTAACTATTAGAGGTCTGAATTTGTACTTATAGTATGTATAGAGTTGTGAATCATGTTATTAAACAAACTATTAGAAAATATTATACAGATAATACTAGAAAAAGATTATCATCATATATATAATCCTAATCAATACTTTAAAAAATTTTAAACATCATTAGACTATGTATTTTACAAATCATTAAAATTAACATTATAAAATATATATGCATTTAGAAAAGATTTTCAAAAGTCTTAGGAAAGTTTATGTAGCAGAAATGGGAGAGGAGAATATAATATATGCTGTGTGTTCTCCTAATTCTCCTAGTTTCTAAGGTTATTTTTAGCATTTGTCTGATTTGAAGTATATACTTAACATTAACATAAATTTTTTAGAAATTATGACAGATTTCATGTTTTCTAATTTCTGTCTATAGCTTTATTTCGTTGAGAAAGCTCACCGATGCCTCCTATTTCAACCATTACTTATACAGGGATAATTTCCAGCCCAAACAACTCTGTTGGGACCAAGACCTGTGCATAGAAAAGTCACCAAGTCATTCTAACTTAGATGTTGTTGGATAATTCAAAATCACCTTGCTGACACAGTTTCTATGCCATGACTCTCACTCTACCTGATATGTAGTAATCACATACTATGTATTAAATGCTATGTATTAAATGATTAAGTTACACCTCCTCCTTCTGCTTCAATTCAGAATCCTCTCCTTGCCAGCTGGTAGAGAATTCTTCAGGTTAGGTTTTCCATACTCATATAATCTTGTGCATAACTCTATCACAGCATTTATTATGCCATGGCAGACATTTGTCTTCCTCTTCTCTTTGAATATAAATTCCTCAAAACTAGGCCTTGCTATTAGAGAGACAGTGTTTAAAAAATATTTGAAGAAATGTAACTATTATAGATTATAAATTAACTATTTATAAATGTAACTATTATAAATATATATTATATTATACATATATATATATAAATGTAACTATAGTTATTTACTGGAATTTTAGGTTTAAAATTAAGATTTTCAAACCAGAAACATTTTTGAGATATTTAATAAGAACTTTCAAAAGGACATCAAAGTGCTTCAACAAATATTCATGGATAAGTGTCAGGTGCAATCAAGTCATGAGAAAATGATTGGTGTATTCTGAAATTTATAGTCTAGTGATAAAAGAAAACAAAAATTAAAAATATAGATAATGTATTTGTAAATTATATAATGAATTATAAGCAGATAAGTGCTATGGATATAAAGAAAAAAAATAGAGCAAAAATAGAGGTTGAAGTATTTGGAGGGAAGAAGTTCCAGTTGCAGCATTAGATGTATTTCCTAGGCCACAAACCAAAATTTGAGCAGACTCAGAAAAAGAATTCTTTTTTAACCAAATATCTGCAGTAAGAATGGTCTGGATAAAGAATATAACTAGAACAATTGCCCCTAGCAGTTCAATGGAGCTGGAGTGAAGTGAGGAAGTAATAGGGGGAATAATGGAAAAACGGATTGAGAGAAAGCGGGTCCCAGTTTATGTTGGGAATTTTAGGCTGTTGTAAGGATCAGGCTTTTACTCTAACTGAAAATGTGGTCACTCTGTTGGGACCAAGACCTGTGCATAGAAAAGTCACCAAGTCATTCTAACTTAGATGTTGTTGGATAATTCAAAATCACCTTGCTGACACAGTTTCTATGCCATGACTCTCACTCTACCTGATATGTAGTAATCACATACTATGTATTAAATGCTATGTATTAAATGATTAAGTTACACCTCCTCCTTCTGCTTCAATTCAGAATCCTCTCCTTGCCAGCTGGTAGAGAATTCTTCAGGTTAGGTTTTCCATACTCATATAATCTTGTGCATAACTCTATCACAGCATTTATTATGCCATGGCAGACATTTGTCTTCCTCTTCTCTTTGAATATAAATTCCTCAAAACTAGGCCTTGCTATTAGAGAGACAGTGTTTAAAAAATATTTGAAGAAATGTAACTATTATAGATTATAAATTAACTATTTATAAATGTAACTATTATAAATATATATTATATTATACATATATATATATAAATGTAACTATAGTTATTTACTGGAATTTTAGGTTTAAAATTAAGATTTTCAAACCAGAAACATTTTTGAGATATTTAATAAGAACTTTCAAAAGGACATCAAAGTGCTTCAACAAATATTCATGGATAAGTGTCAGGTGCAATCAAGTCATGAGAAAATGATTGGTGTATTCTGAAATTTATAGTCTAGTGATAAAAGAAAACAAAAATTAAAAATATAGATAATGTATTTGTAAATTATATAATGAATTATAAGCAGATAAGTGCTATGGATATAAAGAAAAAAAATAGAGCAAAAATAGAGGTTGAAGTATTTGGAGGGAAGAAGTTCCAGTTGCAGCATTAGATGTATTTCCTAGGCCACAAACCAAAATTTGAGCAGACTCAGAAAAAGAATTCTTTTTTAACCAAATATCTGCAGTAAGAATGGTCTGGATAAAGAATATAACTAGAACAATTGCCCCTAGCAGTTCAATGGAGCTGGAGTGAAGTGAGGAAGTAATAGGGGGAATAATGGAAAAACGGATTGAGAGAAAGCGGGTCCCAGTTTATGTTGGGAATTTTAGGCTGTTGTAAGGATCAGGCTTTTACTCTAACTGAAAATGGAAGGTCATTTCACCACTGAGTTTTTTTTTTTTTTTTTTTTTTTTTCACTTTTTAAAAAAATTTTGACCACTTCTATTGGTCTTTCATTCATTTCCATCTTTGTTCTTTGGTCTGTGTGGGCCTCCCATTGCAGTGGCATCTCCCTCAGAACACTGGCTCTGGGCACATGTGCTCCAGAGCTCCGGCCCCATAGTTGGATACATCGTTCCAGTCACTCTGCAGCACATGGGATCTTCCCAGGCCAGGGATCAAACTGGCGCCCCTTGCATGGCAAGGCAGTGTCCTTACCCACTGGACCACCAGAGAAGACCCACTACTGAGTTTAAATAATGCTAGAACATGATTATGACTACATTTTATAGAACTGCTCTGTTTTGCTGCATTATTTATAAACTTTATTTATATCAGGAAGAGAGGTACATGCTGGGTGACTTATCATGGTAATGAGAGAAGATAGTTCTGATTAGGATTGTAGCAGAGAGTTGAGAGGTGGTTGGATCATAGATAGTTAATGGAGCCAATGAGATTTGCAGATAGATTAAACATGGGTTTTGGCCTAAATAACTGAAAGATACAGTTGTCACTGGCTGAAACCTAAAAGACTGTAGGTAGAATAGATTTGGGGAGAAATGATCAGATTAGTACATGTATTGGATTTGTCTATTAAAAATGTACATGGTTTATGTCAGGTCATCAATTCAGGAGAGATATTTGAACAGGAAATATAAGCATATAGATGTTATTTAAAGTCATGGAACAGTGTTAGATCACCAAGGAATGAGGGATAGATGGAAAAGAGATCAAAGTAGGAGCTCTGGAAATCATTCAAATAAAGAGGCCTAGGAGAACAGGAAGAATCAGTAAAGGAGACAGAGAAGAAGGCAAAAGTCAAGAAGGAGGAAAATTATGAGACTCTTATCTGGAACTCAGGTGAAGGAAATGTCTCAAGGAACAGAGAATAATCAACTCTGGATTGCTGATGAGCCAAGTAGGGCAGGAACTTGGAATTCATCAGTGGCATTACTATTGATGATATGCAGTTGTGATCAAAGAGGAATTAGGTAGTAGTGGTGATGATCCAGATTAGAGTGACATTAATAAAGGATGGGAGGAGAGGAATTAAATATAGAAGAGAAAATTCTGTTTAGGAGTTTTGCTAAAACGGGTGCAAAAAGATGAAAAAAAGAGTTTGTTCTAAGATGTGAGAAATAATATTATCATAATCAGCATGTTATTTCCCATATGCCTATGGGAATGGCCTAGCAAAGAGTGAGTGCTATATGTGCTAAGTCACTTTAGTCATGTCCAATTCTGTGCAACTCTGTGAACTGTAGCCTGCCTGGTTCCTCTGTCCATGGGGATTCTTTAGGCAAGAATACTGGAGTGGGTTGCCATATCCTTCTCCAGGGGATTTTCCTGATCCAGGGATCGAACCCAAGTGGGTGAATTCTTCACCATCTGAGCCACTAGAAAAGCCTACCAAAGAATGAATATTTGAGGTTATAGGAGAAAGTGAGTTGCAGAATTTCTGATGGTATGCCTTTGAGTAGGAAAGAAAGATGGGAACTTCTATGAATTTCAGACTTTCACTGAGAAAAGAGCTTAAAATTGTGTGAATAGTATCAGGCAGGCGGGAAGAATATTCAAGTAAATATGCTGGGGAATGTGAAAGATGAATTCTTTGGAAGTTCCTCTCTGTTTGCTTCATTATTTTTTTTCAGTGAAGAAAAAAAAAATGTCATCAGCTGAGTTAGGACAGGGAAGAGGATGTTGAGGTCTAATGAGTGAGAAGATGTGAAATACTTGTCTAAGAGAATAGAAATTTAAATGGACTGGAGACCTGTTTAATGGCATCATTAATGGTCCACTATAAGCTATGAACAGTCGTATAAAGTGAGACTAGTCAGCATGATGGGGTATTTTTCTCTAGCCAGATTCAGCCATACATATGTGGGAGCAGAGGACAAGAATTCTGGTTTTAACCAAGGAGAGGCACAGGAATTAAAAATATATGCAAGGAAATGATTAATGCTTGACCATGGAGGGACTTTTTATCTTTTTAATTTCAAGGTAAAAATTGGATTGCTGATGAGCCAAGTAGGGCAGGAACTTGGAATTCATCAGTGGCATTACTATTGATGATATGCAGTTGTGATCAAAGAGGAATTAGGTAGTAGTGGTGATGATCCAGATTAGAGTGACATTAATAAAGGATGGGAGGAGAGGAATTAAATATAGAAGAGAAAATTCTGTTTAGGAGTTTTGCTAAAACGGGTGCAAAAAGATGAAAAAAAGAGTTTGTTCTAAGATGTGAGAAATAATATTATCATAATCAGCATGTTATTTCCCATATGCCTATGGGAATGGCCTAGCAAAGAGTGAGTGCTATATGTGCTAAGTCACTTTAGTCATGTCCAATTCTGTGCAACTCTGTGAACTGTAGCCTGCCTGGTTCCTCTGTCCATGGGGATTCTTTAGGCAAGAATACTGGAGTGGGTTGCCATATCCTTCTCCAGGGGATTTTCCTGATCCAGGGATCGAACCCAAGTGGGTGAATTCTTCACCATCTGAGCCACTAGAAAAGCCTACCAAAGAATGAATATTTGAGGTTATAGGAGAAAGTGAGTTGCAGAATTTCTGATGGTATGCCTTTGAGTAGGAAAGAAAGATGGGAACTTCTATGAATTTCAGACTTTCACTGAGAAAAGAGCTTAAAATTGTGTGAATAGTATCAGGCAGGCGGGAAGAATATTCAAGTAAATATGCTGGGGAATGTGAAAGATGAATTCTTTGGAAGTTCCTCTCTGTTTGCTTCATTATTTTTTTTCAGTGAAGAAAAAAAAAATGTCATCAGCTGAGTTAGGACAGGGAAGAGGATGTTGAGGTCTAATGAGTGAGAAGATGTGAAATACTTGTCTAAGAGAATAGAAATTTAAATGGACTGGAGACCTGTTTAATGGCATCATTAATGGTCCACTATAAGCTATGAACAGTCGTATAAAGTGAGACTAGTCAGCATGATGGGGTATTTTTCTCTAGCCAGATTCAGCCATACATATGTGGGAGCAGAGGACGAAGAATTCTGGTTTTAACCAAGGAGAGGCACAGGAATTAAAAATATATGCAAGGAAATGATTATTAATGCTTGACCATGGAGGGACTTTTTTATCTTTTTAATTTCAAGGTAAAAAATTAAACAGAATTTTTATTTTTGTAAACTAAAGTATATATCTAGAAATGGAATGGTAATAATCTGTTCATTAATAATCATATAACAAATAAAAGTCTAACTTGAAATTTGAAGTTCAAATGTATTTATGAAATTTCTTCATCTCTGTTTTAGAACTTCATTGAGATATCACCATTGAAATTTCAGCATTTGATTATTCTGTGTGAATTCTCTGAATGGAAAAATATTAACTACCAAGGTAAGTAATGAAATTTAAAAACAATCTATTTGGAGTAACTCTTCTGGATCAGATAATACTTACGGAAATCAATGAAATAGAAAAGAATAAAAGAACCAACTGAAGAGCATTAAATCACTTAAATTTCATTTTCAGAATGGTTATTAGAACTATATATAAATATATCTTTTACTTACCATTGAAATTACACTGAAAATCTAGAAAAAAAAGCAGAAATTGTTTGTTCTCTAAAATACCACATCTCTCAAATGAGTATCAAATAACTTTTCAATGATCCTTGTCCTGGAAGTGGTAACACAAATGAATGTGTATGTTTCTTTTGCAAATCTATTTTTTTGTTGTTCATGAGGCATGGCCCATTATTTGGAGCAAAACAGTTAATTTTTATTTAGTTTGTAACATGGTGCCTAGCTACTTATTTCTCATATGATTGGTTAGAAATTCTCTTTAAAGTAGCATTCTTTGGGCATTAAGCAAAGTCAATTCAAAATAATTCTGTTGAAATCTCTTAACCTGGTATACATGAAAATCTTCATATTGTCTGCAAAAATGTTGCACTTGTGTATCTGTATTTATACACAAAGTTGTGGGTAGAGGTCCCTAACTTTTATAAGCTCCCCAAAGGGATATTTGACTCCCAATAATAATAATGATAACTGATCCATGATAAAGGGAATACATTTATTCCTTTGCTCTAGAGAGTAGTAACTCTACTGCATACTTATACCCACTGCATGGAGTAAAAATTTGTATGTAGTAATTCTGTTTTGCAAACTGAGTTCGAAAGGGACAATTGGTTAATAAAAATTTGCAAGGAAATGATTATTAATGCTTGACCATGGAGGGACTTTTTTATCTTTTTAATTTCAAGGTAAAAAATTAAACAGAATTTTTATTTTTGTAAACTAAAGTATATATCTAGAAATGGAATGGTAATAATCTGTTCATTAATAATCATATAACAAATAAAAGTCTAACTTGAAATTTGAAGTTCAAATGTATTTATGAAATTTCTTCATCTCTGTTTTAGAACTTCATTGAGATATCACCATTGAAATTTCAGCATTTGATTATTCTGTGTGAATTCTCTGAATGGAAAAATATTAACTACCAAGGTAAGTAATGAAATTTAAAAACAATCTATTTGGAGTAACTCTTCTGGATCAGATAATACTTACGGAAATCAATGAAATAGAAAAGAATAAAAGAACCAACTGAAGAGCATTAAATCACTTAAATTTCATTTTCAGAATGGTTATTAGAACTATATATAAATATATCTTTTACTTACCATTGAAATTACACTGAAAATCTAGAAAAAAAAGCAGAAATTGTTTGTTCTCTAAAATACCACATCTCTCAAATGAGTATCAAATAACTTTTCAATGATCCTTGTCCTGGAAGTGGTAACACAAATGAATGTGTATGTTTCTTTTGCAAATCTATTTTTTTGTTGTTCATGAGGCATGGCCCATTATTTGTAGCAAAACAGTTAATTTTATTTAGTTTGTAACATGGTGCCTAGCTACTTATTTCTCATATGATTGGTTAGAAATTCTCTTTAAAGTAGCATTCTTTGGGCATTAAGCAAAGTCAATTCAAAATAATTCTGTTGAAATCTCTTAACCTGGTATACATGAAAATCTTCATATTGTCTGCAAAAATGTTGCACTTGTGTATCTGTATTTATACACAAAGTTGTGGGTAGAGGTCCCTAACTTTTATAAGCTCCCCAAAGGGATATTTGACTCCCAATAATAATAATGATAACTGATCCATGATAAAGGGAATACATTTATTCCTTTGCTCTAGAGAGTAGTAACTCTACTGCATACTTATACCCACTGCATGGAGTAAAAATTTGTATGTAGTAATTCTGTTTTGCAAACTGAGTTCCGAAAGGGACAATTGGTTATATCCAAATCACCCAAAAGACAACAATTTCAAACACAGAAGCCACATCTAAAAACATTCTCTCTCCAAAGAACTAACCAGGATCATGCAGTTTTTCAGCTATGAGCAATTGGCTACTGATAACCTTGTTCATTAGCAAATCAAGCAGCTGTTCAGATCTGCAGAAAAACCTCAGTGTTGTCCCTAAATACTCCAGTACAAAATCAGTGTAAACCAATTAAGCTACAGGATGGGAAAAGTGTCAGATGTGTAACTGATGATTCATTTAGCCTTATCCCACTCTTCTTTGAGCTTTCAATAATCATCAACCTCCAGAAAAATGATAAGCTTTTACATCAAACATGGATAAAGATTCCAGAGTGAATTATACTGTTTAAGGAGAAACACACATTTTAGGAACTTAATTTTTTTTTCTGTGTGGCCACCTAAACTTTAATTATTTATTTTTACAATTGAAAAATACTTCTAAAGACTGACTGAAAGAAATCTATGCCCCCAAATTTTTATTATTTATGTTAGGAAATGCTGTTTACATTTAAAAGTTATCCAATTATCAAAAGAAAAAAATGTGAAGGTATCTTTATGTTCAAATTATAATGTTATAAATGAACCAAACTACAAGATGTACTTAACACATGTAAGGTTTGTAAAAAGAAATCTAAATTAGCACTTAATTAGGTGTGACACATTTAACACAGAAAATTATGCATATTATTTATATTTTTCATATAAATGGAATAAACCAAATGACCTACCCCAGTCTTTGAAATTGTGTTTTAGGAATAATTAAGTACAAAACTCATTATGAAAAAGATTAAATGATTTTATTCATATCTCTGTAATCTCTTACTTATTTGATAGCATCAGAATTGTGGCCAATATTAATCTAAAAATCATAGAATTTTTAGAACTTCAAAGGACTCTCAAGGTCCTTGGGTCCAACTCCTTTATTTTACTTCCTCAATAAAAACTCATTAGGAAAATAATCCTATTTTTCACATTCATTTCTAAAAGGAACACAGATTTCTATGCTCCATCACCCTGCCCAGCTCTCTCAATGAAAGGAATGACCTTGAATTGAACTGTAGAAATTAAAGGGAAGAAAAGTTTACTGAAAAAGTTTAGTAAGGATACAGAAGATTAATGCATATATTTGTGTTGGACACCCTTCCCTGTGCTGCATATTTAAAATGATGGGATCATGTTATTTATTATATTTTTCAGATCATTTGCAATGTTAATTTATATGAGTTTGATATCGCTTTTGTCTCTTAGTTGTGTGTTATTCTGAGAAATCCCTGGGGAAGCAAAGGATTTATATGCTTTGTGTACACATTCTGCAGACTAAGCGCTCTGGCATAATTATTTTTGGCACTTGCTAACTGATTAAAACATCCAATTTAACTCATGATCAGTAAGATTAAACCTTTTTAATATACCTCAAAAGTAAATTATCATTTACTACTCAAACATCCCTCTCTGCACATGTCCCCAGTAAAGCTTTTCTTTTTTTCATTAATGTACCTTTTAACAAGGATTCCCTTTTATTTCTTCCTTTGGGCAAAACTGCCTTATCCTTTATAGAGAGGTAGGAACAAAGATGAAATGGAAGCTACTAGATAAGAACATGAGTTTCTAGTGTCATAACAATTTTAAGTCTTTATTTTTGTTGTATTTCATATAAAATTTGCTGTTCAAGAAGATGTACCCCTGATTTTATTTTATTTGATGCGTAGACAAATGGGAACAGTTAGAAGAAAATAGTATTCAAAAAAATGGTATTTGGAAAAATCATTTACATGACTCAGAAAAAAGCCCCTGTCATCTTTTATTTAATTTTAAATTAGTTACTTTTAAAAACTTACATGTTACATTTCAATTTTGCAGTGAAACCCACTTAGTGAGATACTCAAAACACATTTCATTATTAGAATGATTTGAAGGGAAAATAATGTTCCAGAGGATTAAAAAAAAAACATGATATAATCCTAAATTAGAATAATTTCAATTTGCAGGTCCTCTGACCTGCTGAGGACCCTTGCAGTGGTTCATCACTGTAATGAGAATGGAGGAAAATAAAATATAATAAATAGCATGCATTGGTTAGGCTAGGACCTCATGGAGCTTTGAAGAAGTCACAGGTATAAGCACCTCACACACTGAGGGAGGTGGAGGGGAATCAGATTAGTAGAATCCTCCTGTGTGAATGCTGGAGTGTTATTGTGTACAAATGTCCTGGTTACTGCCTTTTATGCATAGGATTAACATCAAATGAAACAAGAATTACAGGGTAGGTCTTTAGATAGAAAATAGGTCAAGTCAATGCAGTAAATATCCTGTCAGAATTTTGATCCAGATTTACAAATACTTTACCAGATTGCTAATAAGCCTGTAGCCCTGCATGTAAATATTTGAACAGTATGAAAAATGCTTTGGAGTTGAGCAATAGAATGTCATAAACATAAGGAACATTTTTCTGGAATATATGGTAGACAGACCCAAAACATTGCCAAAACTTTTCCCCTACATTGTCAGGAAATCAAATCTCAAAATGGACTAAATCTAGTGGTTGGTTACACAAATTTTAAGAGCTGGAAACAAACGTACAAAAACTTTGCATAGGTTTCCTGTGCTTGGATTTGTGAGCATTGGAGTCTTCTGGAAATACCAAGGGAAAAAAATGGCCACTCTTACTATTTTTAAAACTGCCATATCCATACAGTGGACTCCACTCCAAGGTATATTCTAGACATGAGAATAGCTTAAGGAGAAACTAATAAATGTGATTTTTAAAAATTTAATGTGTTTGTGCCAGCACTCTGACCTTAGGGCTTGCATATAAGCATCAGACGGCAAACATTTTCTCCATCTCCCCATTCTATGTGAAATTAAAGAACTTTTTACTGTTGAGGTATAAGATATGAATCCCTGAGAGCATTAGTTTCAACAGTTATTAAAACTTGTGCAAGACCTATCATATTTCCATTGTACTCAAAGATAATTTATAGTCTTGATTTTTTCTACTAACTTTTTGCCCAAATATGAGACTAAAGACTTCAAGTGAAATATTTTTTTTAGAAGTGGACACAATAATAGTAAATGTTTTACTTTCTCTTTTCTGGTTCTACCAGCTATTCTAACAAATAATGTATTTACTTGATGCCAATTGATGAAATAATAATGAACATCTTTTCTTAATAAGATGCATATTCCATTACTGATTATACCATCTGTAAAAAAAGATTATTCTATCATTTTCCAAGAGGGTGAATTATTCTTAACTAAGAATGAAGACTTAACTTTCGACATGGGAGGGTTAAGTTTGTTGTGCTTAAATTATTACAAATTCGCAACTTTTGGCACAGGTGCCAAAGAAAGAAGAAAAATAAATGTCTGAAGCCTTGGTTGTTAGGGTCTGATCATAAGCATTGTGGTGCAGAATTCATGGATTATTCATGTGTAATTACAGATAGCTATTGTGCCCCTTTAAATCATCCCTATGGCCCATTATGGTCCATAACAACTGAAATAGCAATTGTCATAGTAAGGTTTGGGCTGTGTCACAGAGTGTGGACTCTAATCAATAATGATGAATGGTAAAATTTTACATCAAGCAGTCCAAAGTCTGGTTGGCCTCCTCCATAAATCTGTACAAACACCAAGCAGAGCAGCTGCAGGGTCTGGAAATTTAAAAGCCAACACTCGCCTTACCCCCTACATGCATTTACCTCTGTAAAAGTTTAAAAAAAAAATAGGGAGGAAAGAAAAAAGGAAATGCTTAATATATCAATTCTAATAATCCACATGCTGTTTGAAGAATTTCCCTCTATTTAAATAGGAATGAACCCTAGGTTGTTTTCAAGGTCAATTTCAGGTGAAAAGGAGGTCATCTAGAGGTCACTCTGGCTCCCATGCAGGTCAATAATGCCTCTTCACTTCCACAGCAGACAAACTGCTCACACCCAATCAATCCACCAACGCTGCTGCTGCACCCAGCGTAATGAACAGTGAATAAATGTAGCCTATCATCACAAAACATGCTTTTTAAGTACCTTTCCTTTTCATGTAAAACCGCTCGCTGTCAAATTCTACATTCACTCATCCAGCAGTGAGTAGCAAAAGTGAGAAATCAGACTCTCATTGGGGTTGGTAAAAGGTCACAGCTGACAGACAAGGAGGTTAAACTGCCGAGTTAAAATACTGTTCATTACCCACTGCAGCTTTTTGCTAACTACACTTCTTTGTGTTAGAGTCAGGCAGTACATCAATATGCCCCTCCTCCTAATTTATTAGCAATTGTTGAATTGTATAAGGTGGGTGCTAAAGGGGAAATTGAGTGGGATATGTGTGTGTGTGTGTGTGTTTATATATATTTATATGTATATATATGTGTGTGTGTGTAAATTCTTTGGCTCTTGCAAACTTCAAATTCTGTATCTATTTTCATACTCAATGTCCTAACCAGCATTGTTTCTACTTGAGGTGCACCCTAATAATTTAGGGAAACATGAACCTAAGATCAGAATGGATTGAGTAATCTGAATTCCAAAGACCCAGGGTCAGTTGTTTGGAGATTTTTTTTAATTCATATTTTTTTTATTAAAATAATTGTATAGACAGCATTTTGACTTTTTCAATCAAAATTTTGATACTGAATCCTATAATTTACACAAAAGATGCATAAATACATGTTAAGTATACACACTTTCAAAATTCAATTTATTAAAAATTATAAGACAGTCTTATGCTGGAAAGGTTAGCACCTCTCAAACCCATTATCAATTCAGAATATAATCTGTTATTGTTTTTCAAGGAAGTGTGCTAATTTTTTTCGTTAACTCTCATGTAGTCAAAGGAGCCTTTAATAGCAGTGAGTAATTGCAGGAGTGTACGTGGAAATAGAACTTTTTCTGAATTCAGTTGACTAAATGAAATGGTTTGATGTGAAATCTGAATGGATTAGAATAATTTTCCAAAAATGAATCTCATTCTTTGATTAATTAGTACGTAGGTGGAATTTCCTTTATTGAAATGCAGAGGCTTTGTATTTAAAGATCCCAGTATGAAAAACATGTAGTGTTCCAATACAAAAATCACAAATCATGAATAAAATAAAGGCTTATTTACATGCTCTCTACAACAATAATTTGACTCAACAAAATTACCATTATCTGTTTACATCTTTAAAAATTGCCTCCTGAAATTTATTCTGGAAAATTATATCTTCTTTCCCCCTCATGTAGGCCTTCTCTCTCAGTGGGACTGAAAATAAAATGTTATGACTTAAATCACAAGAGGCTAACATCATTTTTAGCAACAAGGGCTGCATAATTTCAAGACTATGAGTGAGTGGCTGACTTTAACTAAAATGTTTCAGTTCTCTGCGTATATAGGTACATAAATAATTCAGAATTAATCCCTGCAGAGGGGACAATGGGAATCGTAAATTATCCATGTGCCGTCCTCAACATTAGAGGCAATGAACCTATAGTAACAAACTATGAGTGTTACTCATTACATACATTTCACAGACACCTTAACCTTTTGAATATTAATTTCCCTCTGCAGCTTGTAGCTAGGCAGTATCATTTTTTCATTTTTCTTCCCATTCCTATTACGTTCATTTCCTTCTCTCCTTTGCTGTTTCACAAAATCTCCCAAATCATATTTAAGCCACAGCTACTGAGTGGATGCATTGGAATACATTGATTTGTTACAGAAAGGTTGTTGTTTGTTTGTTTGTTTTTTTAACTGCATGCTTTTCTATAAAAATTCTTTAAGATTACATGTAGCCCCACTGTAGAATGTAAGGTGAAGTGTCACAGTCAGGTCATCATTATGAAGATAAACAGGGTTGCAAATCCTTGTCAGTCTGATGCCACTGCGGTTGACAATGTTCCTTGAATTTCAAAAACATTATAGTAATTTTTTAAACTGGAAGTTTTTGCAGAATTGTCTTAATTTGAAGATGAAAATAAAGTTTGAAAAAAAGAAGTACGATAGCTCCTAATTATAAAATATTAGGTTTTTAACTGTTAAATTAGGGACTTATTTTTTAAAAAAGGACTTAATGAGCTATAACAATGGGTAGTCTCATTTTTGTCTCTAAAGTACCCTGTCAGTTAAAAATACTCTGATGAGCTTTATAACTCTTATATTGCATGATATATAGAGTATAGAAAGAGTTCTTTCTAGTTTAATTCATTATGGAATGAGTAATGGAATGGGTTCCCAGCAAAAATACCAAAAAGGCTTATTTACATGCTCTCTACAACATTTTCTTTAAAATTTTTGCCTCCTGAAATTTATTCTGGAAAATTATATCTTCTTTCCCCCTCATGTAGGCCTTCTCTCTCAGTGGGACTGAAAATAAAATGTTATGACTTAAATCACAAGAGGCTAACATCATTTTTAGCAACAAGGGCTGCATAATTTCAAGACTATGAGTGAGTGGCTGACTTTAACTAAAATGTTTCAGTTCTCTGCGTATATAGGTACATAAATAATTCAGAATTAATCCCTGCAGAGGGGACAATGGGAATCGTAAATTATCCATGTGCCGTCCTCAACATTAGAGGCAATGAACCTATAGTAACAAACTATGAGTGTTACTCATTACATACATTTCACAGACACCTTAACCTTTTGAATATTAATTTCCCTCTGCAGCTTGTAGCTAGGCAGTATCATTTTTTCATTTTTCTTCCCATTCCTATTACGTTCATTTCCTTCTCTCCTTTGCTGTTTCACAAAATCTCCCAAATCATATTTAAGCCACAGCTACTGAGTGGATGCATTGGAATACATTGATTTGTTACAGAAAGGTTGTTGTTTGTTTGTTTGTTTTTTTAACTGCATGCTTTTCTATAAAAATTCTTTAAGATTACATGTAGCCCCACTGTAGAATGTAAGGTGAAGTGTCACAGTCAGGTCATCATTATGAAGATAAACAGGGTTGCAAATCCTTGTCAGTCTGATGCCACTGCGGTTGACAATGTTCCTTGAATTTCAAAAACATTATAGTAATTTTTTAAACTGGAAGTTTTTGCAGAATTGTCTTAATTTGAAGATGAAAATAAAGTTTGAAAAAAAGAAGTACGATAGCTCCTAATTATAAAATATTAGGTTTTTAACTGTTAAATTAGGGACTTATTTTTTAAAAAAGGACTTAATGAGCTATAACAATGGGTAGTCTCATTTTTGTCTCTAAAGTACCCTGTCAGTTAAAAATACTCTGATGAGCTTTATAACTCTTATATTGCATGATATATAGAGTATAGAAAGAGTTCTTTCTAGTTTAATTCATTATGGAATGAGTAATGGAATGGGTTCCTGTCTATTAGATAAGATAAATTGAAATGTTGATCATGAAAACCAAATCTCATAAATTTATACAATAGATATAAATACAAACTTGTGAGGATGTGTATTAATACAAACACATGTGTGTTATGTGTATTATGCATTATATGTATATATAATTATGTCAACACAATTATAAATCCTAGCAATAAACTGAACTACAAATATTATGAAGGGGCCCCACAGACATGGCTGAAATGAAATTCAATGAAATTGTCTCAGCACAAGGCTTTCTGATATTTCATTATGCTCTCTCTCAGTGTAGTGGCATATCTTGCTCCCTCATCTCTTTCAGGTCTTTAATTACCTTTCTATACCTTCTATTAATGCCCAGTTTAAGATCACAAAACCACCAGCATGAACATCATGTTTTCTTTCCTTGTTTTTTCCATCTCTGAAGGTTTAGCTCTGACATATATAATTTATTTGTTTATATACTTATTGTGCAGGTTGTAAGTCCTTTGAGGGCAGGCAGTTTTGTTATTTTGTTCACTACTATATCCTGAATGCCTTAGAGACAGTGGGAGAAATATGTTGAAGAAATGAAATACATTTGAGGTATCAGGAACTATTTGAGAATCACTATAGTCCCAGCATGGCTGGATAATGGAACTAACCATGACATTAATCTAAGATAATACTGCCTTCCTTCTTTTTCTGTGGCATCTTTTCTCCCAGCCCAATGTATTAAATTTGGGCATCCATTGCTTTTAGACTCTTCCTGCAACTGTTTTTAAAGTGAAAACTTTTCAGTCAAAGTCTGATATCATTCAGTTACAAATTGCATTAATTGCATTGTACTTGTCAATTTGTCCCATAGGATGCACTTGCATTTAAGCCTTATCTCATATGGTACAATTAATGGATTTATTTTTCTATTGAAAAAATTTCCAGTTTAGAGAATTGTTAGGTAAAATAAACTTTTTTTTCATTTTGGGTTAGTGGATTCTCATTTTATTAATCTTCAATTCTTGTTATTTAAATTTATATTCCTTCACCTACGTATAAGAATAGTTCTGCCCCTGGTTTGTGTAAATAAGCTGGAAATTGTCTTACAATAAATTGAGGTGGGTCTACAAGGCACACACACTTACCTGCTCTTTTTCACAGAAGTCAAAATAAATTCTTAGTATTTGAATCTGGTAACAAATTGAATTTTCTTACTAAAAGGCAGACATTGAAACCGAAAGTCCAAAGAGTTCCCTGAAATTACTGAACACTGGGTTTAGATTTTCTTTAGGTAATGATATTTGTAGTTGTCAAGAAATTGAAAAGGAAACTTCACCTTAAAAACTTGGGGGTTATCTTCCCCTGTTTTTATTTCAGGAGAGAATTATGTGGAAATGAATTATATTTTATTCTATCATTTTGGCATCAGTAATATTGATGTAAGGTTAAGGGATTACAATTCAAGAAAGTAACATATAGATACTTTGATAATCCCATTTTTATGAACAGACCATCACTGAAGCTCCATCATCTGATCAAACTGTTATTCTCCACGTTTATGTGGAATTTTTCAAGTAAAGGCCCAGTGAATAAATGGGGTAAATGACAGCCTTTCTATGCCAAATTGTGTGTGATTTGAATACAGTTTTTGGGAAATATCCTTTCTTTGCAAACCAATCTTTGTCTATCCAGTTAGCAGAAGTGATCATCATTTAGTGAAGAATGACAATGTTGTCAGGAGTGAATTTCAGTACTTAATTACAGTTGTGTAAGAAGCATATAGAACTATATAAATAGATACAAGAAGGCGCTGAAGATGAGAGTTGTGCCAGAGATGAAACAATATTTGTTTAAAAATTCAGAGGTGGATGACATCAGTGAAGTTACTTTTCTCTCAATTTTGTTATGCATTATTGTTGGTCTTATCTACAAGCTAGACAGTAGTTGCCATCAATTACTTAAAATGTAAATGTTCATCCTGAGAAAATATATGAATTCTTCTAGCATAAAGAAATATATATATATATATATCTGAATCAACTTTAACTTAAATAGGCAAATATGGAAGTATTGATTCCAGCCATGATAAATGCTATGAGAATTTATATAAGTATCCTTTTCTTTGCATATATAACTGTTATATAAAACTCTACCTAAATATACAGATTATTTAGCAATGCAGATGCAAAGCAAATCTAGGTGATATTTTCTCCAATGTATGAGTTCATTCTTAAAATATTGGAAATCATAATGTTACATATAATGTTAGAACAATATACTTTGTGACAGTGTATAAAAATGTATCAGTGAAAGTATGCATTTTAAAAATCAAACTTTAAAAGGAAGCTCATCTAACTTTACAATTTGTATAGTTATGATATACAGCTATTAGGATAGTTCTAGAAATAGCATTATACTTAACACCCATTTTTCCTAGCCCCACTTTTACCCTTGTAATTTTATGATAAGGAAAATTAAGCTATCATTTTGGCATCAGTAATATTGATGTAAGGTTAAGGGATTACAATTCAAGAAAGTAACATATAGATACTTTGATAATCCCATTTTTATGAACAGACCATCACTGAAGCTCCATCATCTGATCAAACTGTTATTCTCCACGTTTATGTGGAATTTTTCAAGTAAAGGCCCAGTGAATAAATGGGGTAAATGACAGCCTTTCTATGCCAAATTGTGTGTGATTTGAATACAGTTTTTGGGAAATATCCTTTCTTTGCAAACCAATCTTTGTCTATCCAGTTAGCAGAAGTGATCATCATTTAGTGAAGAATGACAATGTTGTCAGGAGTGAATTTCAGTACTTAATTACAGTTGTGTAAGAAGCATATAGAACTATATAAATAGATACAAGAAGGCGCTGAAGATGAGAGTTGTGCCAGAGATGAAACAATATTTGTTTAAAAATTCAGAGGTGGATGACATCAGTGAAGTTACTTTTCTCTCAATTTTGTTATGCATTATTGTTGGTCTTATCTACAAGCTAGACAGTAGTTGCCATCAATTACTTAAAATGTAAATGTTCATCCTGAGAAAATATATGAATTCTTCTAGCATAAAGAAATATATATATATATATCTGAATCAACTTTAACTTAAATAGGCAAATATGGAAGTATTGATTCCAGCCATGATAAATGCTATGAGAATTTATATAAGTATCCTTTTCTTTGCATATATAACTGTTATATAAAACTCTACCTAAATATACAGATTATTTAGCAATGCAGATGCAAAGCAAATCTAGGTGATATTTTCTCCAATGTATGAGTTCATTCTTAAAATATTGGAAATCATAATGTTACATATAATGTTAGAACAATATACTTTGTGACAGTGTATAAAAATGTATCAGTGAAAGTATGCATTTTAAAAATCAAACTTTAAAAAAGGAAGCTCATCTAACTTTACAATTTGTATAGTTATGATATACAGCTATTAGGATAGTTCTAGAAATAGCATTATACTTAACACCCATTTTTTTCCTAGCCCCACTTTTACCCTTGTAATTTTTTGATCTAACATGATCAAACAGTATGCCCAAGGCTATTGCTCGTCTGAGATGGTATTGCTGGGAACGACCTTATAATACTTTCAGATACATTATTGCTGCCAAAATTTGGTAATACTGTGTTGATAAAAGATTAGGACTTTATTGTAGGCACTAGCCAAAATTATTGAAAAATTTTAAAGTTTAGAGGCTCCAGAAATTTAACACCTCCATTCGTTAGGTATACATATGTTTAGACATAAGTACACACACATATGGTCATACATGTGACTCTAAAAGAAAATAAACTTCAGAGATCAAGTATTGTATTACACACACACACACACACACACACACACACGTGTGTAATTCATTGAATCATTCATAGGTAAAAGTCTTCATATGTTCATTAAAGTAATCAGAACCCTCAAAGTTCTCTCTAATTTGACACCAATAATAACCCACCATTGTCAGTATTGTAGGATATCCACATTATAAATTTTTCTAGTGTCTGATTTCAGAAGGGCTCCACATGTCCTTTTGAACTTTCCTTAAAGCTCATGGATAGATTGAATGATTGAACAATATCTTAAAAGTTGATGAATGAATAAGAATGGATGTGGTGAAGCAAAAATAATCATCTACCTGACATTTTCCAAAACCAGCCTCTGTCCAAAAAGTTGGAAAAGTAGCACCCACACTGACTATTGGGCATTTCTTCAGGCTGTCATTCAGTAGATAGAAGACATCAAAGCTAATTTATTGAGATAATGAAGGCCCCCAGATTAGATGAAATTCTGAGAAAAGAGCTTGGATTTAAAGTAAATCCTTCAGGCTTAAATTAGGTAACAGTAATAGCCCATTTTCTTCATGGAGTTAGCAATGCAGATGCAAAGCAAATCTAGGTGATATTTTCTCCAATGTATGAGTTCATTCTTAAAATATTGGAAATCATAATGTTACATATAATGTTAGAACAATATACTTTGTGACAGTGTATAAAAATGTATCAGTGAAAGTATGCATTTTAAAAATCAAACTTTAAAAAAGGAAGCTCATCTAACTTTACAATTTGTATAGTTATGATATACAGCTATTAGGATAGTTCTAGAAATAGCATTATACTTAACACCCATTTTTTTCCTAGCCCCACTTTTACCCTTGTAATTTTTTGATCTAACATGATCAAACAGTATGCCCAAGGCTATTGCTCGTCTGAGATGGTATTGCTGGGAACGACCTTATAATACTTTCAGATACATTATTGCTGCCAAAATTTGGTAATACTGTGTTGATAAAAGATTAGGACTTTATTGTAGGCACTAGCCAAAATTATTGAAAAATTTTAAAGTTTAGAGGCTCCAGAAATTTAACACCTCCATTCGTTAGGTATACATATGTTTAGACATAAGTACACACACATATGGTCATACATGTGACTCTAAAAGAAAATAAACTTCAGAGATCAAGTATTGTATTACACACATACACACACACACACACACACACACGTGTGTAATTCATTGAATCATTCATAGGTAAAAGTCTTCATATGTTCATTAAAGTAATCAGAACCCTCAAAGTTCTCTCTAATTTGACACCAATAATAACCCACCATTGTCAGTATTGTAGGATATCCACATTATAAATTTTTCTAGTGTCTGATTTCAGAAGGGCTCCACATGTCCTTTTGAACTTTCCTTAAAGCTCATGGATAGATTGAATGATTGAACAATATCTTAAAAGTTGATGAATGAATAAGAATGGATGTGGTGAAGCAAAAATAATCATCTACCTGACATTTTCCAAAACCAGCCTCTGTCCAAAAAGTTGGAAAAGTAGCACCCACACTGACTATTGGGCATTTCTTCAGGCTGTCATTCAGTAGATAGAAGACATCAAAGCTAATTTATTGAGATAATGAAGGCCCCCAGATTAGATGAAATTCTGAGAAAAGAGCTTGGATTTAAAGTAAATCCTTCAGGCTTAAATTAGGTAACAGTAATAGCCCATTTTCTTCATGGAGTTAGACTACAAGTTCCTTTATAACTATAACTTTATCTTCTTAATGGTTATATCCCAGGACATAGTAGGCATTCAGTTAATATCTGTTGAACTGACAAATGAATGATTGAAAAGAATGCAAATGAAACAATGTTTTCAGTTTACTGTCACAATACAAATACAAATGGTTTTGCCTAGTGAAACACATTCTACGACTATAAAACATAATGTGAGAATAAACTGAATAAAGGTAAAATAAAATATAATATTTGTAAATGTTAATTATTAAAATAAGTCTTTGTCTTAGAAGCAAGTATGAGTTAAATTCATTGTATCTTTTTTCACAACATTGTAATTTACAGTGTTGTAATGACTCTCAAATGTTTCATTTATTAAGGAGTAACACATATTTTTCTTTATCTTTCTTTAAATTTATGTTAAATGCACAAGGAATACATTTTTATTTAAAGAAAACTGAGTGACTAGAAAACTATTGTGTGAGTGTTCTGATGAAAGAGAATGAAAAAAATCTGTGTTTGAATGTTCGTAGTTATGTTAAATGAGCACAAGATAACTGTGTGCTTAAAAGGAATAAATCAAGTAAGCGCACTTGACTGGGACTTAGAGATTACATGGTTTTCCTTTTTAGAGAAAAAAAAAATCTTTATGAGCCACAGTCCAATTATTCAATTTTGCTTCCTAATTATGGAAACTACTCATTTCTTGGCCTCAAGCAGTAGATGATACATCTCTGAAGGGTGATACAAAATCTGTCACTATCCATGGCTCATTTTATTCAATGTAAATATTTTTAGAAAACAAAATAAATACTTTAAAATTCCTGCCTTCAACGTGGTTGAGAAAACCAAAATAATCATCTACCTGACATTTTCCAAAACCAGCCTCTGTCCAAAAGTTGGAAAAGTAGCACCCACACTGACTATTGGGCATTTCTTCAGGCTGTCATTCAGTAGATAGAAGACATCAAAGCTAATTTATTGAGATAATGAAGGCCCCCAGATTAGATGAAATTCTGAGAAAAGAGCTTGGATTTAAAGTAAATCCTTCAGGCTTAAATTAGGTAACAGTAATAGCCCATTTTCTTCATGGAGTTAGACTACAAGTTCCTTTATAACTATAACTTTATCTTCTTAATGGTTATATCCCAGGACATAGTAGGCATTCAGTTAATATCTGTTGAACTGACAAATGAATGATTGAAAAGAATGCAAATGAAACATTTTTTTCAGTTTACTGTCACAATACAAATACAAATGGTTTTGCCTAGTGAAACACATTCTACGACTATAAAACATAATGTGAGAATAAACTGAATAAAGGTAAAATAAAATATAATATTTGTAAATGTTAATTATTAAAATAAGTCTTTGTCTTAGAAGCAAGTATGAGTTAAATTCATTGTATCTTTTTTCACAACATTGTAATTTACAGTGTTGTAATGACTCTCAAATGTTTCATTTATTAAGGAGTAACACATATTTTTCTTTATCTTTCTTTAAATTTATGTTAAATGCACAAGGAATACATTTTTATTTAAAGAAAACTGAGTGACTAGAAAACTATTGTGTGAGTGTTCTGATGAAAGAGAATGAAAAAAATCTGTGTTTGAATGTTCGTAGTTATGTTAAATGAGCACAAGATAACTGTGTGCTTAAAAGGAATAAATCAAGTAAGCGCACTTGACTGGGACTTAGAGATTACATGGTTTTCCTTTTTAGAGAAAAAAAAAATCTTTATGAGCCACAGTCCAATTATTCAATTTTGCTTCCTAATTATGGAAACTACTCATTTCTTGGCCTCAAGCAGTAGATGATACATCTCTGAAGGGTGATACAAAATCTGTCACTATCCATGGCTCATTTTATTCAATGTAAATATTTTTAGAAAACAAAATAAATACTTTAAAAATTCCTGCCTTCAACGTGGTTGAGATATGCATCATTCCTGCTTTGTGAACCCTGGTTATCCTCTTTTAGATAAGATTGTGGGATATGCTTTTCTCCTCTGGGACAGTGAAAAACACAGAAAGACAGCAATTGGAACATGACTATAGACATGTTTTCTCATAATAAAAGCTGGTGTTTAAGCTATCAATGAAATTAGAATTAAATTGGGCCAATAGCTCATATTTTTAGAACTCTCATTTGAGAAATTACATCCATTTCTCTCCTATATGCCACAAAAAGGATATTGCAAAGTAACTCATTGAAATTAAACTACTTCCCTACCTTCCTAAGCATCCTCTGAAGGAGTTGAAGATTTAGACCCAAATTAAGGTCCTTAAAACATGTGTTCTAGTGGTTTTAAAGATTATAGAGAGGAGTAATGAGATGATACATAAGGAATGTTTGCCAGGCAATCATGGAATTCTGTACAAAATGTAGTAGTTCTTAGAATTACAAACAGGTTTCATAGCAACCATTCCTTACAGGATGTGGAGTGTTCAGATGCAGTTATTGGATAGAATAGCTTTGTAATGATAATGATTTGAAGAATGATTAATTTGAAGAAAGAACGATTTTTGAACAATTTTCACTTAAATATTTATCTTAAAAAACTGGCCCTCACGTATATTTGTGGAATAACTGTTCTTGCTGTGTTTGCTTCTCTGTCCAGTAGTCCTCATAAAAAGTTAGGGGCTTACTAACTTAATTCATGAAAATATATATCAGTGTATTTTAAAGACAGTAACCACAAATCACGAGAACCATACTTTTTGTAACTATACAGACTACTTTGGAGTATGACATTAAAAGAAATTGGTAAGAGCAAATTCTTTATTTTGGTTGCTGTGATCACACTCCATATATTAGTAGAAGAAACATTATTTTGTGAAATTAAGAAGGACAATATTTTGAGAATCATGCATAGTTTGAAAGAGAAATGTGAAGTAAAACTAAAAATATTTAAATAACTGGAATTTAGAAATAGATTCCTGGATGGACTTTTTTAAAACCAGTAGGGCCATTTTCTCCCCCAGAATTGAGATACCACCAAACTAAAGAGAAGGCATAGATATATACTTCTCTTAATAACTTATTTCCTTATAATGAAACATTGCACAAAATAGCAATTGAATACATTCAAGGGCTAGACGGTTAACTTGTCATATTTCATGTTTTGTAGAGTATAAAGTGCAATGAAATGCACTTTATATAAAATGCAAGGATAAGTGTCAAAATGATGAGGCAGATCTTCAGTAAGAGGATATATATATTCAAGTTAAATCATGTAGCATAATTCTGCCCTCTATACATTAGCCGATTTAGACTTTCAGTGTTTTATCATTAGGAATATTTTTGGTCACTTAAAGTCTTATAAAAACTGATAGAATAACAGATTTTTTGGATAAAGTTCTCTAGTATTTCCTTCTACTTTATACTTTAGGCAAAACAAAACTTATTCATGATTAGGGGAAAGATCATATTACTAACATCAGTTGATTCATACACTAAATGGGTACATTTCACAGACATAACAAGAGACTGGAATATACCCACTTAGTGTATGAATCAACTGATGTTAGTAATATGATCTTTCCTAATCATAACATTCCTCAAGCCAAATAAGTTTTGAAATTATTACTCTCATGGAAGACTAAATCTAATGGGAGGAGATAGAATATATTAAGTAGTAATAAATTTTATATTTAAAATGAAACCAAGGCACACATAATTTCATGTTTTGTCCATTTCTGGATCTTCAGAATCTGGTATAGTGTAGAACTTAAATAAATATTTATGGAATGAAATAATTGATATCAACATTTCTATAGACACATTTATGAAAACACTTATAATTTTATATGAGCAGAAAAGATAGTGATATGTATTACTCCCAGTGTTTGCCGTAAGATTTCTCTCATGTTTCTTCATGTTGGTTTTTAATGATCAACAAATGTGAATGAATAGTTTTTGTTTTTTCAAGGATACCAACATAGATACCATTCATAGAAAACCACAGACTAGTTATGTAAAACTGAAACAGGAGATATATAATATATCACAAACTAAAAAGAATGATAGAATTTTAGTGTGCTAATATTGATGTATGATTTAAAACCAGTAGGGCCATTTTCTCCCCCAGAATTGAGATACCACCAAACTAAAGAGAAGGCATAGATATATACTTCTCTTAATAACTTATTTCCTTATAATGAAACATTGCACAAAATAGCAATTGAATACATTCAAGGGCTAGACGGTTAACTTGTCATATTTCATGTTTTGTAGAGTATAAAGTGCAATGAAATGCACTTTATATAAAATGCAAGGATAAGTGTCAAAATGATGAGGCAGATCTTCAGTAAGAGGATATATATATTCAAGTTAAATCATGTAGCATAATTCTGCCCTCTATACATTAGCCGATTTAGACTTTCAGTGTTTTATCATTAGGAATATTTTTGGTCACTTAAAGTCTTATAAAAACTGATAGAATAACAGATTTTTTGGATAAAGTTCTCTAGTATTTCCTTCTACTTTATACTTTAGGCAAAACAAAACTTATTCATGATTAGGGGAAAGATCATATTACTAACATCAGTTGATTCATACACTAAATGGGTACATTTCACAGACATAACAAGAGACTGGAATATACCCACTTAGTGTATGAATCAACTGATGTTAGTAATATGATCTTTCCCCTAATCATAACATTCCTCAAGCCAAATAAGTTTTGAAATTATTACTCTCATGGAAGACTAAATCTAATGGGAGGAGATAGAATATATTAAGTAGTAATAAATTTTATATTTAAAATGAAACCAAGGCACACATAATTTCATGTTTTGTCCATTTCTGGATCTTCAGAATCTGGTATAGTGTAGAACTTAAATAAATATTTATGGAATGAAATAATTGATATCAACATTTCTATAGACACATTTATGAAAACACTTATAATTTTATATGAGCAGAAAAGATAGTGATATGTATTACTCCCAGTGTTTGCCGTAAGATTTCTCTCATGTTTCTTCATGTTGGTTTTTAATGATCAACAAATGTGAATGAATAGTTTTTGTTTTTTCAAGGATACCAACATAGATACCATTCATAGAAAACCACAGACTAGTTATGTAAAAACTGAAACAGGAGATATATAATATATCACAAACTAACAAGAATGATAGAATTTTAGTGTGCTAATATTGATGTATGATCAAAATTATAAACTTATTTCTGGGCTGTGTGTCTTGTGGATGTAGGAATTCTGTAAAGACCAGCAGGATAACTTTCTTTTAAAATCAAAGCAAAGGCTTATATGTAGTGTAGGCATTCCCTGTGAGAGAAAGATACTTGTTTATATTTGAAGAGAAGAGAGAAATGCCTAAAAAACAGAAGGGTATGGGGTGCTAGGTGGTAAAATTTAAGTATGTATAATGAACAAAAAGCCACTTTCATATTTTAACTTACTAACTATATCATTGATATTTAATACTCATTTGTAAATAACAACCTATTACATATTAATATCTTTTCAGTAGATAAATTACTGGCAGTTTTTTTGAATGATTATGTTTTATTTGCCAATATTTATAGTTCCATCAGATAAACTTGTTTGAACTTAGACGAGAAGGGCTAAAATTCTGTAAATTTAGTTTATGGCTATGACTAAAGTCACATATTCACATCTAATAATTGACAGGAAACAAACTTCTCTTGCCTGAATAAATGTTGATTACTTAAGTATTTCTCTAGAATTCTATTTGATTTCACAACATAGATATCTTGGTTAACACTAAAGGTACAGTGTTGATTTTACTATATGGGAGTTTTCAGTCTTTTGAAATTGTGCTCCTGTTAAAGAACTTTTCAAGTGCCCACAAAATGCTAAAACAGTCTCCCAAGACATAAAGTTTCAATAACTGTTCTATGAAAGAAGACATTAGACACATTTTTCCACTAAATTTAACTAACTCTTTATATCAAATTAATCAGATATTTTGCTTTCATGAAGATATATCCAAAATTATATGCTGAAGGTGACGATCATACAAGGAGGCAGACAGAGAATTCTGTGTCTTCTATTGAAGTTGAGCATAAGGATATTTGAAATGGTAATTATCAGTTCTTTTCTTCCATTGTCTGAGCACCTAGACTGAAAGTGATATTTTTCCTTTAGTTATTTTGACAAATGACTCAATTCCTTTTTTTTTTTTTTTGCTTCATTTTGGACATAATTCTTATGTAAGAAATTTGTAAAGCCTTCTATAATCATAGTTGAATTCTAATGCAGCCCACATAACTGGGGAGAGATGTCTATTTAAAATAGATATCATCATGAAGCATCCATTTGATCTATAATTTTAAAATTACCTGTATAATTAATATAATTTTTCTAGATTTTTGTTTCCTTATGCTGTATAACTGTCCTGAAGGTCTATGAAACTCAAGCACCCACCCCTTTTGTCAACATATAAATTCTACCTTAAAATATCTGCATGATTTCTCTAATTCACAGTCAATTACTGGCAGTTTTTTTGAATGATTATGTTTTATTTGCCAATATTTATAGTTCCATCAGATAAACTTGTTTGAACTTAGACGAGAAGGGCTAAAATTCTGTAAATTTAGTTTATGGCTATGACTAAAGTCACATATTCACATCTAATAATTGACAGGAAACAAACTTCTCTTGCCTGAATAAATGTTGATTACTTAAGTATTTCTCTAGAATTCTATTTGATTTCACAACATAGATATCTTGGTTAACACTAAAGGTACAGTGTTGATTTTACTATATGGGAGTTTTCAGTCTTTTGAAATTGTGCTCCTGTTAAAGAACTTTTCAAGTGCCCACAAAATGCTAAAACAGTCTCCCAAGACATAAAGTTTCAATAACTGTTCTATGAAAGAAGACATTAGACACATTTTTCCACTAAATTTAACTAACTCTTTATATCAAATTAATCAGATATTTTGCTTTCATGAAGATATATCCAAAATTATATGCTGAAGGTGACGATCATACAAGGAGGCAGACAGAGAATTCTGTGTCTTCTATTGAAGTTGAGCATAAGGATATTTGAAATGGTAATTATCAGTTCTTTTCTTCCATTGTCTGAGCACCTAGACTGAAAGTGATATTTTTCCTTTAGTTATTTTGACAAATGACTCAATTCCTTTTTTTTTTTTTTTGCTTCATTTTGGACATAATTCTTATGTAAGAAATTTGTAAAGCCTTCTATAATCATAGTTGAATTCTAATGCAGCCCACATAACTGGGGAGAGATGTCTATTTAAAATAGATATCATCATGAAGCATCCATTTGATCTATAATTTTAAAATTACCTGTATAATTAATATAATTTTTCTAGATTTTTGTTTCCTTATGCTGTATAACTGTCCTGAAGGTCTATGAAACTCAAGCACCCACCCCTTTTGTCAACATATAAATTCTACCTTAAAATATCTGCATGATTTCTCTAATTCACAGTCAATTACTATTGTTATTTGTTCAGATACTGTTTATACCCAACTTAGAATTTACATTTCATACATAGCTACTTGGGCATCAATTTCAACCTTCAGACTGATTTGCAGAAATACAGAGATCTTTGAAAACTTTGGAAACAACAAAGTGATGGGAGCATTCTGTGCTGGTTTTCAGCATATGACAAATTTAACTGACATTTACTTTAATTAGAAAAAGGAAACAACCTAGAGTAGAGTAGAAAGCTATTCACGGGATGTAAGTGAAGACTACCAGGAATCAGCTAATAACTTGTTCTTACTTTAGACCAAACCTAGGTCAGAAGGTAAGCATCTAGCTATTATACGGCCAACTTTATATCATTCAAGTCAAGCTTGAAAAAGCAGGTTTCAGATGTTGACTTTTGCTTTCCCCAGATATATGTGATCTTTGGAGGAGAAAAGGACAGCGTTAGGCCCTTGGTGCTGGCATTTTCATGTCTTTCTCAATACCGCAACCATGCTGTGTCCTTTGGAGATGTTCTTTTACTGGACTGTTCCCCAATGAAACTGGGTCTTGAAGTGTCAATGGTATCAAGAGAGATCATAGGGTACCCCTCTAAATCTGCCTCTGGTTGATGTCAGTGCTGCTGGCCCTGTGGATTCTGGTCATAGCTGCCAACTTTCTCTTTGAAACTTCTTCCTTTTCATTATGTTTAGGTGCCTCTCAAGTCACCGAGCTTTGGTCCAGACTCAAAATCAAATTTCTTTTTTCTCGTCTCTCCCTGACTGATCTCAGAGATATTACAAAGCGCATTAAATCTCCAAAGAGAGACAGCACTTAAAAGTGCTATTTCACTTTTGTGTTAACTCACAAAAGTCAGTATCTCTGACTGATCATATATGAAAGAACCCTTAAAAAAGACAGTATCACATTAAAAAAAATTAAAGCATTTTAAACTGCTCTTTGGGGTCTATCTTCTTTTAGACACTTCAACCTGATATAATGGTGGGGGTAGGTGGGTGGAAACCAGGTTTAAAAAATAATGATTAGCAAATTTAGGAAATTCTTTAACTTTGACTGGATACTTTTTGCTTTGTCAGTGCTACTGTCAGCGTGTGTTCATTTGACCGATTCAAATTTTTCTATAGGAAGTTCTGTTTTTGAAAAATTGGTTTCTTTTTTCACACTTTATATAAAAGTAATCGTAATGATAATAGTTATGGTATGCACAGAATTCTGTTTTCATACATACAAAATTGAGTACTGTTTTAGGAAAGGTATGGCATCTTAAAAAAAAGTTAGGAAAACTGAAAACTATATGATGGGGAAGATTTTATTAAGGAAAGAAAAGTCAATTATGTTTGATAGTACATGGGAATGCTTTCATAGCTGTGATTATGACTTCCTTTGCTCTCGGAGAAAAGAGTATTAACTGTAACATATTTACCAAGAAGCTTGGACATCTTGTCAAGTAGAAAGATTAAAGATCAGAAAAATTAATCTGATCCAAACGTCCCCAAATAGTATTTGTGTGTAACACTTATATCGTAAAAATGGAATCCATGTATCTTTAGCTTTTATAAAATAGCGTGGAATACCCAGGAAGGGTGTGTGATTAATAACCTTTTTATTCTATCAAAGGAAGAGTTAGTAATTCTCAGTCTCCTATACCATTAAGAATCTTCAGTGGCTGGAAAGATTTGATATTTATCAAATATTATCTATGACAAATTTTCTAAACTAGCCATGAAAAATTGAAGAACATTTTATTTGATTTTGAACTTTTGAGGATCCATGGTGTATGCATACATGTGTGTGTAATTTTTCTTTTCTGGCCTTTGTGAAGGTGAGCATGTAAAAATGGAGGAAGTATGGAGACTAGATTTTAGAGTAACTGGAACATTTAATGTGAGAGAACATGGCTAAAGTATTATTGTCGCTCAACTAAGATTGTACTAAGTACCATCTTCCCATGGGAAAGGCAAATCCTAAGTACAAAATAGTCTTTCTCCAATAATTTTCATGACTGGTATCAAATTGATATTTCTTTTCTTCCCCTTGAGTGTTAAGCAAATGCTAGAAACCTTTATACTTTACACCTTGAGGCAAAATGCATATAAGTGTTTTTATCCTACAGAGTATGTAACTTTTAAACTTTTTGTACTGTTGGACATGGTAGATATTGTATGTGAGTCTAAGGATACTTATAGAATTTATTTCATTTTTATGTATTTATACAGTGTGAGGGTTTAGTTCATGGTTCAATGTGTTCAGAGTCAGAGGAGTTGACATTTTCATTTTGACTTTAATATATTTAAACTCTCTAAGTTCCAAGAGTGTACCTCATTGACACGTTTTCCAAATTTTTAGATGAGGTAAATTGAACATCAAACTCTATCTATAATCTTCGTCTTCTTTTTTTTTTTAAATTATTTGACCAAGAAAATAATGGGGCATAAATGTTAGTACATCATGCTATAAATCAATTACATTATCAGTGCCTATTAAATAGTTAACCTCATTGGATACATAATTTATATGGCTTATAAGTGGTAAAATTGTTCACATAGTATGTTATTTAAAACTTATGGAGCTTTACTTATATGATGACCATAATGTCAGAAAAAAAATAGCTCTAAACTAAAGTTATATAATTCAAAACTGGAAGCCTGTGCTGTCATCAATCTGAAAGACTCATAAAATAAAATGTATTTCTATAGGATTTTCCTTTTGGCTATTCTCAAAAGGATGTCTTACATATTATCTAAGATAAGTCTTCTTGAATTAAATGTTTCATAAAACAAATATTTTAATTTTTGAAAAATTAATAGTACATCTTTCAGATATATGAACTAATGTGAGCGTATGTTTCTAGCAAAATAGCTATTCTCAACAAAATGTACATGGAAAGAACTTTTTTTTTTTTGAGCAATTGTTACTTGCGAGAAATGGCTTATACAGTGACAAGTATAAACTTATTTAAAACTCACAATGATTCTGTGTGGTTAGTACCATTAGGAGATCATTTTGAACATAAAGAAACTGGAGTAAAGATTTATAAATTAAATTGCAATTACATAGCTCACAGAGGTTGCATTCAGAACTTAGACCATTAATCAGTGATCTGTGTGTGTGTATGTTAGTTCTCAGTCATGTTCAACTCTTTGCAACCCCATAGACTATAGCCCGCTATGTTCCTCTCTTCATAAAATTCTCTAGGCAAGAGTACTGGAGTTCATTGCTATTCCCTTCTCCAGGGGATCTTCCCGACTCATGGATCGAATGTGGGTCTCCTGCATTCCAGGCAAATTCTTTACCATCTGAGTCACCAGGGAAGCCTCAACCAATGATCTGTATTACCTATCAGATGTTTCCAGAAACCCTCTTCCCTGTTTTGGATGTCTATCTACTTCAGTTTGTGTTGCTTTCCCAGAATGCAAGTATTGAGACGAACTTGAAAAATTTCAGTTATCATCTGGGATTTCTGTTGTATTTTCTAATCAAAATACAGGCAAATGAAAACTGACTTTTATAGTTTGTTTAATTTTTATAGTTTATTTCATCAAGATTTTTGGTCCTAGGTTGGCATAATTTAAACAACTGAAATACAGACACACATGTACTAGAGAGAAAAGAAAGATTGGTTGTACACACTTCAAAACTATGTGAATTTGTTCCCTAGGAAGTTTTTTGAAGAATTTTTTTAACATACACCAGGGAAATATATTCGAAAATATTTTAGTTTGGAAGCTATGACAAAATATATGAAATACTGGGGTGATCAATTTAAATTGTAACTTGCATACCTAAGTAATCCAGATAGCACAGTGGTAAAGAATACACATGCTAGTGCAGGAGACACAAGAGACACGGGTTCAATCCCCGACTCAGCAAGATCCCCTGGAGAAGGAAATAATGACAACCCCCTCCAGTATCCTTGCCTGGAATATTCCATGGACAGAGGAGTCTGACTGGCTACAAAGAGTCAGGCACAACCAAGCAAATGAGCATGCACATTCTTAATATTAATTGTCACATAAGCATAGTGTATTATCCTCTATAAGATAAAGAAGGAAAAAAATTATTTTATTATTTAAGTTTAGAAATCTACAAAGGAAGAAGCTAGACTTCATGAGAGCTGAAGATGAATCAGTTTGAGAGAGGAAAAGTGCCAAAAGGAACAAAAGTTTTTTTTATCAGGTAGTGCATTAAGTTTTATGCAATAAACTAATTAACTTTTAAAAAAAAAAGGCAATTTACACAGATGCCCCGTCAAACACTACAGGGGATGCACAGATGGGACACTATCAAGTAGCATAATGTTCTAGTACTCATTTATAAAATCTGCATAATTCTCCTAAACATCTGAAGCCCTGTAAAGAAACACATGCTAACAAGAGTACTGATCTGTATTCCTTTCAGATGTTGGTCTCCTGCATTCCAGGCAAATTCTTTACCATCTGAGTCACCAGGGAAGCCTCAACCAATGATCTGTATTACCTATCAGATGTTTCCAGAAACCCTCTTCCCTGTTTTGGATGTCTATCTACTTCAGTTTGTGTTGCTTTCCCAGAATGCAAGTATTGAGACGAACTTGAAAAATTTCAGTTATCATCTGGGATTTCTGTTGTATTTTCTAATCAAAATACAGGCAAATGAAAACTGACTTTTATAGTTTGTTTAATTTTTATAGTTTATTTCATCAAGATTTTTGGTCCTAGGTTGGCATAATTTAAACAACTGAAATACAGACACACATGTACTAGAGAGAAAAGAAAGATTGGTTGTACACACTTCAAAACTATGTGAATTTGTTCCCTAGGAAGTTTTTTGAAGAATTTTTTTAACATACACCAGGGAAATATATTCGAAAATATTTTAGTTTGGAAGCTATGACAAAATATATGAAATACTGGGGTGATCAATTTAAATTGTAACTTGCATACCTAAGTAATCCAGATAGCACAGTGGTAAAGAATACACATGCTAGTGCAGGAGACACAAGAGACACGGGTTCAATCCCTGACTCAGCAAGATCCCCTGGAGAAGGAAATAATGACAACCCCCTCCAGTATCCTTGCCTGGAATATTCCATGGACAGAGGAGTCTGACTGGCTACAAAGAGTCAGGCACAACCAAGCAAATGAGCATGCACATTCTTAATATTAATTGTCACATAAGCATAGTGTATTATCCTCTATAAGATAAAGAAGGAAAAAAATTATTTTATTATTTAAGTTTAGAAATCTACAAAGGAAGAAGCTAGACTTCATGAGAGCTGAAGATGAATCAGTTTGAGAGAGGAAAAGTGCCAAAAGGAACAAAAGTTTTTTTTATCAGGTAGTGCATTAAGTTTTATGCAATAAACTAATTAACTTTTAAAAAAAAAAGGCAATTTACACAGATGCCCCGTCAAACACTACAGGGGATGCACAGATGGGACACTATCAAGTAGCATAATGTTCTAGTACTCATTTATAAAATCTGCATAATTCTCCTAAACATCTGAAGCCCTGTAAAGAAACACATGCTAACTTAAAAAAATATATATTGCTCTAAATTCAAACACTCTTTTACAGGCTGCAATATACTTGAGTGGGTGAAGTGCTGTTTGTGGGGAATATTTGTCTCACATTTAGTAGACTTTAGAAATGGAAACAAATGTACACATATAGGGAATTCCCTTGAATTAGCAATGTATCTGCCCAATATTTTGATCTACACTCTTTCCGATAGATTACTGTTCCTAATTGGATCAACACAGGATGTCTAGAGTAGTTGAACAATTCACTTGTTTAAAGAGGGGTGTAAAATTCAGAAAACTTTATCTACTGTAAAAGAGATTTATTTTCTCCACTTAAATGATTTTGTTTTTCAGGCTTTAAAAGCCTCATTTTATTTAATTCATACTGATGTTACTTGTGTCACAATGTTTTTAGGCCTGATATGGGAAACATAAGTACCTAAATTTAATAATCACTGCTAACTGCACCCATGCGTTTTCCTCTAATGACATTAGTGGGCAAATTTATTATTGCTTTGTTTTTTGCTTGTCTTTTAAAGGTGTATTTTTGAAAATGACTCTAGTGCCCTGAGCTGTATACAGAACAAATATAAACTAAATACCTGACTCTTCTTCTTCTGTCTTATGGTTTTTCATCTTTCCTGCCAAGATTCTTGGTGTTCCTTTATGATTTTATTCCTTTCCTTTTTTGTTTGTTTTCTTAATGATATAAGTCAGCACCAAAAAGGCAAGACATGAAGTTGGGAGTTAGGGTTGGGGGCTAGGAATGAAAAGCCTACTTGAGCATTGTTTTGTTTTGTTTTTTACCCAGTCTCTCTGCTACCTCTGTTTAAGACAAACAATGTTCAGTCTCATTGCCTTTGACCTTATTGGTTTCATTTTCAAATAGGTACTAATAATTAACACAGAGCCATTGAGTGGTGTGAATATATTCTTCATTGCATTGTTGAACATGCTAAATAATTTAAAACACCCAGAAGACTCTAATGCCTGGTGGGGGAAGTAAAACCATACCCATTTGGAGGGGGCAGGGGGTTGGGGGTCTCTGCTTTTTTGTTTCTATTGAATGCTTTTCGGTGGTACAGCTGGAAAGGGCATTCCTATAGGACTTTAAAGGCAAAGTAGAAAAATGACATAAAAGCCTTGCTTGGATTTGATTGATGCACTCTCATATTTGAAGTTCACTCAGAGCTTTGTGCTAGAAGGCCTGGGTCACTCTATCCAGCACTCTAATGAGACTGTGTGTGAACACTTCCAGCTTTGTAGGCCTTGCTTTAATCAGAGATTGGAAAACACTCCTGACTGATAGGCTCCAGAATCAGATCTAAACAGAAAATAACATGCTCGATTTGGCCTCTGAAGGTGGGTTGAGCAAATCTTTGTGATGTATTGGAGCATTTGCTGAGTGCAAGTGCACGTGGGGTGGTTCCTATTTCTGTCGGCAAATACAAATTTTTCACTCAGCAGGCGTAATCAGAGCTAACTTGAGAGGAGAAATAACAAAAACTCAACAGCCCTTAGCAACTCAGCATGGCATAGAGGGATTTAAGACTTTAGCATTTTATCTCCATCAGTATGAAAATGTATGAGAAAATCTGAACTTTCAAAGTACAAATAAACACATTTGACACATTGCAAGCCACCAATTTTACTGGGTCTTTTACAGGACACTTTTAATTCTTTTTTTTTTTTTTTTTAATTTAAGAAAACAGTTCTTTATCAATTTCACGTTAGAGTTTCAAATTTCACAAAATATGTTGCCTCGTTTGCACCATTTAACTCACTGGCTCATTTGGATGAGCCAAGAGTAATGTATGTAGCACCTCCCAATGGGTTACTAATACATTAGGAGATTTTGAAGTTTAAAATTTGTGCTGAGTGTCAAAAAGACAGTATCATTCACTAATGGGAAAAATTCTCCTCAGGCTTCATTAGACCTCCTAGGAATCCCCAACCACCAGTGTACATAGACACCTAAGTCAGAGATCCTTTTGAGATTTGCTTATAGAACTTTCTTATAAATAATGCAATCATGAAAATAACCCATAAAGTTGAAGTAGCCCAAAGTGTTAATTTCACCAGCTGCACAAAGCATGCATACTCCTTTTGTTTATAGAATTTTTATATTTCTCGTTATTTTGTAACTTTCTTGTGTCTATTGATGTGATTTCCTAGAAGCAGTACAGTATCAAAGTCTATGATTAATATTGAACCCCAGTGTCTCTTCATCATCATGTCCAAATAACAACATCCTTCTTAGAGCACAGCATACCACTGTTGTTCAAACATCTATGGTGCTAAAGTTCTGTTAGGTAACCCCATATTTGATCATCCAAATTTATACACTTTCAGAATGAAAGGGAAGAGAACTGATGTAACTGTCTTGTGCCAGGAAAACCAGGCCATACACTATCCTACCTATAGGAAACTTTAAATAACATCAAAGTCTTAGCAAATCTTGTAATAGCAATTTTTGCATACCACAAATTTTACCTGGCATATTTTACATGACTGGTAGTCTCCAGTCATCTTGATTTCTAACTACAGTCTAAACATATTTGGATAGATGGTTTATAGATTTTTTTTTAGCAATTAAAACTTTAGATGTACATGGGTTTGAGAATATTAAGGAAGTATTGTGCTATGCTGTGCCTAGTCACTCAGTCATGTCTGACTCTCTGTGACTCCATGGACAGCAGCCTGCCAGGCTCCTCTGTCCATTGGGATTCTCCAGAATCTCTAGAAGACTAGACTCTGTTGCCATGCCCTCCTCCAGGGGATCTTTCCAACCCAGGAATTGAACTAGGGTTTCCTGCATGGCAGGAGGATTCTTTACCAGCTGAGTTACCAGGAAAGCCTGGCAAATATATGCTGCGTCTCTTTTCCCTCTTAATATTTGGCCTAACTCCTGGAAGGACTAGAGGGATATAAGGGATATAAGTGGTTAAAGGGATGGTAACCACTTTCCACTTTTGCTTTGGCTTCAGGGCACTGAAATTGCTTTCTTCATCAGAAAAGTAGGCACTAGACATCCCAATCAAGAGCCCAAATTAATAGAATTCCACACTCCACATCTTGGCTCATGTTCTAAACCCATCTCATATACATTCTTCTTAACCACTGGGGATGTTTATTACCAAAAAATAAAGTATCTGCTAGATCACAGGATTCTACTTTCACACTTTTAGAGGAACTAGGGCTGCATTCTTGTTAAAACTATAAATTCAGTGATCAAATATTCTGGGTAAATTTCTACTTTTGCCTTCATAGTCTCAGCTTTTTTCTCATTCTGTTTTTCAGAATGCAGGTGAATTATCTGATACAAATTATATTCCTTTCTTTCTCTTCCTCTGCAATAATGCTTAAAACTAGTAAACCTAGAATGAGGGAATCTAATAAACCAGCTAATCCTTTTGACATTTATATAAAACAACTTGAATAAATATTTGCATATGTACCATGAAATAATAGTTTGCTGAATGAGTAAATAAATACGACTAAATTAAAAGGTTAGTGGAAACATTTCCACATATAATTATATGAATAATCATATAAACACAGGTTTGTAAATATTTGTTTCTAAAATGCTTTTTTTATTCAATATTGTCATTTATTTTAAAACTGAAAGAGAAGATTGTATGTTATTAAGTATTTTCTCTGCATTTCATCAGTTGATAAGTATTTATGATTCTAAGTATTTATGATTCTAAATTTACCACAATTGTTTTTATTTTTGGACCTTTTTGCCTTATGTAATTTAATCTGAAATATATGTTTTTCTCCTTTAACTTGGAAATCACTAGTGAAACTAAAATGGTTAGAAAAGAATCATATTCTCAGTAAAGTGAGAAATCTGATGACATGTCAAAATATTATCCTGGTATTTAAGATTATGGAAAATATATAGGTGGATAAACTTGTTTATGCCATGTGCTTTCTTATGGTATCATTTTAGTGTATTTGGGATTATAGTCAGTTGGTGCAAACAGACACATTAAATGTAGCAGTGAGATCATTTGGTATAATTAACATATTGTTTATAACCCTGAGTACTTTTTTTCCTTTTTATTACATCTAAGGCTAACTTCTGTCCACTCTACCTTCTAAACAGCTGCCAGATAGGGCTGCTTTCTCTACTATAATTCCTGTCACTGATAAGTTTAGACCACAGTTATCTTTCCCGCATGAATTGTTTGCCTACAGTTTTGTTGCTTTTCAATCAGTTTTCCACGTTGTGAAGACAAGCTTTCTAAAATGCAAATCCTTGACCATTCCTCTGCTTGTGAATATTTGGCAGTCCTCCATAACTCCCGTAAAGCTGGACTTCCACATGGCTAATGGACTCATTAACCTACCATTCTCCCATCTTACCTCCCTCACACTCTCTTGCTCATTGTCCCTAAACATTCCTTTCAATTTCTCCCTCTTTCCTTCTATAGTTATTTGCATCTTTTCATCCATTCAAGACTCTTGCCACTTCCCTTCAAAATCTTTTTTGATTTCTGAAATCTGGATAAGATGTTCTTCCTATGTGTACCAATAATAGCAGGCTCTCACTTAATCATACTTGCCCATTTACTTCTCAGAACCCCTGCTACATTGTAAGCTTCATCATAGTACTTGTCTTTCTTGTTGAATTTTATGTAAGTCACAGTTAAATAAGTGTGTGATATATGGTAGGTGATCAGTATGTTTTTGTTTGTTGAATCAATTGATTGATTAGTTGATTAAAGCATGAACCTCTGTGAGAACAACCTAATATTAAAGACATATACATTCCTATCTTGTTAGTTGCATTTCCTAACAACACAAGTCTGTGTAGATAACTGGTTTTAATTATATGAAATACTTTAAAAAACTCATTTGATTTCATATATTTTCCAATTGGTTTTGTTATTTTGCACTTTTATGAATATATTCTTACCTCTCTTTCTCTCTCATTCTGGTCCTGTCTATGTTGATAAGTAAAATCTTTAGTAGGCCAGATAACAAACAGCAGGCCATTTTCATGAAATGATGAAAATGAATTTGACATGGATTTCCATGCTATATTGCTAGTCATTAGCAGAGACATTTACACTGATGCATTTCTTCTAAGTAAGGATAAAACCCCACAAACTTGATGAAATGTTATTGATTTTTCACTGTGAAGTGAATATAATACTTAACTACTAATTTTCTTTTGAACTATTTTTAAAATCAGGCATCATACTTTGTCTGCTCCCACTGATACTTCTAGGTCTGAATCTGATTTATGTGTCTGAATAATATTTAGACATTTACTGATAATTTAGTTGTAAAAATTTCCTCCTTGCAATTATGACACAGTAAAGTTAAAAGAGGAATATATTTAATAATGCAATAAAAGTGAAACTCATAAAATGAATATAAATATCATAGATTTATTTTTTTACTCTAATTATTTTCAAATTCCTTTAAATTAAAATTATTACCATTCTCCATTTACCCTCCCTCACACTCTCTTGCTCATTGTCCCTAAACATTCCTTTCAATTTCTCCTCTTTCCTTCTATAGTTATTTGCATCTTTTCATCCATTCAAGACTCTTGCCACTTCCCTTCAAAATCTTTTTTGATTTCTGAAATCTGGATAAGATGTTCTTCCTATGTGTACCAATAATAGCAGGCTCTCACTTAATCATACTTGCCCATTTACTTCTCAGAACCCCTGCTACATTGTAAGCTTCATCATAGTACTTGTCTTTCTTGTTGAATTTTATGTAAGTCACAGTTAAATAAGTGTGTGATATATGGTAGGTGATCAGTATGTTTTTGTTTGTTGAATCAATTGATTGATTAGTTGATTAAAGCATGAACCTCTGTGAGAACAACCTAATATTAAAGACATATACATTCCTATCTTGTTAGTTGCATTTCCTAACAACACAAGTCTGTGTAGATAACTGGTTTTAATTATATGAAATACTTTAAAAAACTCATTTGATTTCATATATTTTCCAATTGGTTTTGTTATTTTGCACTTTTATGAATATATTCTTACCTCTCTTTCTCTCTCATTCTGGTCCTGTCTATGTTGATAAGTAAAATCTTTAGTAGGCCAGATAACAAACAGCAGGCCATTTTCATGAAATGATGAAAATGAATTTGACATGGATTTCCATGCTATATTGCTAGTCATTAGCAGAGACATTTACACTGATGCATTTCTTCTAAGTAAGGATAAAACCCCACAAACTTGATGAAATGTTATTGATTTTTCACTGTGAAGTGAATATAATACTTAACTACTAATTTTCTTTTGAACTATTTTTAAAATCAGGCATCATACTTTGTCTGCTCCCACTGATACTTCTAGGTCTGAATCTGATTTATGTGTCTGAATAATATTTAGACATTTACTGATAATTTAGTTGTAAAAATTTCCTCCTTGCAATTATGACACAGTAAAGTTAAAAGAGGAATATATTTAATAATGCAATAAAAGTGAAACTCATAAAATGAATATAAATATCATAGATTTATTTTTTTACTCTAATTATTTTCAAATTCCTAAAATATAAAATGAAAACAAAAGAAACAAAACAAGAATAACTTTACTTATAAAGCATAAAGTTAGTTAAAACTTTAAAAATCCAAGATTTAAAGGAAATGAGTCACCTGAAACAAATACTGAAAAATACACTTGATCAGAAAGATAAAGCACCAAATGGATCAAGGGACTTGAGATGGGTCTGATTTATGTTGGATGTAATTTCCAAGTGTATTGTCTTTACTCACAGTCTCAATGACCTTTATCTTGGCTACCTACTTTTTTGCCTGATTTGAGGGATTCAAATCTTTTAGTAGAACTTAACAAACACTCACAAGGAACTTAGATGCATTTTCTAACATATGACAATTTTTTTTCTTTGATGGAACCATAAATTGTTAACTAAACGTTTGTCCCGAGTAAGCCAAATGGCTCTCGTCCTGACAGTGCAAGGGGAAATCTACATTTACGTGGACCATTCATGTTCCTCTCCAAATTGCCTGGCTCCAGGGCTGTATGCTCGGAGATCCAGACAAGTGTCTGTTGAGCTGTCAGTCAGAATTTGCACTGTTGCCTGTGGGCCAGACCAGCAACCTCAACAGATTTTACTGGGTAGCTCAATATTTGACTTTTTGTAATATGAAACTATAGAAACGTACTATTACTATATTTAATCCAAGCTCCCTCGGCTATACTATTTAGTAATATAAATAAAAAATTGTTTGAGTATCGACTGCTATCCTGTTCTGTGGGAGATGCCTATTAGCCTCCAACAAACCTCTAGGGGACACCACCACTGGAATCAGTAGAGAACTTTAAAGATCTAGTTACCATAGTTCTAAAAAATCCCCTGGAAAGCAAAAATAAATCCACCTTTTAATATGCCAGAAAACATAATCTTATTAAACCCCACTGTTTTGTTTATATACATAAACTAATTTTAGGAAAAGTCAGGTTTTCATCAGTTTCATCATCCACATACCAGTGATTCACTGAAATCAAGTGAGTCTTTCTACACTTTGAGGTGTCAAAGTCTGACACAATGAAAACCATTCCAGAACTTTTTTTTTTAAGTGCTTCATATTTGTTTTTGTTTGTTTGTTTTTTGTAAAGAAATTATTTTCTTATAACAATAAATACATACTTGGCAAATGTCTCAAACTATGTTAGTTTAAAACCAGAAGTTTCTAAGGGTGACTAATTGTGGTTGAATTATCCCCCCTTTTTAAAAATAGCATAACTCTTCAGTAAATGATACAAACATAATATCAGAGGTTGCTCATGTGGGTTAATGAAATAGTTTATTACAAACAGAACTTGATTTTTGGTTGGTAAAGAAGCAGAAGTTGAGATCAAGGAAAGATAATTCTGGTTTTCAGTACTTTGATTAATCCCCTTTTATTGTTTTCTTTTCATTTTGGCAAAAATGAATTTGTTCTTTTAAATCCATAATACTTATCTACTGTGTTGTAATGTAATACAGAAAAAACAAACTAATAACAAATGAGAGGGCTGCTTACATTTTTTTCACTAAAATTCTACTAAATATTTCTACTAAACTATTCTACTTGCTTTCAAGTTAAATTTTAAGATTTCTCAAGCTCAGGCAAATTGTGGGAAGCAAATACGTTATGGTTATAGAAGATAAAGATGTATAAGAGGTAAAACAGAATCTAGAATCATTAAGGTAGACAGAAGAGAAAATGAAATGTCTTTTTCTTTTCAAAGGAAATAATCTCAATGTTTTTTAAATCAAGAGGAGAAAAAGCAAAGGTCTAACTGCCATATAAACTCACTTTGCATGTCATGTCTTATTAGAACCTAATAATTGGAATGCCTATTTCCCTTTTTTTGCTTTAGCCGTCAAATTTGTCAAAATTTTATGATAATTCATCCCATCATTCATTAGACATTTAAATGACAGACAGTCATAGTAAAGGGGAAAAGCCTCTGTAATCCTACTCCTCTTGTTAAAACTGCCTCCAAAGGGGTCTTTAAAATATTCCATATCATGGCATGAGCAGCAACTGAACTTCTCAATTCCACTTATGATTCCCTGCCTTTTTGGAAAATGACAAAAATTGGCCACCTACCATTCTTGACCTTTTGACTTCCTACCCATGGCTGACCACGTCTTAGACTGACTCATCTAAGTCAGAAGCTCTAGGAACACTCTCATCCCTTCCCAAAGGGTCAAAAGCTTTCTGTTTCCTGAACAGGTAAGCTCCCCCTCTAGTGTTCGCTGTTCATCAAATTATTCCTCCAACAAATAAGGCAGAGAACTGCCAGATTTGGGGCTCCTCATAGAAGGACATAGCTTAGAGTAGCCTTTATCAATGCTCCTAATGACACAAAGAGGAATATGCAAGTATAAATTCTACATTAAAAAAATTCTTTCCTTTTGAGCATCTTGAAAACATCATAGTTGTTTGGCTGTAGAATTCTAGAAAATGCTGCTTGTGCTGCCCTGCAGGGGAATGCATTACTGAGGAGGATGCTATCTATGACTTGGATGCTATAAGATGACCTGGTTAAAAAAATCATCCTTTGTGTTAAAAGTTTGAAGCCTTTGTGTTGTAATGTAATACAAAAAATTACAAATGAGAGGGCTGCTTACATTTTTTTCACTAAAATTCTACTAAATATTTCTACTAAACTATTCTACTTGCTTTCAAGTTAAATTTTAAGATTTCTCAAGCTCAGGCAAATTGTGGGAAGCAAATACGTTATGGTTATAGAAGATAAAGATGTATAAGAGGTAAAACAGAATCTAGAATCATTAAGGTAGACAGAAGAGAAAATGAAATGTCTTTTTCTTTTCAAAGGAAATAATCTCAATGTTTTTTAAATCAAGAGGAGAAAAAGCAAAGGTCTAACTGCCATATAAACTCACTTTGCATGTCATGTCTTATTAGAACCTAATAATTGGAATGCCTATTTCCCTTTTTTTGCTTTAGCCGTCAAATTTGTCAAAATTTTATGATAATTCATCCCATCATTCATTAGACATTTAAATGACAGACAGTCATAGTAAAGGGGAAAAGCCTCTGTAATCCTACTCCTCTTGTTAAAACTGCCTCCAAAGGGGTCTTTAAAATATTCCATATCATGGCATGAGCAGCAACTGAACTTCTCAATTCCACTTATGATTCCCTGCCTTTTTGGAAAATGACAAAAATTGGCCACCTACCATTCTTGACCTTTTGACTTCCTACCCATGGCTGACCACGTCTTAGACTGACTCATCTAAGTCAGAAGCTCTAGGAACACTCTCATCCCTTCCCAAAGGGTCAAAAGCTTTCTGTTTCCTGAACAGGTAAGCTCCCCCTCTAGTGTTCGCTGTTCATCAAATTATTCCTCCAACAAATAAGGCAGAGAACTGCCAGATTTGGGGCTCCTCATAGAAGGACATAGCTTAGAGTAGCCTTTATCAATGCTCCTAATGACACAAAGAGGAATATGCAAGTATAAATTCTACATTAAAAAAATTCTTTCCTTTTGAGCATCTTGAAAACATCATAGTTGTTTGGCTGTAGAATTCTAGAAAATGCTGCTTGTGCTGCCCTGCAGGGGAATGCATTACTGAGGAGGATGCTATCTATGACTTGGATGCTATAAGATGACCTGGTTAAAAAAATCATCCTTTGTGTTAAAAGTTTGAAGCCTGGTTATAAGTAAGTGACTTTCCATTGAAAACTGACACAGGGGAGCTCCTTATTTTTGCAGACCAATTACCAATCGATCAGCAGAACTGACTAGTATGGAGGGTTAGAGTGCCCAGGATTTTATTATTCTAAGAATTTTGAGAAAGATCAGTAAAGAATTAAATCCTCTGTATTGGCTGTTACAAGGAACCTGAGTAAATAAGATCCTAAACATTAAAAAAATCTTACCTTCACTATAGCTGACACAGTATTACAGAAAAAAAGGGCAATAGTTATTGGTGATACTTTTTTAAAGTGTATTGGGTTGACAGGTTAACAGTTCAGTCACTTCATTAAACTAGTGAAGCTTCAGTGAGACATAATCCAGAATTTATCATACAGTGAAACTAAGAGAAAGGAAAAAGAAAGAAAGAAAGATCAAGCAAAAGAAGGAAAAAAGTAAAATAAAACTCTGAAATTGTCCTGAGAGGCAAAAGCTCCAGTTGATTACTAAACTAAAATCTAGAAGACTGTTTTATTTTTAACTATTGTACGTAATTTTAAACTAAAAAAAACCCCATAAAAAACAGAAAACTTGCACAACATCCTTCAAAAAAGGCAAAAGGAGTTTTACTGTTTAAGTGATTGCATCAAAGTTTGTTTCAAAGGATGGACTATGTTTTGGAATAGTTATATGATGTATTTAAGATTCAGATTAAAAATAATATGACCACATTAAATTAACTTTGGCTTTAATCTTCTGAATTTAATGGAATAATTCAGCTCTTAACCAACATTTTCCCTTATATCAGTGATTCTACAAATATGGTTAAATTTAATCTCATTTTATAAATTAATATGTATTTTTTAATGACAATACTAAGCCTTTTTAAAATGATAATTAAAAAGGGTAACCTCCTATACTCAAGGGAGGAAGTTCCTTTTAAAGTATTTTGTTTTGTATTACTTCGTAATCAAAATGATCACTATTATCATCATTATCACTAAGGAGGTATCAAGCACTTAAAATTTATATGAATAATACATTTTTTAAGAACCGAAATTACATTTTCTTTTGGTGTTGAATTACTCTGTTTTGGTGTAATAAAGATGCTAAAATATCTTCTAAATAAACCACTCCTTAAAAATATCCCTTATTTTGTTGTTATTGCTTTTGTTTTTACTAGGTCATTTAAAACTAGATTGTTTAATACAACAAAGAACAATAATGCCTTCAAGCCCTGCAATATTAGACCATCTTAAGTTTTCCCTCTTTCCAGTTTTCCTGGTTCTGTTTTATTAAATCCTACTTTAGTGCTCTCTTTTAAAGCTGACTTAAGGGTCTTAAAAAGATCATCATTCATGAACTGGTGGGGTCAGATGACCAGGGCCTGTCTTTGATGCATAAGAGGCCCTTTGAAGGTTTAAAGGACTAATATCATCTATAGGTACATTCAGTTTTGAACTTCTTGGATGAGACTGGCAACATATAGGATGATCATTTCCACTGAGTGGAGGGTTTTGCCAGGTGGACAACTCTCTGCTCTGAACTGGACTGAGATCACACACACTTCTCTCTGAACAGTTGTTTGATAGGAGTATCCCTCCATCTCTTGTCTCATGCTAGGTTGCATTATGAGAAACACAGCATGACATGAAGGCTACTACAAGTATAAATACCACCTTCTTTAGTTTTTTCTTTTTTTTTTTTTTAGATGGTGCTCTGAGCCATTGGCTCAGGCGAACTTGAAACCATCAGTAAAATTCCAGAGTGAAAAGAATGGCACACATAACAGGAAAATTGAATTTTATGAAATTTTCATAGTTCACGTCTCTAGGTGTACAAAATTTACATCAGAATTTCTAGCATGAAGGAGGTCATAAGTTATATCAGCTTGACTAATTTAAATGCTAAAGATCATGCAGCTTTTCAAAGGACAAATGAAGGGGCTTGTATCCATAGAAGTGATTATAGGAAAACAAAACACACAGGAAAATAAGGACAACAACAAAAATAATAGCCCCAAATATACAGAACCCAAGGGCCCTCATCATTAAGACTGACTTATAATAGGATTATAAAATACTAGAACCAGAAGGGGTTTCAGAAATGATTTCATCTCCTTTTCTCATTTGCCAAATCTCTGGCCCAGGCAAACAGAAAAATAAGTTGCTTGTATACTATCATGTGGCTACAAAATGGAGGACAAAGCCTGGGGTCTTCAACTCTGGGCTTCAGTTGCAGTTGCTCTTTTCACCAAGTGAGATTCAGCCATTGCTTTTGTTTTACTAGGTCATTTAAAACTAGATTGTTTAATACAACAAAGAACAATAATGCCTTCAAGCCCTGCAATATTAGACCATCTTAAGTTTTCCTCTTTCCAGTTTTCCTGGTTCTGTTTTATTAAATCCTACTTTAGTGCTCTCTTTTAAAGCTGACTTAAGGGTCTTAAAAAGATCATCATTCATGAACTGGTGGGGTCAGATGACCAGGGCCTGTCTTTGATGCATAAGAGGCCCTTTGAAGGTTTAAAGGACTAATATCATCTATAGGTACATTCAGTTTTGAACTTCTTGGATGAGACTGGCAACATATAGGATGATCATTTCCACTGAGTGGAGGGTTTTGCCAGGTGGACAACTCTCTGCTCTGAACTGGACTGAGATCACACACACTTCTCTCTGAACAGTTGTTTGATAGGAGTATCCCTCCATCTCTTGTCTCATGCTAGGTTGCATTATGAGAAACACAGCATGACATGAAGGCTACTACAAGTATAAATACCACCTTCTTTAGTTTTTTTCTTTTTTTTTTTTTTAGATGGTGCTCTGAGCCATTGGCTCAGGCGAACTTGAAACCATCAGTAAAATTCCAGAGTGAAAAGAATGGCACACATAACAGGAAAATTGAATTTTATGAAATTTTCATAGTTCACGTCTCTAGGTGTACAAAATTTACATCAGAATTTCTAGCATGAAGGAGGTCATAAGTTATATCAGCTTGACTAATTTAAATGCTAAAGATCATGCAGCTTTTCAAAGGACAAATGAAGGGGCTTGTATCCATAGAAGTGATTATAGGAAAACAAAACACACAGGAAAATAAGGACAACAACAAAAATAATAGCCCCAAATATACAGAACCCAAGGGCCCTCATCATTAAGACTGACTTATAATAGGATTATAAAATACTAGAACCAGAAGGGGTTTCAGAAATGATTTCATCTCCTTTTCTCATTTGCCAAATCTCTGGCCCAGGCAAACAGAAAAATAAGTTGCTTGTATACTATCATGTGGCTACAAAATGGAGGACAAAGCCTGGGGTCTTCAACTCTGGGCTTCAGTTGCAGTTGCTCTTTTCACCAAGTGAGATTCAGCCATGCCTCTGAAGGTAGGTAGAGAGGCAGTTATTGAAACAGAAAGAGCTTTTTTTGTTGTTTGTTTGTTTTTCCGCAAGGTTTGGAACAGTTCTGAATTTTCAAGGTGATAGTAAATACTTAGAGAGGTGAGAAGTTAAGTGTCTGATAAGAGTAGGAAAGGTACTTACTACACTCTTAAAACTCAAGATTTCTACTGAAGGAATAACTAGTAAGATACAATTTGCTGTTCAAATCAGGAATTAAGGAACAAATGATGGTTGAATGAAAACCATATGCTTTTTTTAAACAAATATATTGGAAATGTTTCTCTATCAGGGAATTTACTTTCCTAGAAGTTCTCTGTAATAAATCTATACTCCTAGACAAATCTATAAATTGGGTTCTTATGCATTATAGTGAAAACGTTTATCAAGAGGGCTCATTTTCAGAAGAAATTCTACATTTGTCCATTAGTGTGTGCTAAGTCTCTTCAGTCATGTCTGACTCTTTGCCATCCCATAGACTGTAGCCCACCAGTCTACCGTAGTGGGCTGTGTCTCCTCTGTCCACTGGATTTTCCAGGCAAAAACATTGGAGTAGGTTGCCTTGCCCTTCTCCAGGGGGATCTTCCTGATGCAGGAATTGAACCCAGGTCTCTTATGTCTCCTGTACTGGCAGGCAGGTTCTTTTCCACTAGAGCCTCCTGAGAAGCCCCTTAGTTAATTCATAGCAATTTCAGTGGTGATGAGACAAGAAAAAACTGTTTAATAGCTTTTAAAAAATAATAGGAAATTAAAAAGTGAGAAAGAAAAGGTGAAAGTTTTGAAAACAGTGACAAAAAAGTCTAGATTTAGTTAAAAGAAGATGCTCAGAAGAAGTATAGATGACATCTTTCAGAGTCATCTTTTGAAGTCAGGAAATGAAGAGATGTTTATTTGTAAGGAGGAGTGGTTTCAAAATGTGGTTTAATGTTCTCATTGTGCTGCTGAACTAAGAAATGAAGGACAAAGCCTGGGGTCTTCAACTCTGGGCTTCAGTTGCAGTTGCTCTTTTCACCAAGTGAGATTCAGCCATGCCTCTGAAGGTAGGTAGAGAGGCAGTTATTGAAACAGAAAGAGCTTTTTTTGTTGTTTGTTTGTTTTTCCGCAAGGTTTGGAACAGTTCTGAATTTTCAAGGTGATAGTAAATACTTAGAGAGGTGAGAAGTTAAGTGTCTGATAAGAGTAGGAAAGGTACTTACTACACTCTTAAAACTCAAGATTTCTACTGAAGGAATAACTAGTAAGATACAATTTGCTGTTCAAATCAGGAATTAAGGAACAAATGATGGTTGAATGAAAACCATATGCTTTTTTTAAACAAATATATTGGAAATGTTTCTCTATCAGGAATTTACTTTCCTAGAAGTTCTCTGTAATAAATCTATACTCCTAGACAAATCTATAAATTGGGTTCTTATGCATTATAGTGAAAACGTTTATCAAGAGGGCTCATTTTCAGAAGAAATTCTACATTTGTCCATTAGTGTGTGCTAAGTCTCTTCAGTCATGTCTGACTCTTTGCCATCCCATAGACTGTAGCCCACCAGTCTACCGTAGTGGGCTGTGTCTCCTCTGTCCACTGGATTTTCCAGGCAAAAACATTGGAGTAGGTTGCCTTGCCCTTCTCCAGGGGGATCTTCCTGATGCAGGAATTGAACCCAGGTCTCTTATGTCTCCTGTACTGGCAGGCAGGTTCTTTTCCACTAGAGCCTCCTGAGAAGCCCCTTAGTTAATTCATAGCAATTTCAGTGGTGATGAGACAAGAAAAAACTGTTTAATAGCTTTTAAAAAATAATAGGAAATTAAAAAGTGAGAAAGAAAAGGTGAAAGTTTTGAAAACAGTGACAAAAAAGTCTAGATTTAGTTAAAAGAAGATGCTCGTAAGAAGTATAGATGACATCTTTCAGAGTCATCTTTTGAAGTCAGGAAATGAAGAGATGTTTATTTGTAAGGAGGAGTGGTTTCAAAATGTGGTTTAATGTTCTCATTGTGCTGCTGAACTAAGAAATGAATTAGACAAACTACATGAACTAAATAAGAAACAGAAGTATTGTTGGCATTTACATTTAAAACACAATTCATGAATTATAGGTTGTCCTTTAGCATGAGAACAAGGAACATGTACATTAAACATGAATCAGATTGCCTACAGTCAAATTTAATTAGTGGAAGTTGCTAGTCCACAAGATAAATAAGCTATTATGGGCACGTTAGAACTGGATTATTTTGATCATCCTGTAATACTTCTATTTATTTTTAAAAACTCAATTTATTAACTGTCTCCATCTGGAGGTATTCTCTGATATCTCTGCCTTCCATTCCTCCCTCCTTCCTTGCTCTGTTATGAGTCTGTGTTTTGTTTAGGTACTTACCCTACACTCTGCCTCCACTGTTGATTTTCTTATCTTATTTAGCCACAAAATACTCAAGAGCAGTGATTATATCCCTTTTTTCTTCATCTACAGTGTCCTGGCACATAGTACACACTTGATAGGAAACCATTTCACAAATGAAATTGTTGGTTAAGGATAAGAGGTAATGAAAGAATAAAAGAAAACTTTAGCTTCAAGTCTGCACTCATTATTTTGTGGATAACAGCAGTTAAGGTTTCCTTGAGACTAAACACTTTATTTCAGGATGAAGTGATATATTACAAATTGGAACCACACATAGTAATTGTGACTCTTAGCTTCAACTCTAAAATTATACAATAATTGTAAAACAGTTTCACTCTACAATGTCAAAATTATATCTCTTTTGACAAGTGTCTCTCCAAATACTATATTATATCTCTAACACTTTAATATCATTATATTTTCAGTATTATATTATCCAATTCATGCCATTTATTCAGTAAATATTTAAGGAAAGTCCTGGCAGCATAGTAGCAATTAAACTTTCTTCCTGTGAAGTTTATGTACTAGGTTAAGAGGCAACTGGTAAACAATGAATGTGGCAGAAGTGCAATGGAAGAAAAGAATAACAGAAAATAGGATTACTGAATGCTAAGAAAAGGTCAGTGTATATATAAATTATTTATTTTTGGCTTGCTGGGTCATTTTTGCTGCGTGGGCTTTTCTCCAGTATGCAGTCTTCTCATGGAGGTGGCTTCTCTAGTTGTGGAGCACAGGCTTGAGAGTCTGAGTTTCAGTAGTTGCAGCATGTGGGCTCAGTAGTTGTGACTCCCATGCTCTAGAGCACAGGCTCAATAGTTATGGGGCATGGAATTAGTTGCTCCCAGGCATGTGGGATCTTCCTAGACCAGGGATTGAACCCATGTTTCCTGCCTTGGCAGACGGATTCTTTATCACTGAGCTACCAGTGAAACCTGAAGGTCAATTCTTGAAGTCTCTGTATGTCATATGTAGGTTAGACTGTGCTTGCAGGTCGCCAAGGCTCTGCCTTTGTTGTCTAATGGTATAATTGCATAATTCTACCTCCTTAACGTTTTCTAAAGATTCAGTCCAAGGATATCATGGTTGAAGGTTGTAATTCCAATATGTTTCCAAATATAATGGAATGTTCCCTGCATTGCAATGGCTTAAGTGTCTTATTGTTGAATATCCTCTAGAAATATTCAGGCCAACTTAATTTGTAGCAGAAATTACTACTTTAATAAAATTAGAGGCTGATTGGGGGAAATGTCCAGAATATACTATAAAGTATGATTCTTCAAGAAACAGTAGGAAAAACTGAAGAAAATTGAAAAAAGGTGCATAGAAGAACCCCAGAAATCACTAGAAAAAATAAAGCAGATAATCTATTATAAAATTTATACCTTCAGCAAGATGTCAGCTAAATTGGACAAAAATTCAAACAGTATTAGGCAAGAGTACAGGAGTGGGTTGCCATTCCTTATCCAAGAGATCTTCCTGACCCAGGAATTGAACCCGGGTCACCTGCACTGCAGGCAGATTCTTTACTGTTAGAGCTGCCAGAGAAGCCCCACACAATATAGACATTGCCATAAACTTAGCTCTTTTGCTTGCTTCTCTTAAGCCTTGATCACATTTAGAACAGTGCCTGGTATAATAGTTCTATTATAAATGCTTGGTCACTGCCTTGCTTGCTGAAGGTTGCTGCTGAGTAAATAAGCAAAAAAAATGCCCTTTGGATATGTTCTGTTCTCATTTTGCTGTGGGCTTTTCTCCAGTATGCAGTCTTCTCATGGAGGTGGCTTCTCTAGTTGTGGAGCACAGGCTTGAGAGTCTGAGTTTCAGTAGTTGCAGCATGTGGGCTCAGTAGTTGTGACTCCCATGCTCTAGAGCACAGGCTCAATAGTTATGGGGCATGGAATTAGTTGCTCCCAGGCATGTGGGATCTTCCTAGACCAGGGATTGAACCCATGTTTCCTGCCTTGGCAGACGGATTCTTTATCACTGAGCTACCAGTGAAACCTGAAGGTCAATTCTTGAAGTCTCTGTATGTCATATGTAGGTTAGACTGTGCTTGCAGGTCGCCAAGGCTCTGCCTTTGTTGTCTAATGGTATAATTGCATAATTCTACCTCCTTAACGTTTTCTAAAGATTCAGTCCAAGGATATCATGGTTGAAGGTTGTAATTCCAATATGTTTCCAAATATAATGGAATGTTCCCTGCATTGCAATGGCTTAAGTGTCTTATTGTTGAATATCCTCTAGAAATATTCAGGCCAACTTAATTTGTAGCAGAAATTACTACTTTAATAAAATTAGACGCTGTTTGGGGAAATGTCCAGAATATACTATAAAGTATGATTCTTCAAGAAACAGTAGGAAAAACTGAAGAAAATTGAAAAAAGGTGCATAGAAGAACCCCAGAAATCACTAGAAAAAATAAAGCAGATAATCTATTATAAAATTTATACCTTCAGCAAGATGTCAGCTAAATTGGACAAAAATTCAAACAGTATTAGGCAAGAGTACAGGAGTGGGTTGCCATTCCTTATCCAAGAGATCTTCCTGACCCAGGAATTGAACCCGGGTCACCTGCACTGCAGGCAGATTCTTTACTGTTAGAGCTGCCAGAGAAGCCCCACACAATATAGACATTGCCATAAACTTAGCTCTTTTGCTTGCTTCTCTTAAGCCTTGATCACATTTAGAACAGTGCCTGGTATAATAGTTCTATTATAAATGCTTGGTCACTGCCTTGCTTGCTGAAGGTTGCTGCTGAGTAAATAAGCAAATGAATGATGAAAAAATATATGTTTGACTCTTCAGGCTATGATAAGTCAAAAAAAGCCAACCACAGAGCATCTGATAAAACTTGACTTAATTTTTAGAGTCTTTTCTCAAATTTTTAAGAAATAATGAAAAGAATTGTCGACTCAATCTTAATTCAAACTAAAATGAAGTCAAAATTATTGAGTGCAAAGCATGCACCAAACCCCTTTCTTGTATTATATTGATTCCTATGACAAGTTCCTGAGACATATTAACCTCGATATGAAGAAAAAAAAAGAGTACCCAGATCTAGGGAAATTATATACATTGCCCAAGTAACGCAGCTAGCAAATAGAAGAACTAAATTTGAAAGCAGCTCTGGATGATTGCATCCACAATGCCCAATGCCTTTCTGTTCTTCCATTCTCCCTTCTAGTGAAATAAGGCTTGGAGAAGTAGGGTTTAAAATCCAGGAGGATATAATGTCAACTGAGAATTTACAACAACTATGGGTAGGTACACTGAACATAATTTAACCTATACTCCAAACTTAGGGCAACTGAGAGAAGAAGGCTTGATTCTATAGATTATCCATTTTAAAATGGAAGATGGCTCCAGTTATATAGAAGACTCTGAAACATGAAATTAATAGTAAAATCACTTAACTGCCTTCTTCTAAGTTGGGGCTTTGTCACTTCCTAGTGTATGATCTTGGGAACTTATCTTCATCTAATTTTCCTAATTTGTAAAACAGTAATGACAGCAATACTTTTCTTTATAAAGTCAGAGAATTACATGAGATGCACTTGAAATGTTTAGAATAATGGAAGCATACAAATTTATGGGTTATAGCTATTATATTGAAGATGAAGAAATGCAACTACTTTTTTATGTACTAAATTCAAAAAAAAGTATTAGGCAAGAGTACAGGAGTGGGTTGCCATTCCTTATCCAAGAGATCTTCCTGACCCAGGAATTGAACCCGGGTCACCTGCACTGCAGGCAGATTCTTTACTGTTAGAGCTGCCAGAGAAGCCCCACACAATATAGACATTGCCATAAACTTAGCTCTTTTGCTTGCTTCTCTTAAGCCTTGATCACATTTAGAACAGTGCCTGGTATAATAGTTCTATTATAAATGCTTGGTCACTGCCTTGCTTGCTGAAGGTTGCTGCTGAGTAAATAAGCAAATGAATGATGAAAAAATATATGTTTGACTCTTCAGGCTATGATAAGTCAAAAAAAGCCAACCACAGAGCATCTGATAAAACTTGACTTAATTTTTAGAGTCTTTTCTCAAATTTTTAAGAAATAATGAAAAGAATTGTCGACTCAATCTTAATTCAAACTAAAATGAAGTCAAAATTATTGAGTGCAAAGCATGCACCAAACCCCTTTCTTGTATTATATTGATTCCTATGACAAGTTCCTGAGACATATTAACCTCGATATGAAAAAAAAAAAAAAAAGAGTACCCAGATCTAGGGAAATTATATACATTGCCCAAGTAACGCAGCTAGCAAATAGAAGAACTAAATTTGAAAGCAGCTCTGGATGATTGCATCCACAATGCCCAATGCCTTTCTGTTCTTCCATTCTCCCTTCTAGTGAAATAAGGCTTGGAGAAGTAGGGTTTAAAATCCAGGAGGATATAATGTCAACTGAGAATTTACAACAACTATGGGTAGGTACACTGAACATAATTTAACCTATACTCCAAACTTAGGGCAACTGAGAGAAGAAGGCTTGATTCTATAGATTATCCATTTTAAAATGGAAGATGGCTCCAGTTATATAGAAGACTCTGAAACATGAAATTAATAGTAAAATCACTTAACTGCCTTCTTCTAAGTTGGGGCTTTGTCACTTCCTAGTGTATGATCTTGGGAACTTATCTTCATCTAATTTTCCTAATTTGTAAAACAGTAATGACAGCAATACTTTTCTTTATAAAGTCAGAGAATTACATGAGATGCACTTGAAAAATGTTTAGAATAATGGAAGCATACAATAGACATTAAATTTAATGGGTTATAGCTATTATATTGAAGATGAAGAAATGCAACTATTCCAATGGTTTTGTTGTAAAAGCTGCAAGATCAAAGAAATAGCAGCCTAGAAGGGAGGAAGTGAACACAGCATAGGATGAACTAGAGATTGTCATACAGAGGGAAGTAAATCAGAAAGAGAAAAACAAATATTTTACCTTAATGCATATATGTGGAATATAAAGAAAGGTATAGATGATTTTATTTGCAAAGCAGAGATAGAGACACACACATAGAGGGGAAAAGAAGTATAGTCAACAAGAGGGAAATGGGGAAGTGGGATGAATTGGGAGGTTGGGATCGACATATATTACTCTACTGATACTGTGTGTGAAATAGATAATAATGAGAACCTACTCTTCTAGAGTCCTACAGGACTCTGCTCAGTGCTCCTTGGTGACCTAAATGGAAAGGAAATCCAAAATAGAGAGATATATGTTTACATATAGCTAATTCACTTTGCTGTACAGTAGAAGCTAAGACAGTATTGTAAAGCAACTGTACTCCAATAAAAATCAATTTTAAAAAAATGACAGCATGGGATGATGCTTAGTGAAACCCATTGGAACTGAAAAAACAGGAGAGGATTGAAGTAGCTGTCTAAATTCTGAAGAACAAAATGAATCTGCAAAAGCTGAATACTATCTGCCCTGGCTTATGGTGGCTTGAGTGGTGCGATCTGAGTGGACCACAGGCTTTTCAGAGAGTGAACACAGCAGAAATCAGAGTAGTTAAAATACAAATGGAAGGGAAATACAAATGGAAGTTTCTAGGATTAAATAGAATAGAAATAAATGTAAAGGCCCATCTTTAGTCAAAAAACTCAATAATATGGAAACAATTACCATTACTTTAGAGACAAATTTGTTTACTGATTGAAAATTATCTTTATCCCCTTTATAATATGTCACTAATATTGCATATTTACTTGCACATTTGTCTAGAAGTTACTAGAATATGTGTTTCCAGATAGCAGGAAGCTCATGCATTTTGTCCACAGATGCCCACAATGTTCTTTAGCCCAGAGGTACACCAGAAACAGGTTAAAATGATTTTTTAAAATAAATCTCCCTCACCTTGCCTTTTTGGGAAAAATTTCTTAACCTGTCTAAGCTCCTGAGTCTTCATCTCTGAAAGTGCTATAATAAATGAGATAATATATTAATATATGAAGTACTTGTCTCAATGTAGCTTGCCTTAAATGCTGTTTTTATTCTTCCTAGTAGCGTTGTGTACAGGGTAAATCCTATACTTTGTATGTTTGAAATGACACAGGACTAGTCTTTAAATACTATGCATCATAGACTACATAATACTTCATATATTTATCCTTGCTAGAAACTTCTAAATTATTTTGCAATGAAAACTGCTCTTTGACTATATCTTTAGTAAAATATTGATAACAGATCAAAGAAATTAAATCATACTGAATTCAACAGGCATTTATTGAACATTATTGCATTGTATAAAGATGATACCATCTCTGCCTTCAAAGACTATATGATCTAGCTTGGTAGACTTAAATTAAATAGCTATCTTGCAAGGAATATATAAGAATGTCAAGAAGATCTGGAGTCAGCATTATTTTCAGTATATGAATTTTTTATTTTTACAGAGTTGGCATTGAACTCAGGGAGGCATCAATTTTAATACTAATGATTGTGTGCTTAGAGTTTTCTTTGGTTAGACAAAAGCACTAGAAAACAGTAAAGCAAATCACAAAGGGTTATTTAGCTATTTTATTTTTTTTAACTTCAAATGAAAACAATTATATTTGAGATAGGCATTTAAGAAATGGGTGAATCATAAGGTCAAATTATCCTTAAAACAGAATCAAATGACCATTGAAATCTCTTATGAAAGACATTTGGCTTAGGAAAATTGTTTTCTTTTACTCGAGACTCAGCATTTATATATTTGCTGTTTTAAAATTACTTCCAAAGATTATCTCTATTATAATGGAATTGTTGTGCAAATATGTCTCAATACATAAAATGAGAGCTATTATGGTGTCTTTTATGGTTCCATTCCGTTTTCTTTACTTGCCAAGTCACATTCTCCATATACTGCCCTTTTGGGCACATTTGTCTAGAAGTTACTAGAATATGTGTTTCCAGATAGCAGGAAGCTCATGCATTTTGTCCACAGATGCCCACAATGTTCTTTAGCCCAGAGGTACACCAGAAACAGGTTAAAATGATTTTTAAAATAAATCTCCCTCACCTTGCCTTTTTGGGAAAAATTTCTTAACCTGTCTAAGCTCCTGAGTCTTCATCTCTGAAAGTGCTATAATAAATGAGATAATATATTAATATATGAAGTACTTGTCTCAATGTAGCTTGCCTTAAATGCTGTTTTTATTCTTCCTAGTAGCGTTGTGTACAGGGTAAATCCTATACTTTGTATGTTTGAAATGACACAGGACTAGTCTTTAAATACTATGCATCATAGACTACATAATACTTCATATATTTATCCTTGCTAGAAACTTCTAAATTATTTTGCAATGAAAACTGCTCTTTGACTATATCTTTAGTAAAATATTGATAACAGATCAAAGAAATTAAATCATACTGAATTCAACAGGCATTTATTGAACATTATTGCATTGTATAAAGATGATACCATCTCTGCCTTCAAAGACTATATGATCTAGCTTGGTAGACTTAAATTAAATAGCTATCTTGCAAGGAATATATAAGAATGTCAAGAAGATCTGGAGTCAGCATTATTTTCAGTATATGAATTTTTTATTTTTACAGAGTTGGCATTGAACTCAGGGAGGCATCAATTTTAATACTAATGATTGTGTGCTTAGAGTTTTCTTTGGTTAGACAAAAGCACTAGAAAACAGTAAAGCAAATCACAAAGGGTTATTTAGCTATTTTATTTTTTTTAACTTCAAATGAAAACAATTATATTTGAGATAGGCATTTAAGAAATGGGTGAATCATAAGGTCAAATTATCCTTAAAACAGAATCAAATGACCATTGAAATCTCTTATGAAAGACATTTGGCTTAGGAAAATTGTTTTCTTTTACTCGAGACTCAGCATTTATATATTTGCTGTTTTAAAATTACTTCCAAAGATTATCTCTCTATTATAATGGAATTGTTGTGCAAATATGTCTCAATACATAAAATGAGAGCTATTATGGTGTCTTTTATGGTTCCATTCCGACCCTTAAAGACGCCTCTCAGGTCTCAGCACAGTCTGCCCTCTGGTGCCCCAGGTCTGTGCTGCCACAGTCACATTCTCCAGCTTATCAGTCCTGAAATAAAAAGCATATTCTGAACTCAAAAACAGACTTGAGAGATGCAGCTTAAATTCAATTTAAGAAAATCAAATACTATCAAAGGCTGATTTTGAAAGAAGCTTTCTACCACTAAAAGGCAAAACAAAAAGACATCTTAAAATGCCAGTTGAGCATTGTTCCAATTAACAGGAAAAAAGACATGATATGGCAGAAAGATTTTCAATATACTGCATTAAACTTTCTGCAAGAATTATAAAGTGCTTTTAGAATTTCTAAAGCTGAGTGTCTATTGGAAACATAATCTGTTATAATAGGCACAGTAATGAAAGCAGTCTTCATTATTTTACAGATTCCTTCTTAAAGAAAAAAAGTTAATACCAAACATACTTTGTCTTCTCATAGATATTTTTAAACATTAAACAGAGATTCAAATATTATTGACCCTATGATACATACAAAATAGTTTTCAAGCTTGGATGCCAAAATTATTACATTTTAAAAAGTCATAGGAAATAACTTCTAGGAAAGAACAGCATATGTTGAAATTAGAAAATATGGTTTAGAGTTTATAAATTACATGATGAAAATTTATTTTGTAATTTAAACAAGCTGTTAGATTTTATGAAAGACATCTTCATATTCCAAATTGATGTTTAAAATGTGATCAGTCTACAGGCTGATTTTTAACCTGAAATAATCAGTCAGGCTATTTAATACTTCTTTAATTGTAATCCATTAAAGAAGATGACTAAATTCAGAATCTACTAGTTGACTATGTGACTGTAGCTATCATTTTTGTGGTGTTAACTGTTTTTTAGAAATGTCTTTTCACACAGAGAATATGATTGATATGATTAGCTCTATGCAAAATGCATTGCAAAGTTTTGTGTATTGCAGAGTAGCTAGCATCAGTTTTTTGTTAAAAAATGTGTAGCATTGGAGTACCCACAGATCCAAAATCATTAAAGTTTTGATTATTTTTGGAAATATGTCTCAATACATAAAATGAGAGCTATTATGGTGTCTTTTATGGTTCCATTCCGACCCTTAAAGACGCCTCTCAGGTCTCAGCACAGTCTGCCCTCTGGTGCCCCAGGTCTGTGCTGCCACAGTCACATTCTCCAGCTTATCAGTCCTGAAATAAAAAGCATATTCTGAACTCAAAACAGACTTGAGAGATGCAGCTTAAATTCAATTTAAGAAAATCAAATACTATCAAAGGCTGATTTTGAAAGAAGCTTTCTACCACTAAAAGGCAAAACAAAAAGACATCTTAAAATGCCAGTTGAGCATTGTTCCAATTAACAGGAAAAAAGACATGATATGGCAGAAAGATTTTCAATATACTGCATTAAACTTTCTGCAAGAATTATAAAGTGCTTTTAGAATTTCTAAAGCTGAGTGTCTATTGGAAACATAATCTGTTATAATAGGCACAGTAATGAAAGCAGTCTTCATTATTTTACAGATTCCTTCTTAAAGAAAAAAAGTTAATACCAAACATACTTTGTCTTCTCATAGATATTTTTAAACATTAAACAGAGATTCAAATATTATTGACCCTATGATACATACAAAATAGTTTTCAAGCTTGGATGCCAAAATTATTACATTTTAAAAAGTCATAGGAAATAACTTCTAGGAAAGAACAGCATATGTTGAAATTAGAAAATATGGTTTAGAGTTTATAAATTACATGATGAAAATTTATTTTGTAATTTAAACAAGCTGTTAGATTTTATGAAAGACATCTTCATATTCCAAATTGATGTTTAAAATGTGATCAGTCTACAGGCTGATTTTTAACCTGAAATAATCAGTCAGGCTATTTAATACTTCTTTAATTGTAATCCATTAAAGAAGATGACTAAATTCAGAATCTACTAGTTGACTATGTGACTGTAGCTATCATTTTTGTGGTGTTAACTGTTTTTTAGAAATGTCTTTTCACACAGAGAATATGATTGATATGATTAGCTCTATGCAAAATGCATTGCAAAGTTTTGTGTATTGCAGAGTAGCTAGCATCAGTTTTTTGTTAAAAAATGTGTAGCATTGGAGTACCCACAGATCCAAAATCTATATGTTAAAGTATTATGAATTCATCTGTTAAGGGAAAAATAGACTTATGATTGGTTTTAATGATGAGACATATTGACTTTCTTGCACAAAAGCAAAGCATGTCTATGATGACATCAGTCTCAGAAATAAATCATTTAAGTAGCAAAGACAGCAATTGTAGAAGGATGTCAGGTTAAAAAACTGAACAATTAGACAAGAATTTTAGCACAGCATGATTCAGTGTAGGTATGGTTTTTCATATTAGTTTTTGTTATATCTCTTCATAATAAAATATTTTTAATCTCAAGATCTCTCTAGTTTAACTAAATCCTCCCACCAGATATGCAAACTAAGCCAGGCTAGTCATTTTGGAATTGCAAAAAAAAAAAAAAAAGGAGGTAATAACGTGTTGTGTTTAACTCTACTGTTCCAATTGATTTCAATGAGAATCAGTCAATAAAAAGTCCTTGTTTCAGCAAAGGCGAGAGAAGAAACAAAAGGACTTAATGAAATGATCTGTTTACAAAATGCTAAGTGAGGGTTCTATGAGGAAAACAGCATTAAATCCAATTTTGGTTTCCTAATGCAATTTAGGAAATCTCACATGCTTCCAGATTTTGCTTGTCATTTTTTTTTCCCTTTGTAAGTGGACTGAGGCATGTAGTCTTTTTTTCCTTAATGTTAAATTTTTTAAAAAGCTGTTTAACTTTCTTTCTCTTCAACTTTACTACAGTATTTCTAAATAGCTCAGAAGAGATAAATCAGCGCCTGAACTGTAACCTTACACTTATATACTTGTTAAATGACTTTTTTACAGTCTGTTATTGCTAGAAATTGGATTGCTTTTAAACTAATGCTGTCTGGCGGGCAAAAGTGAGTGAAACCGCAAAGCCTGGAGGAACACTAATTACTTGTTTTAATTAGCAGCAACTTTCACTAGAGTATAATCTCCCTACAGGCCAGTTTTCCGTAGGTGTGAAAAAAAAATTCATGTAGGAACAAACTGATAATCTCATACTTGCCCCTAAATTAGAGCAGAACTCTGCTTCTAGTATAGATGGATCATTCTGTACAAGCCTCCAAACCCGCCGGGAACCGGGCCTACCAGGCTAGGCTACCCAATTCAAAGATCTTTAGCAATCAGTTGCACAATAGAGCCCCTTATTTTATGCTGCTACATCATAAAAGTGGTCCTTTTGTTACATTTCCATCCTGAAAAGGGTCTTAATCCCTTTCTTTTCAGACAGTCTATGGCAAATTCCACGGGGACATCCCATTCGCCACAAGGACTGAAATGACCCACTCAGAAAGCAGCATGCAAAGCTTTGAGCCTTTCTTCCCCCTGCCACTCTCCAGAGAACATTAAATCGTACTTTTCATTCCCTCACCATAGGGGGAACCCCCTTAATGATGACAGAGAAAGGAAAATTCCATCACACTGTCCTATGATACCATTCTGCTGTCAGGCAGGCGTTTCCCTGGTCAGAGAATCAAACATGGCTTCCAGCAGGTGGATGGTGCTCAAGGTCACAGGCAACCAAATGCAGAGGTTACACGCGGAGGAAGCGTAGGTTCCCACAGCAAATTAAGTCATCTGTGAAGCCTTCTCATTTCCCAGCGACTAAATTTACGACTACTCTAAAGGGTCATCATTGCTTGCATGCACATGTGCTTTAATGAAAGTATCAGAGTTTAGGAGAGCAGGATAATCCCAATTAAACACGCCTACATGAGCTACATGTTTAAAGAAAATGAGTGAAATATTCAAATATGTTTATGTAACTCTTATTACGAATGGAAAAGATAAAACTTCATCATTTTTGTTAACTTAAAGCTAAAGGCGTTGATAGTTCATTGAACATGGACATATTTCTAAAGTAAGTGTGGAGTTATTGGGAAACAGCAACATTTTTCCTTGATATGAAAAATTATTTTAACTTTTCCTTTAAAGATATTGAAGAAACACATTATTATAGTTGAGTACAGCTATTATAAATCTTGATTACTATGCTGTGGATTCCTGTAGCATTTGAAATATGTACTTCATTTAAAAAATTGTAGCTGACTTAAAATGACATTTTATAACATAAAAATATGCAGCAGTAGATTAGTAGGTTCTGCTGGATTTACTATCCTATACTTGATTAATTAAAATTAAAAATAAAGCTTTTTTTCATGAATTTTTGCCAGTATTTAATTTTTAATTATTTAAAACACTTTTTAAATAAGGTAGTCCTTGTTCAGAAGATGAGAGTGAGTAGAATCCATTCTATTTTATGCAAATGACTAAGAGAACTGTCTAATAAACTTACTCAGTTTTTGAAATTTCCAGCTATAAATGGTGATATCATTATAAACATTCCTTTGATCTGATTATACTATTTGGTAGAATAATAAACATTTGTTAAATATTATTTGTCAATTTTCTGGATTAATAATTAAAAATACCTTAACTGAAAAGCCCCTAACCAACCTCTTTAGAGGTAAAACTTCTTAAAAAGTTGTTTGTATATAATCACATATGGAAATATTATATATATGTATAATATCATATGATAATATATACATATTGATTTGTCTCATGGTTAAGGATATATAAACCCTATGAATTATAAAAATTACCTTAAAAAATAAAACCAGGCTCAAAACCAAGCACACCAACTCTAGACTACAGTTAATATTTTATTCTGCCATTATTATTCCATTTAGGTGGTGATATTTTCCTATACTTGCTTATTTAAAATAGCAATGGAAACAACCCTCTAAAATGCTTATACTATAACTTTCCTTTGTTACTTGCAGCATAGTTCTTTCCAGGAACTTTATGTTAGCTTGCATAAAGATACCTTTAGTTACTATTTTGTAAAACAGTGAGAATTCACAAAGCATTTATGCAAAGGCACAGAATGCTGGGTCTGCTATTGGTTTTCTTCAGTGGCATGTTTATGTTGGGTTGTGTCAGAGTCCAGTTTGTGGAGGGTTGGAGGATGCTGTGCATGAGATGGCCAAAGGAGTTCTGAATGAGTCAGAGTAAACATCCAGAATAAAGGCACAGATGAAAGGGGCTTTGTGAGCAAGGGCATTGCAGTAGAGGAGAAAGAGTGAGGGTGGGGCCGGCCCGCTCTTTGTTTCCTGGCACAGCGGTGTGTTTGGGGACCTGCATTGTGCCATGAATGAACTGACCATCTCTGGAACAGGCTAATAGTCACCCATGTAAGCACATTTAAATCATCAAGCCTAAATATTTACAGTTATTTAGGGTTCTTTTTTCATTAATTAGTGGCTGCCTACCTACACTGCTTCAGTTTTGTGTCCGCTCTTTCTCCTTAATATTTTTCCTAAGACACATTCTGAAATCCATGGCCAAAAGCTATGCATGGGAATGGATGCTGTTTAACTGAAGACAAATGGTTGATTTCTAAGATTTATAGTTAACATTTTCCTTTGATCTGATTATACTATTTGGTAGAATAATAAACATTTGTTAAATATTATTTGTCAATTTTCTGGATTAATAATTAAAAATACCTTAACTGAAAAGCCCCTAACCAACCTCTTTAGAGGTAAAACTTCTTAAAAAGTTGTTTGTATATAATCACATATGGAAATATTATATATATGTATAATATCATATGATAATATATACATATTGATTTGTCTCATGGTTAAGGATATATAAACCCTATGAATTATAAAAATTACCTTAAAAAATAAAACCAGGCTCAAAACCAAGCACACCAACTCTAGACTACAGTTAATATTTTATTCTGCCATTATTATTCCATTTAGGTGGTGATATTTTCCTATACTTGCTTATTTAAAATAGCAATGGAAACAACCCTCTAAAATGCTTATACTATAACTTTCCTTTGTTACTTGCAGCATAGTTCTTTCCAGGAACTTTATGTTAGCTTGCATAAAGATACCTTTAGTTACTATTTTGTAAAACAGTGAGAATTCACAAAGCATTTATGCAAAGGCACAGAATGCTGGGTCTGCTATTGGTTTTCTTCAGTGGCATGTTTATGTTGGGTTGTGTCAGAGTCCAGTTTGTGGAGGGTTGGAGGATGCTGTGCATGAGATGGCCAAAGGAGTTCTGAATGAGTCAGAGTAAACATCCAGAATAAAGGCACAGATGAAAGGGGCTTTGTGAGCAAGGGCATTGCAGTAGAGGAGAAAGAGTGAGGGTGGGGCCGGCCCGCTCTTTGTTTCCTGGCACAGCGGTGTGTTTGGGGACCTGCATTGTGCCATGAATGAACTGACCATCTCTGGAACAGGCTAATAGTCACCCATGTAAGCACATTTAAATCATCAAGCCTAAATATTTACAGTTATTTAGGGTTCTTTTTTCATTAATTAGTGGCTGCCTACCTACACTGCTTCAGTTTTGTGTCCGCTCTTTCTCCTTAATATTTTTCCTAAGACACATTCTGAAATCCATGGCCAAAAGCTATGCATGGGAATGGATGCTGTTTAACTGAAGACAAATGGTTGATTTCTAAGATTTATGTGCTATAAAGAAAACGTACACATCAAGAGAGATGCAATCTCAGAATACAATTTATCCCTATCTTCAAGTTTTAATGTCTAGGTAGAATGTATTGTGCAGTGCAGTTTTACTTGCTTTTTCATGGCAAAAAAAAAAAAAAAAAGAAAGAAACCCATGGTTGAGGAGGTATCTTTCAAGATCTACACACCACAGGAGAAGAAAGTTGACCAAGCAGAAAAAGAAAAAAAAAAAAAAGGTAACACGGTTTTCATTCCCTCACTAAATATCAAGGTATTTGTGTTTTATAATCCTGAAGATTCTCTAGGTAGGTGTCTTGATGGGAAATAAAACGTGAAAGTCCACAAGGGACTCAATCACAATTTCCAAGTGTCATTTAAATTCCATTATTAACTTTTTCAATATCATGACTGGTGATTAGCCTCTTAGGGAAATACCATTAATAAAATGACTTAATTACTGAACATCCAAGCAGAGAATGTACTCATACTTTATCATTATTTGTATTACCATGTGTACATATATGTATATAAATAGCTAGTACTTTATTTGATAAGGCCTATGTAAAGGGAAAATTTTTCTTCTAAGAGAACAAGTGATGAAGCTATAAGCAACTTATATTATTAACCTTTAAAACAAAAACTCTGGCTCGAAACACAGTCAACCATTACATATAAAGCAAAACTTTAAAGGTGCGGGTATAGTTACTGTTTTGATAGTTTAATTGTTTTTATCTTTGGAAACATTCATCTTCAATTTTAAAATATAAACGCCCAAAAACAAAAAATGGCCAAAGTCACCCATGTAAGGGGCAAAATTTAAGAAAATCCCGCTCTTTGTTTCCTGGCACAGCGGTGTGTTTGGGGACCTGCATTGTGCCATGAATGAACTGACCATCTCTGGAACAGGCTAATAGTCACCCATGTAAGCACATTTAAATCATCAAGCCTAAATATTTACAGTTATTTAGGGTTCTTTTTTCATTAATTAGTGGCTGCCTACCTACACTGCTTCAGTTTTGTGTCCGCTCTTTCTCCTTAATATTTTCCTAAGACACATTCTGAAATCCATGGCCAAAAGCTATGCATGGGAATGGATGCTGTTTAACTGAAGACAAATGGTTGATTTCTAAGATTTATGTGCTATAAAGAAAACGTACACATCAAGAGAGATGCAATCTCAGAATACAATTTATCCCTATCTTCAAGTTTTAATGTCTAGGTAGAATGTATTGTGCAGTGCAGTTTTACTTGCTTTTTCATGGCAAAAAAAAAAAAAAAAAGAAAGAAACCCATGGTTGAGGAGGTATCTTTCAAGATCTACACACCACAGGAGAAGAAAGTTGACCAAGCAGAAAAAGAAAAAAAAAAAAAAGGTAACACGGTTTTCATTCCCTCACTAAATATCAAGGTATTTGTGTTTTATAATCCTGAAGATTCTCTAGGTAGGTGTCTTGATGGGAAATAAAACGTGAAAGTCCACAAGGGACTCAATCACAATTTCCAAGTGTCATTTAAATTCCATTATTAACTTTTTCAATATCATGACTGGTGATTAGCCTCTTAGGGAAATACCATTAATAAAATGACTTAATTACTGAACATCCAAGCAGAGAATGTACTCATACTTTATCATTATTTGTATTACCATGTGTACATATATGTATATAAATAGCTAGTACTTTATTTGATAAGGCCTATGTAAAGGGAAAATTTTTCTTCTAAGAGAACAAGTGATGAAGCTATAAGCAACTTATATTATTAACCTTTAAAACAAAAACTCTGGCTCGAAACACAGTCAACCATTACATATAAAGCAAAACTTTAAAGGTGCGGGTATAGTTACTGTTTTGATAGTTTAATTGTTTTTATCTTTGGAAACATTCATCTTCAATTTTAAAATATAAACGCCCAAACAAAAATAATCAAGTATTTGAGAAGATGTGATAATACAAATAAATATTTTAATTATAAGTATTTATAACTTTGGGCTTCTCTGGTAGTTCAGCTGGTAAAGAATCTGCCTACAATGCAGGAGACACTGGATCAATTCCTGGGTCAGGAAGATTCCCTGGAGAAGGAGAGGGCTACCTACTGTAGTATTCTTGCCTGGAGAATTCCAGGGCTTGTCCTTGGGTTCACAAAGAATCATACATGACTGAATGACTTTCACTTCACATTTATAACTTTACCAGTACTAGCATCCTGGTTACATATCTGTTGTCAAATTGTGAAAATTAATTAGGCTAATATTTATTATTTGTTCCCTTTCAGTATGTATATTTTATTTCAGTGAATATTCTGTTTAAAATTTCAAATAATTACCAGAATCTTATGACTCCAGAAGTTATCTTAGAAATACTTCAACGTAGCTTTTTTTTTTCAATAGACAATTTTAAACCTAGGTGTAATCCTGACAAAGTCAAGACCTCTGACTACTCTTTTATGGAATTTTTTTAAAAGATTAGAAATAATAAACGTAAAAGAATTCTTTTAACAAAATTACAAATTAAAATTATAAAGACTTTTTGTCTTATAAATATTAATTAGCTGCTTGAGCCAAGTTTGCTTGCCTCTAAGGATTCAATATATAAAAATAAGGAAGCTAAATGTATTCATAAATAAGTGTACTAACTCTAATGGTTGAAATACAAAGAACTATGAAGTATCTTTGATAACTGCTTACTTTAAAAGTTTTATTACTTTAAAAGTTTTACTTCAGTGATATCATTTGTATTTCACAACAGACCTATGAAATAGTTAATATTATTCTCACTTTACAGATGGCGAAACTAAGGCTTTAAAAAAATAAAAAAACATGAAGTTACTGTTTGTTTAATTTTTAATTTTATATTGGAGCATAGTTGATTTACAATGTTTTATTAGGTCAGGAATACAGCAAAGTGATTCAATTATACATATATATATATATATATACCCATTCTTTATTAGATTCTTTTTTTTTTTTTTAAGAGAAAAGGAGGATGGCAATTTTTTTTTTAAATTTTTTTTTTTATTTTTGGGTGGGGGTGGGGTTGGGGAGGGAGGGAGCTTGGTCTTCGTTCTCTCTGTTCATCCGTCTTTGTTCTTTGGCTCCGTGGGCCTCCCATCGCGGTGGCGTCTGTCGTTGCAGAGCGCTGGCTCTGGGCGCATGCGCCCAGAGCTCTGGTTGAATTGGACACATCATGGCTCTCGGTTTCTTCCCCCGGGCATTCCTGGGTCAGGAAGATTCCCTGGAGAAGGAGAGGGCTACCTACTGTAGTATTCTTGCCTGGAGAATTCCAGGGCTTGTCCTTGGGTTCACAAAGAATCATACATGACTGAATGACTTTCACTTCACATTTATAACTTTACCAGTACTAGCATCCTGGTTACATATCTGTTGTCAAATTGTGAAAATTAATTAGGCTAATATTTATTATTTGTTCCCTTTCAGTATGTATATTTTATTTCAGTGAATATTCTGTTTAAAATTTCAAATAATTACCAGAATCTTATGACTCCAGAAGTTATCTTAGAAATACTTCAACGTAGCTTTTTTTTTTCAATAGACAATTTTAAACCTAGGTGTAATCCTGACAAAGTCAAGACCTCTGACTACTCTTTTATGGAATTTTTTTAAAAGATTAGAAATAATAAACGTAAAAGAATTCTTTTAACAAAATTACAAATTAAAATTATAAAGACTTTTTGTCTTATAAATATTAATTAGCTGCTTGAGCCAAGTTTGCTTGCCTCTAAGGATTCAATATATAAAAATAAGGAAGCTAAATGTATTCATAAATAAGTGTACTAACTCTAATGGTTGAAATACAAAGAACTATGAAGTATCTTTGATAACTGCTTACTTTAAAAGTTTTATTACTTTAAAAGTTTTACTTCAGTGATATCATTTGTATTTCACAACAGACCTATGAAATAGTTAATATTATTCTCACTTTACAGATGGCGAAACTAAGGCTTTAAAAAAATTAAAAAAACATGAAGTTACTGTTTGTTTAATTTTTAATTTTATATTGGAGCATAGTTGATTTACAATGTTTTATTAGGTCAGGAATACAGCAAAGTGATTCAATTATACATATATATATATATATATACCCATTCTTTATTAGATTCTTTTTTTTTTTTTTAAGAGAAAAGGAGGATGGCAATTTTTTTTTTAAATTTATTTATTTATTTTTGGGTGGGGGTCGGGTTGGGGAGGGAGGGGAGCTTGGTCTTTCGTTTCTCTCTGTTCATCCGTCTTTGTTCTTTGGCTCCCGTGGGCCTCCCATCGCGGTGGCGTCTGTCGTTGCAGAGCGCTGGCTCTGGGCGCATGCGCTCCAGAGCTCTGGTTCGGTAATTGGACACATCAGTCCAGCCGCTCTGCGGCACGTGGGATCTTCCCAGGCCAGGGCTTGAACCGGCGCCCCTTGCACTGCAAGGCGGTGTCCTTACCCACTGGACCACCAGGGGAAGCCCCTTTATTAGATTCTTTTCCCGCATATATTATTACAGAGTACTAAGTGGAGTTCCCAGTGTTATACAGTAGGTCCTTATTGATTACCTATTTTATATATATTAGTATATATATGTTAATCCCAAAATCCTAATTTATTCTTTTCCCCCACCTTTCCAGTTAACTATGTGTTTGTTTTTGAAGACTGTGAGTCTGTTTCTGTTTTGTAAATAAGTTTATTCATATCTTTTCTTTAATGTTAATGTTCTATCCTTAATTTTATTGCAGAATGTTGTATGGCTACCTTTCCTCCCAACATGGCATGAATGGAGGATGGGTTGGGCATTAGAATCTGAGATGCTCCATTCACATTTCCAGCACCTTGGTGGGATGGATAAAGGAAGGAAAAGTGTAGTTGATTAACTTGACAGGGTCTTTAAACATTACATAAATGTACAAAATAATTGTTATAATAATTTATAGTAAATACTATGAAGTAGATTTAGAAATTGTTATAAAAAAAACTAATATTAGGGGTATCTACTTCACATTAGTTGCTCAGGAAAAATTTCTCTTCAGAGGTAAGAGGAATGATAGGAAAGAATAAGCAGCAGAAAATTAAAAGAATAAACTTTCCAAGAAGAAAGGACAACTGTGTTGCAAGTCAATGAAATAGAGAAAAGTTTGGAATATTTTAGAAACGAAAAGGAAAAAGAACCACTACAGCTGAAGCATACAAGCAAATAACTCAAAATGACTTTGGTAATGTGGCTCAAGATTCATTGTTATAGAGGAAAATTTCTTTTTTGAGTTTGGATTTAATCCCAAATTCAAGGGTAGCTATGTACATTCTTTACAGGTATTGGTCATTTTTTACTTTTTAAACTTTTTATTTTTTTGCCTCTAAGTCATCATTGATTTTTATCCATCTTTATTCTTTGACCTGTGTGGGCCTCTAATTGCAGTGGCCTCTCTCCTTGCAGAGCACCGGCTCTGGGTGCATGTGTTCCAGAGAACTGGCTCGTAATTGGACACATGGTCCAGCTGTTCTCTGGCACATGGGATCTTCCCAGGCCAGGGATCGAACCGGCGCCCCTTGCACAGCAAGGCGGTGTCCTTACCCACTGGACCACCAGGGAAGCCCTAGCCTCTTTCTTTGATCATTAAGCAGTTCAACTACAGTTCATTTTGTTCTCAATATGTGCCCAGCATCATGCTAGGGAACATATCAGTGTCCAGTGTACAGGAAAAAAAATACACCATAATGTAAACAGGACAAATTCAATATGAAGGGCTAAATAACAAAAAAATAATTCAAAAAATAAAAAAGGACTCGAAGACTAGAGAAAAAGCATATGCAGAAAGCAACTACTTTACCTAACTAGAGGGGAGAGTGAACAAGAAGGAGCTAACTTAGAAGAACTCCCTTAAACAAAAAGATTCAGAACTTGTGGGAGAAAGCATAACTGCCACAGAAATACACCGCCTGCTAGTGTTTAGGGAACTGTGGAAGTGAAAATTGAGTCCATCTGGCCCCAAAAAATCACCCATATGGGGGCTGAGAAATTTGCTCTCGGTTGGGATGGGTTGTACCTCATCCTAGGAATGTTCCCTCGAGTGAATAAGAAACCTATTGGAAGAAGCAATCAGGCCAGAGAGCATACCCATAAAAGGTTTATTAAGAGGTGGTGAGTGAGCTAGTCCCTAAGAAAGGCTTAGTTTTTACTTATACTGTGTTTTTCCAGTATCTTTTCATAACACAGCTTTTCATAAAGTCACCTGGCCATTAAAAGAATAAACTTTCCAAGAAGAAAGGACAACTGTGTTGCAAGTCAATGAAATAGAGAAAAGTTTGGAATATTTTAGAAACGAAAAGGAAAAAGAACCACTACAGCTGAAGCATACAAGCAAATAACTCAAAATGACTTTGGTAATGTGGCTCAAGATTCATTGTTATAGAGGAAAATTTCTTTTTTGAGTTTGGATTTAATCCCAAATTCAAGGGTAGCTATGTACATTCTTTACAGGTATTGGTCATTTTTTACTTTTTAAACTTTTTATTTTTTTGCCTCTAAGTCATCATTGATTTTTATCCATCTTTATTCTTTGACCTGTGTGGGCCTCTAATTGCAGTGGCCTCTCTCCTTGCAGAGCACCGGCTCTGGGTGCATGTGTTCCAGAGAACTGGCTCGTAATTGGACACATGGTCCAGCTGTTCTCTGGCACATGGGATCTTCCCAGGCCAGGGATCGAACCGGCGCCCCTTGCACAGCAAGGCGGTGTCCTTACCCACTGGACCACCAGGGAAGCCCTAGCCTCTTTCTTTGATCATTAAGCAGTTCAACTACAGTTCATTTTGTTCTCAATATGTGCCCAGCATCATGCTAGGGAACATATCAGTGTCCAGTGTACAGGAAAAAAAATACACCATAATGTAAACAGGACAAATTCAATATGAAGGGCTAAATAACAAAAAAATAATTCAAAAAATAAAAAAGGACTCGAAGACTAGAGAAAAAGCATATGCAGAAAGCAACTACTTTACCTAACTAGAGGGGAGAGTGAACAAGAAGGAGCTAACTTAGAAGAACTCCCTTAAACAAAAAGATTCAGAACTTGTGGGAGAAAGCATAACTGCCACAGAAATACACCGCCTGCTAGTGTTTAGGGAACTGTGGAAGTGAAAATTGAGTCCATCTGGCCCCAAAAAATCACCCATATGGGGGCTGAGAAATTTGCTCTCGGTTGGGATGGGTTGTACCTCATCCTAGGAATGTTCCCTCGAGTGAATAAGAAACCTATTGGAAGAAGCAATCAGGCCAGAGAGCATACCCATAAAAGGTTTATTAAGAGGTGGTGAGTGAGCTAGTCCCTAAGAAAGGCTTAGTTTTTACTTATACTGTGTTTTTCCAGTATCTTTTCATAACACAGCTTTTCATAAAGTCACCTGGCAACGAAGAAAGGTTTGCAAAGTCCAGCCATAGTATTAGGCGAAGATGAGTGGATTTGGAGATAAGAAGATTTACTAAGATAACTGCCACAGGGACTCAGAATTAACAAGCAAGTCCCCATATTTCATTAGCTCACAAAATACTTGTTCTGAGATAAAAAGTAAATGTGAATGAGTGCTAAGATGTGTGTGTGTGTGTGTGTGTGTGTGTGTATGCTTAGTCATGTTTGACTTTTTGTGACCACATAGACTGTAACCCATCAGGCTCCACTGTCCATGGGATTCCTCAGGCAAGAATGCTAGAGTGGGTTGCCATTTCCTTTTCCAGGGGATCTTCCCAACCCAGCGATCAAACCCAGGTTTCCGGCATTGAAGGCAGATTCTTTACCCTCTGAGTCACCAGGGAAGCCATCTAATCATTAAACTCCCTCTCTAAAAAATGTCCACTGATTCCTCATTTTCCTCAAGTCAATTTTAAGAACAATCAATGAGACCTAACCCCCAGGACAGGTGTGACCTCTATTTTGAGCCCCATTGTATTTCACTGGGACTTACATTCAACATTTTACTGACATGTGTGTACTTTTCTTATCACATCTATAATCATTCTCAATGGGACTATAAGTTTTCTGAGAACAGGAACTGTGGTCTTTGTGTTTCTGCAGATGTAGCCTGATACTTAATATTTTTTAAAGTAAAATATATTTAACACTCACCATATTCTGAAAATTGAACTAGATTTCCCTTCCTTATTATATTATTAACATTAAAGCTTGAAAGTTAGGTAATAACTTAATAACAAGTTAGCTTGTATTATCATTCTGCCTGCTTAGTGGACTTAAAATTCCTCTTTAGATTGCTATCATGTAAAAAACTGGGATTTCAAACCAGGACTATATGATTGATAAGAGGGTAAAAGGCTTTTTTTTCCCCACACTGCCCTGCATTGTAGATGGAAAGGCACCAACAACTATTTATTTAATTCAATTGCTTTGAATTGATATTGACTTTGGAAATGGTTTCCAATTGTATTAGTAGAACTCTTTGCTTTATTTTATTGCCTATCATTTTAATTTTATGGTTTAGATAATGACATTGAAAGCAGAGGCAAGGGATAACAAGTTCTGGATGACAAGTTTAGGATTTTGAATGATGCTGACAGGTTGAAATGATGGGTTCAAGTACATGAGTTGAAATTCAACAGGAAGGATTCTGCAGGATGTGTCAGTGTTGGGGAGGCCCAGAGGTGAAAGAGTAGGTAGGATGGTTTTAAGCAGTCCAGGAGAAAAGAACTGAGGACTTGAACTCTGCTAATGGGAATGGATGTGAATGTCACGGAGCATTTAGAATCTATATACCTTGACAACCAAATGGATGCATGAATGAGGTAAAAAAGATGCAACTAGGACTTTAAATATTTGAGCCTGCATAACCCAGGAAGGGTGCAGACAATGGCAGAGATGGAAAGGTCAGGAGGAGGAGCTGGATTGGGGTGGGAGAAGAGGAAGCAAGTGATTGCAACTTCATGTATGGAAATTATTCAAGAGGCCATAAACTATTTTCTTTTTTAAATTTGAAACATTGTCGATGTACCTAAATTCCCTTATTTTAGGCAAGGTATGGTAGCTATTCCTGAGTTTAAAAGTTACATGTGTTTAATCTCTCAGTCATATCCAACTCTGAGACCCTATGGACTGTAGTCTGCCAGGGTCCTCTGTTCATGGGGATTCTCCAGAAAAGAACACCGGGGTGGGTTGTCCTGTCATTCTCCAGGTTAAATGCTGCATAGTATTGAGCAAACACTTTGTGTCAGGAACAAAGCAGTGCGTTATAAGATGCGGCCTATCTTACTTACTTGTTGTAACTTACCTTGAAAGTTCATTACGGCTGGGGAAACTGAAGCTGGCAACTAGAAAAGACAACTTAAAATAACCAGAGACATCTTTCAAGATATGCAGAGACATTTGTGGAAATCACTAAGGTTCATACTAAATTCATTATTAAAGCTTACATTAAGCAAGACTAATTCTTTCTGTAACATTTCCACCTAGTGTGAACCATTAGCTAAGCCCTGTTTTCATTTCACTGGGTTTGTTACGTGACTTTGGTTCTCATTTTGTCACAACCTTAGCATTTACACCTGGGCTGAATTGATCTTTGCTTTATTTTATGGTTTAGATAATGACATTGAAAGCAGAGGCAAGGGATAACAAGTTCTGGATGACAAGTTTAGGATTTTGAATGATGCTGACAGGTTGAAATGATGGGTTCAAGTACATGAGTTGAAATTCAACAGGAAGGATTCTGCAGGATGTGTCAGTGTTGGGGAGGCCCAGAGGTGAAAGAGTAGGTAGGATGGTTTTAAGCAGTCCAGGAGAAAAGAACTGAGGACTTGAACTCTGCTAATGGGAATGGATGTGAATGTCACGGAGCATTTAGAATCTATATACCTTGACAACCAAATGGATGCATGAATGAGGTAAAAAAGATGCAACTAGGACTTTAAATATTTGAGCCTGCATAACCCAGGAAGGGTGCAGACAATGGCAGAGATGGAAAGGTCAGGAGGAGGAGCTGGATTGGGGTGGGAGAAGAGGAAGCAAGTGATTGCAACTTCATGTATGGAAATTATTCAAGAGGCCATAAACTATTTTCTTTTTGAAATTTGAAACATTGTCGATGTACCTAAATTCCCTTATTTTAGGCAAGGTATGGTAGCTATTCCTGAGTTTAAAAGTTACATGTGTTTAATCTCTCAGTCATATCCAACTCTGAGACCCTATGGACTGTAGTCTGCCAGGGTCCTCTGTTCATGGGGATTCTCCAGAAAAGAACACCGGGGTGGGTTGTCCTGTCATTCTCCAGGTTAAATGCTGCATAGTATTGAGCAAACACTTTGTGTCAGGAACAAAGCAGTGCGTTATAAGATGCGGCCTATCTTACTTACTTGTTGTAACTTACCTTGAAAGTTCATTACGGCTGGGGAAACTGAAGCTGGCAACTAGAAAAGACAACTTAAAATAACCAGAGACATCTTTCAAGATATGCAGAGACATTTGTGGAAATCACTAAGGTTCATACTAAATTCATTATTAAAGCTTACATTAAGCAAGACTAATTCTTTCTGTAACATTTCCACCTAGTGTGAACCATTAGCTAAGCCCTGTTTTCATTTCACTGGGTTTGTTACGTGACTTTGGTTCTCATTTTGTCACAACCTTAGCATTTACACCTGGGCTGAATTGATCTGTACTTGAAGTTCTTGCTTAGAAAGATCTCTAGCATATGAACTAAAATTCTGAATCTTGTCCATCTTTCCATCCTTAGCTGGCCTTATCCCACTCCTGTGCAACAAAAAGCTTGGGTATCATTTGACAGATATATCTCCTGGAAACTCTCAAACTCTCCTTGGGCTTTCTTGGATTATTGTTTGAACTTCCTCTGGAAGGCTGAATGCATGTTTCATGAGTGAATAAGAAAAAAGATACTCCAGACAACAGAAACAGTGTGTGCAAAGCACAATGCAGGAAAAACACAGCAGACAAAGATAACTGTCTCAGTGATACGTGTTATACTTTTCTCAGTATGAGTCTTCACAGTGGAGGCTGAAGACGAAGACTAAAGGATGAGTAATTCTTTATTTCACTTTCATCTTGCCAAACCAAGTGGTTCTCCCTTTTTGCTCATTTTTGAATATCATACATAGCTGAGCTTCCTTTTTTTAGTATTATCCTTAAAACTTTATCTCATCTTTGAGTTTCTATTTTGATTTTGGTCATAGAGATCTGACATTTTTTATTTGTAAATATTAGTTCATCGAAACAAACTGTATGGTTTCTTGAGATATTCCCTGTTGTTTTCTTCATTGGTTTTTACTTTTTACTTTTGTTTTGTTTAATTGTTCTGCCCTTAAGAGTCTACTGTGTGAGAGCTGAAAGGTGGCATTCTAGATACCAGAGCATGCCTGCACTTTTGCCTATATTTTATTTTATACTAGCTTTACTAAAAATCTGAAATACATTTCTAAGAATTTTCAATAGACAATTTTTACATTTTATGAACTCCTAGATGATATATGGCAATTAACTCCTGGTTGTGTCTTCTCAATATTTGTTTTTTCTTCACTTCCTGGTTGATTTACTCTATGGCTGGGGAACTTACTGAAGCTGGCAACTAGAAAAGACAACTTAAAATAACCAGAGACATCTTTCAAGATATGCAGAGACATTTGTGGAAATCACTAAGGTTCATACTAAATTCATTATTAAAGCTTACATTAAGCAAGACTAATTCTTTCTGTAACATTTCCACCTAGTGTGAACCATTAGCTAAGCCCTGTTTTCATTTCACTGGGTTTGTTACGTGACTTTGGTTCTCATTTTGTCACAACCTTAGCATTTACACCTGGGCTGAATTGATCTGTACTTGAAGTTCTTGCTTAGAAAGATCTCTAGCATATGAACTAAAATTCTGAATCTTGTCCATCTTTCCATCCTTAGCTGGCCTTATCCCACTCCTGTGCAACAAAAAGCTTGGGTATCATTTGACAGATATATCTCCTGGAAACTCTCAAACTCTCCTTGGGCTTTCTTGGATTATTGTTTGAACTTCCTCTGGAAGGCTGAATGCATGTTTCATGAGTGAATAAGAAAAAAGATACTCCAGACAACAGAAACAGTGTGTGCAAAGCACAATGCAGGAAAAACACAGCAGACAAAGATAACTGTCTCAGTGATACGTGTTATACTTTTCTCAGTATGAGTCTTCACAGTGGAGGCTGAAGACGAAGACTAAAGGATGAGTAATTCTTTATTTCACTTTCATCTTGCCAAACCAAGTGGTTCTCCCTTTTGCTCATTTTTGAATATCATACATAGCTGAGCTTCCTTTTTTTAGTATTATCCTTAAAACTTTATCTCATCTTTGAGTTTCTATTTTGATTTTGGTCATAGAGATCTGACATTTTTTATTTGTAAATATTAGTTCATCGAAACAAACTGTATGGTTTCTTGAGATATTCCCTGTTGTTTTCTTCATTGGTTTTTACTTTTTACTTTTGTTTTGTTTAATTGTTCTGCCCTTAAGAGTCTACTGTGTGAGAGCTGAAAGGTGGCATTCTAGATACCAGAGCATGCCTGCACTTTTGCCTATATTTTATTTTATACTAGCTTTACTAAAAATCTGAAATACATTTCTAAGAATTTTCAATAGACAATTTTTACATTTTATGAACTCCTAGATGATATATGGCAATTAACTCCTGGTTGTGTCTTCTCAATATTTGTTTTTTCTTCACTTCCTGGTTGATTTACTCTACAAATTATACCACTAAACAGAATAAAGAACACAAATCCAATGTTACTGGCCTAAATTATGGCTAACTGGATTTAAGTAGATATTATGTGTAGATAAGTATCCTAAAAGAGAGTGACATGAACTTTTTCTTTAAAGAGGGTGAAGTGATTAGAGCACAAGCTGCTGTCTTGGACTATGCTGAAGAGAGCTACATAGAAAAGCAGTGGCAATAATGATGAAAGTGAACATGTTAATTGCTCAGCCATTTCCAACTCTTTGCAACTCCATGGACTGTAGCCTGCCAGGCTCTTCTGTTCATGGGGTTTTGAGGCAACAATGCTGGAGTGCATAGCCATTCCTTTCTCCAGGAGGTCTTCTTTACCCTGGGATCAAACCCGGGTCTCCAGCACTGCAGGTAAATTCTTTACTGTCTGAACCACATGGCCAGAAATATTTGTATTATTTACTGTGTGTCAGGAGTTACTTTTCACACTTTGCATATATATTCTTCAAAACAATCATATGAGATAGGAATCTCAGTTTACTCATGTCTAAATAATATTTAAGTGCAGGAATATATATAGTCACATTCCCTGGATTGCTTTTTGATGCTGTATTTTATAATTTTATTACCTCAATTAAGAAAAGAGTTAAGAACAGCACATGGACATGAGGAACACTTATTAGATGTTAGCTACTATTAGTTTTGAGTACTTATACAAATTATAACCATAATTTCAATTAACAGTTTCCATTAAATAATTTATAATGAGTGATTATAAATCTATTTACAGATGTAAATAAGGAGGTAGAGACAGATGAAGTGACTTGCCAAAGAGGAGACAACTAGAAAGAGGTGAAGCTGTATTCTGTATCTGTGCTATTAACCTATTGTGGTTTGAACAAAGAACTTAAGGAACATGTGATCTGGAATAGTTTGTGATATTGTTGCACTAACCCTGGATTTTGTCACCCTGATTCCTCAAATTTTTCAGCAAAAATCCAAACCTTATGCACTAAACCAATTCATCTGGGCTCTCTGTTACATGCAGCTAGACTTAATTCCAACTATGCTGCTCTGCTAAGTTGCTTCAGTCATGTACGACTCTGTAACGCTATGGACTGTAGCCCACCAGGCTCCTCTGTCCACAGGATTCTCCGGGCAAGAATATTGGAGTGGGTTACCACGCTGTCCTCTAGGGGATCCTCCTGACCCAGGGATTGAACCTGCGTCTCTGTGTCACCTGCACTGGCAGGTGGTTTCTTTACCACTAGTGCCACCTGGGAAGTCTAATTCCAACTACATACTGTCTTAATTTCTCCCAAGGTTGTTACCTCTTTCAGTTAATTTTTCAGTGCTTCCTTATAGATCAAAGTCGAATTCAGGGTAACAATTCTTATTACTCCTTATATCTTCTGTGAGAAAACTTCAGCAGCAGTAGTGAAGAATTTTTCATTCATAGGAAGTTTAAGTTTAATGGAGTTGGTCAGCCTATACATAATTGCCCAGGAAAGGCCCCATGGCTACCATCAGTATCTTCCCCTCAAGGTTGTATCACTATTGCCTGTATTTGTATGCTCAGGGCTTTAGTGGTACACTTTTACCAGGCCAGCAGTAGAATCTCTTTTTATTTTCAGCCAATCTCAAGCATGCTTCTAGCTTCATGATCGTCTGTCTACATGAATTTAACAGAAATACATATCTTTGCATTTAACAGTACTAAATTATGTTCAGTGCTTCTTGTTGCTAAACTCATGGTTTTTCTTTTTTTTAAATTTTTGCCTCTTTTGTTGTTTTTTTATTTATTTATTTTCATCCATCTTCATTCTTTGGCCTGTGTGGACCTCTCACTGCAGTGGCCTCTCTCTTTGCAGGGCACTGGCTCTGGGCACATGCCCTCCAGAGCATTGGCTCATAATTGGATACACTGGTCCAACCACTCAGCCACAAGTGGGATCTTCTTGGGCTAGGGATTAAACTGGTACCCCTTGCACTGCAAGGTGGATTCTTCACCCACTGAACCACCAGGGAAGCCCTAAACTCATGATTTTAAGAACAGAAAGTTTTTAAAGAACTTGTGGATATCTTTTATTTAGCACAGACTTTTATTTCACCAATTATGCTGGGGCTTCCAATAGAATATGGTAGGATTTGATTTTTGCTTTTCAATATTAGCTTTGAGGACCTGTCAAATTGTTAATTGTTTAGTACTAAATCCCATAAGTAAAACCTAGGACAAAATAATGAAGAAATTAGTAAAGTTTAACAAATATAGAAGTGCAGTAGAATCTAATAAAGTATTTTCTGTATTTTTTATCTGATACTGCTCTTAGATAATATTTAGCTGGACTATAGAAATTCACCTGTAGCTCTTAGCATTTTATATGTTTTTAATTATCTGACTAGATATAGAAATTCACATTAACCAATTTTAATAATTTACTTTTTTCATATAATTTTGGTTTTATTAACTCTACTGGAAACTAGAAACTAGACAACTAGAACTAGGAAATCCACATTCAGTACTTGTGCATGAGGAGGAAAATGAAGAATTATATGGTGTAAATTTTAGGACTAACCAAATGGAATATCTTTGAAAACTTCTCCATCTCTTGGTACTGCATCTTAAGCAGGCAACCACAAGGACAATTCAATTTAAACTAGAGTCTTCTCAGATATACTCTGAGGTGTAACACTATGTTACACTAAAATAAATATCACAAAACATCCTTTGCCTTTGAAACATAACTGCTGTCATAATGACCATCTGCTGACTGTAGGTTCTGAGCATCCAGTGACCTCCGACATATATGACAAATTATGTACCAAAGTGCTAGCAACACCTTGTTAAAATGAAGCCAGAGGCCCTCAAGTTCTCAGCCCCTCCTATCTTTAAAAGCATGGGTTAAATGGGGGCAAGAGGCAACTTGGACAGAATACAGACATGGCCACAGCTAAAATAATGAAATCCTCATATCCTGCCCTTTGACGTGTGCAGCTGGCTTCACTGCAGTGTGCTTCCAACCATTAAACTACCTTAACCTTCGAAAGTTAAAATTGACTGAAAATTTGCACATCACCACACAAGATTTGATTGATTCTTGGGCTAGGGATTAAACTGGTACCTTGCACTGCAAGGTGGATTCTTCACCCACTGAACCACCAGGGAAGCCCTAAACTCATGATTTTAAGAACAGAAAGTTTTAAAGAACTTGTGGATATCTTTTATTTAGCACAGACTTTTATTTCACCAATTATGCTGGGGCTTCCAATAGAATATGGTAGGATTTGATTTTTGCTTTTCAATATTAGCTTTGAGGACCTGTCAAATTGTTAATTGTTTAGTACTAAATCCCATAAGTAAAACCTAGGACAAAATAATGAAGAAATTAGTAAAGTTTAACAAATATAGAAGTGCAGTAGAATCTAATAAAGTATTTTCTGTATTTTTTATCTGATACTGCTCTTAGATAATATTTAGCTGGACTATAGAAATTCACCTGTAGCTCTTAGCATTTTATATGTTTTTAATTATCTGACTAGATATAGAAATTCACATTAACCAATTTTAATAATTTACTTTTTTCATATAATTTTGGTTTTATTAACTCTACTGGAAACTAGAAACTAGACAACTAGAACTAGGAAATCCACATTCAGTACTTGTGCATGAGGAGGAAAATGAAGAATTATATGGTGTAAATTTTAGGACTAACCAAATGGAATATCTTTGAAAACTTCTCCATCTCTTGGTACTGCATCTTAAGCAGGCAACCACAAGGACAATTCAATTTAAACTAGAGTCTTCTCAGATATACTCTGAGGTGTAACACTATGTTACACTAAAATAAATATCACAAAACATCCTTTGCCTTTGAAACATAACTGCTGTCATAATGACCATCTGCTGACTGTAGGTTCTGAGCATCCAGTGACCTCCGACATATATGACAAATTATGTACCAAAGTGCTAGCAACACCTTGTTAAAATGAAGCCAGAGGCCCTCAAGTTCTCAGCCCCTCCTATCTTTAAAAGCATGGGTTAAATGGGGGCAAGAGGCAACTTGGACAGAATACAGACATGGCCACAGCTAAAATAATGAAATCCTCATATCCTGCCCTTTGACGTGTGCAGCTGGCTTCACTGCAGTGTGCTTCCAACCATTAAACTACCTTAACCTTCGAAAGTTAAAATTGACTGAAAATTTGCACATCACCACACAAGATTTGATTGATTCTTATTTGAAAATTGCATGGAAGAGAGTCACTTACTGAAATACTTTAGCCAGCAAAGTATGTTTCTCAGTCACCTCTGATACACAGTGAAATTGATGTCCTATAAAAAGCAATTGGAAGAACACTTTTCAAAGTCACAGAGTTAGTCTAGGTGTAAAACATGGTGGCATTGACTGATTTAGACAGAATAGTCTATGTTGTAAATGTTTTAAAAATATATGAAAATTAATTTCACTTTTCGATTCCAATTTCAGAGATACATACTAATTTTGCATATATGGCATAGAATGAGGTTAATTAGTGTTTATTATAACAATCTCTATCTGTAAGTTTTTGTAAGCAGTAATCATTTTACTACTATTGTCATAAAATCATGAAAATAATGTACAAATAAGATGAATACAATTTATTTATAGAAAAACAACGCAAGGCACTATTTATGGTTTTGTGATAGAAAGTAGTGGTATGAGGACAAGACTTACTCTAATTTAACCTAGTACTTGTTAAGCTTATGAAGAAAACTGTATAAAGCAAATGTATGTTATAACATATAATGAGATGTCATAAGAATATTGACATACTGTGAGATATTAAGACATTTTTCAAGTAAACCTTCAGGAAAATTGGGACTCAGCATTGCATTTCTCAGCTGTGTGTGTGTGTGTGTGTGTTTTGAATGATTAATATAAAACAGACTGTGTGGTCTTTGACATTAAAAAAAAAAACTGATAAAGGAATCACAGAAAATGAAAGCATATACTTAACAATTTAAAAATATAGATTGTACCCTCATGCTTATATCTAAAATGCAGTTTACCGATTTTTTTAAAGAAATGATTAGGCTTTCACAGCTTTATTTTATTGGAGATGTTACAGTTTTGAGACTTGTAGTAGATAAATTGTTAATTTGTCTAAAGGATTATTTATGACCCCTAGAAAACTAACTTACGATGAGATGTAATTTGTGTGTGTGTGTGTGTGTGTGTGTGTGTGTGTGTAGACAGAAGGTTTCCATTTAACATGCTTGAAATTCCAAATTGGATTATTTGATAAACACAATGAATTCTAGAAATATACAATCACCATGTTTCTTCTGTGTTTTAGAAACTGTGTCAGTTGATTGTTTTTCTAACCTTTTGTATAGATTACTTTCAGAGAACTTGGGACACAGATTTAGTTATTGCATCATTCTCACCAATTCAATAATTATAAATCATGAGTTCCTGTATAAAATATGCACATAAATATATTAATATGTCCATACTATGTATATATATATATATATTTGTAACTTTGTCATCTTTTAATATTCTAATTGACATTTCAGAGACAAAATTTGGTCTTAAGCAAAGTTTGTCTACAATACATTTCTTTTTTTAATTGAAGGATCATAGCTTTAAAGACTTTTGTTGTTTTCTGCCAAACATCAACATGAATCCGCGGTAGGTATACATATGTCTACTCCCTCTTAATTATTTGGTTCCTCTCTATCTTTGCATTTCAGGAAATTCTTTCACTCTCATCCAGTGCCTTTGTCTCTTTTTTACCCTGAAAGGACTAAAGGTTTTCCCCTTTTCCCACAATCCTTTTTTTTTTCAAAACTGCAGCTATGTTAGTCTGGAAATGAGTGGCATTTTTAATTGAAAAATGTCATAAGAATATTGACATACTGTGAGATATTAAGACATTTTTCAAGTAAACCTTCAGGAAAATTGGGACTCAGCATTGCATTTCTCAGCTGTGTGTGTGTGTGTGTGTGTGTTTTGAATGATTAATATAAAACAGACTGTGTGGTCTTTGACATTAAAAAAAAAAACTGATAAAGGAATCACAGAAAATGAAAGCATATACTTAACAATTTAAAAATATAGATTGTACCCTCATGCTTATATCTAAAATGCAGTTTACCGATTTTTTTAAAGAAATGATTAGGCTTTCACAGCTTTATTTTATTGGAGATGTTACAGTTTTGAGACTTGTAGTAGATAAATTGTTAATTTGTCTAAAGGATTATTTATGACCCCTAGAAAACTAACTTACGATGAGATGTAATTTGTGTGTGTGTGTGTGTGTGTGTGTGTGTGTGTGTAGACAGAAGGTTTCCATTTAACATGCTTGAAATTCCAAATTGGATTATTTGATAAACACAATGAATTCTAGAAATATACAATCACCATGTTTCTTCTGTGTTTTAGAAACTGTGTCAGTTGATTGTTTTTCTAACCTTTTGTATAGATTACTTTCAGAGAACTTGGGACACAGATTTAGTTATTGCATCATTCTCACCAATTCAATAATTATAAATCATGAGTTCCTGTATAAAATATGCACATAAATATATTAATATGTCCATACTATGTATATATATATATATATTTGTAACTTTGTCATCTTTTAATATTCTAATTGACATTTCAGAGACAAAATTTGGTCTTAAGCAAAGTTTGTCTACAATACATTTCTTTTTTTAATTGAAGGATCATAGCTTTAAAGACTTTTGTTGTTTTCTGCCAAACATCAACATGAATCCGCGGTAGGTATACATATGTTCCCTCCCTCTTAATTATCTGGTTCCTTTCTATCTTTGCATTTCAGGAAATTCTTTCACTCTCATCCAGTGCCTTTGTCTCTCTTTTTTACCCCTGAAAGGACTAAAGGTTCACTTTTCCCACAATCCTTCTCAAAACTGCAGCTATGTTGCAGTCCATAGAATATGAGGGAAATGAGATTTTTTCTCTGATAATTAACAAAATGGTACTGGTCAACACAGTATCACTCGAAAATATGTTTTGTTTTTTTTCTATGGAATGTTAGATCTGGAAACTTAGAGATCAAATTACCCAGTATTTTTTTAATATATAGATTTTAAAATTAATCTTAAAATATTAATTAATTAATGGAACTTCTTTTATGTTTTCTGAGATGTTTCTGCTTGAAGTGGAAGTGAGAGGCCAAGAGCCCTAGTTGCTTGTCTTGATTTTCTCCTCCTAAATTTCTGTGGAGTTAACTGTGACTTGTAAAGAACTCCACAAGTAGAGTTGAAAACTCTTAGGTAATCAACTACACAGACACAGAACTAAGGCCAAGAGTGGTGAAGTGATTCTACCTTTATGTCTGAAATGTCCTTCTTTAGTCAATGTCTTCATATTCAAAAACCCTTTTCATGGGACTATTGCTGTCATGACCTAATTGACGTCTTCCAGAAAAAGTCATCACATGCTATTTTTTTCCATGTTCTTTGTCTTTAAATAATACTTTACTGAAATTCTTTCATTTTTCCATAGGTGAAAATATGATGTAACTCATTTTTTTTAATTTAACTCATTTTATCTCCAGTACCGACCTACCAGTGTCTGACCATAGCAGGTACTCATTAAATGTTAATACAAATCAGTATTTTCTTTAGAGCTGATGAGAGTTGTTGTATGATTTTATACTAGCAGAAAACAAAACAAAATAAAAATACTAAACTAACATGAACAGTTCTCCAATTTGTATTGCAGAACTTCATCTACTATATGATTTTGAGACTCTTTTCTAATAAGAATGTGTATTAAGACCTCTATCTCACTATTCAATTCAAAACAAATGAAAATTATGAGAATTTCAGATATAAAATAATTACACTTATGTGAAAAAAGCTTTGTGGTATCTTGCTTTGTAGATACATTTGTCTAACATTTGTGATCACCACAATGCTTTTTCCACTGCATTCATACTTTCTACACACATACATATATATTTTCCTACATACATATTTCCTGATCTTAGTTTTGACTGGGTGATAAAGATGCTTGATTTCTACTCACTTGCTGCAACTGACTGTTTCTTGTTTCACAGCAAATTTTTCTCTGATAATTAACAAAATGGTACTGGTCAACACAGTATCACTCGAAAATATGTTTTGTTTTTTTTCTATGGAATGTTAGATCTGGAAACTTAGAGATCAAATTACCCAGTATTTTTTTAATATATAGATTTTAAAATTAATCTTAAAATATTAATTAATTAATGGAACTTCTTTTATGTTTTCTGAGATGTTTCTGCTTGAAGTGGAAGTGAGAGGCCAAGAGCCCTAGTTGCTTGTCTTGATTTTCTCCTCCTAAATTTCTGTGGAGTTAACTGTGACTTGTAAAGAACTCCACAAGTAGAGTTGAAAACTCTTAGGTAATCAACTACACAGACACAGAACTAAGGCCAAGAGTGGTGAAGTGATTCTACCTTTATGTCTGAAATGTCCTTCTTTAGTCAATGTCTTCATATTCAAAAACCCTTTTCATGGGACTATTGCTGTCATGACCTAATTGACGTCTTCCAGAAAAAGTCATCACATGCTATTTTTTTCCATGTTCTTTGTCTTTAAATAATACTTTACTGAAATTCTTTCAGTATTCCATGGGTGAAAAGATGATTTAACTCATTTTTTTTTAATTTAACTCATTTTTATCTCCAGTACCGACCTACCAGTGTCTGACCATAGCAGGTACTCATTAAATGTTAATACAAATCAGTATTTTCTTTAGAGCTGATGAGAGTTGTTGTATGATTTTATACTAGCAGAAAACAAAACAAAATAAAAATACTAAACTAACATGAACAGTTCTCCAATTTGTATTGCAGAACTTCATCTACTATATGATTTTGAGACTCTTTTCTAATAAGAATGTGTATTAAGACCTCTATCTCACTATTCAATTCAAAACAAATGAAAATTATGAGAATTTCAGATATAAAATAATTACACTTATGTGAAAAAGCTTTGTGGTATCTTGCTTTGTAGATACATTTGTCTAACATTTGTGATCACCACAATGCTTTTTCCACTGCATTCATACTTTCTACACACATACATATATATTTTCCTACATACATATTTCCTGATCTTAGTTTTGACTGGGTGATAAAGATGCTTGATTTCTACTCACTTGCTGCAACTGACTGTTTCTTGTTTCACAGCAAGTATGTCTCTGCTACCCACACTCAAGACTTTATAAACTCAAGACTTTTCACTCTTGACTCCAATAACTCAGTATCATGAAGAAGAAACTGTGGTGCTCTGAAATTAAATGAATGATTATAAAGCAGAAACATTCAGATGGTAGACTGTTTTCTAGATGTTCAGGAATAAATTTACTTGTCAAGCCATGGATCAAACAACTGTTCCCACTATTAAATATACCACTATGCTCACATTTATATCCCAAACCTCTCCAGTCCCCTGTTAAAATAGATAAAATCTGTTCCCCTCATGTAACATTCTGCACTTGTTCCTAATTAAATGCCTCCTCACCTACTCAAAGACATCACTCTAGCAGTTCTTCCTGTTTCCTACCTCTCCTCTGTTTCTTCCCACTATACAAACACAATGTATCATACTCCACCTTTAAACAAATCCCTCCTTTGAACTCTCTCACCAAGATTATCTCTGTCAATTTACCACCCTGGCATGTTTCTCCTCTGCTTGCCGCAAAACTCCCAGAAATAGATGCTATATGCATCTCAATTTCATTCCTTTCTCTCCTTCTATTTTCGCTTGAGTCAAATGCCAGTCAGTCTTTTTGTTATTCTGAAACTCAAAATTATTTTACCAAAGTATAGAAGACTGGGGCATTTATAATCCTGAGTCCTGTCTTCTCATTATTGAGAATTGCTTATACCTACCTACCAGTGTCTGACTATATACCACCACAAGGGCTGAGTGAGGGGGTTTTTTTGGAAAAAACTCTTAAGGCAGTTAAGCAGAAAACCATGGGTGGTTGTTAGTGTGGACTGGAACTGTCTACAATAGTTTTGGTGGAGCCTGTGGATTGACCAAAGGGACATGGTGCACAGGACACACAGAATGTCTGCTTTGACCTTTTCCCTGTGTATTCCATGTCTTTTCTTTCATTTTCCTAACCTTTAAATTGGCATGCCCTAAAAATTAATCCTTAGACATTTTCTTTTTACTACATTTACAACTCATCTGAGCTTACATGGTCCAATTACTTTGAAGTCGTGTATATAATGTCTAACTTTTTATTTATTTTTTCCTAAATTTTAGACCTCTTTCCAAAGCTCTAGAAGGAATATGAGATAGCTTCATGATATCTCTACCTGAATGCTAGTTCAAAACCAAACTTTTGACTAAATTTACCACAAAACCAAGTAGTTCTCCTCTGAGGAATCTACCCAAAAGACATAAAGACATATATTTTTACAAGACTTGTATGTGAATGTTCAAAACTGCATTTATTTTTAATAAAAAATCCCAACTGGTAACATATCTGTTTAATGAAATGCTATTCAGCAGTTAAAAGGGATGCGGTATTGATACATGCTATAACATGGATGAATCTCAAAACACAATACTAAGTAAAAAGAAAACAAACACAAAAATCTGAATGTTGCATGATTCTGTTTATGAAATACCCAGAATAGTCAAATCTACCAAAACAATAAGTAGTTTTCACCACTTTCAGGCTAAGAATGTTCTAACTATAGGGTCTTTGAGCTTGTTTTCCCTGGACCTAGAAAACTTTTCTTCTGAATGTATCGTTCATTTTCTTTCATTTAACTTTTGTCCAAATGACAGATATTCTCAGGGGTCTTTTCTGACCAACCAATCCATAACAGCTCTAGCAGTCCACCATTCTCAGTTCTCCTTTGGCTTTATGTATCTTCTTAGCTCTTATAGCAAATGAGCATAAACTATGTTCTGTCTATATCTATCAATAGACCAATAGAGACAGGGAATTTACTTGACATGTATGTATGCAAAGGAACTAGAATAGCATTTGGCAGATAATAAGTAATCAGGAAATTCAGTCATTTATCCATCTGTCAATCAATTTGTTCATTCTTCCAGTCAACATTTTTCCTTGTAAAGATTCTAGAACTCAAATCACATGTGGTGACACTGTCAACGTATCAAATAGTGTATTTTTAGAAGGCAAGTGGAAAAAAAGAAGCCAGGGTATGGTGAAGTTAACAGAGACAAATTGATGGACAGAAATAATGTGTCTGTAAACTAATAATAGCAGTATGAGTTGGATGGAAGTGTAGTTGCCGCCTTTGGGTCCCTGAGTGACAAGCCCACCCATCAAACTGGAGTTCAGGAGAAAGGTTAAGTCAAGAGACAGGCTTAGGGCTCATCTGCCTAGGGGTGATAGTTAAAACTGATGTATCCTGAGTTCCTGTCAGCAACTGCTCCTACACACTCAGGAACTCTCCATTAACATTTAAACTGACTCTCAAGTCCATAATTTTGTCCCTTCTCTTCCATCAATTGCCTTCTTCCTTCTAAAACATTGAAGTTCTCCCTGTCCACTGCCATATTTACCACTGCCAACCACTAGCTGTCCAGCATTTTCTACTTTTGTAATGATTTCACTTTATTAGCCTAACCACTAGCTACTTTGTATGTGAAGGTTCAAAACTGCATTTATTTTTAATAAAAAATCCCAACTGGTAACATATCTGTTTAATGAAATGCTATTCAGCAGTTAAAAGGGATGCGGTATTGATACATGCTATAACATGGATGAATCTCAAAACACAATACTAAGTAAAAAGAAAACAAACACAAAAATCTGAATGTTGCATGATTCTGTTTATGAAATACCCAGAATAGTCAAATCTACCAAAACAATAAGTAGTTTTCACCACTTTCAGGCTAAGAATGTTCTAACTATAGGGTCTTTGAGCTTGTTTTCCCTGGACCTAGAAAACTTTTCTTCTGAATGTATCGTTCATTTTCTTTCATTTAACTTTTGTCCAAATGACAGATATTCTCAGGGGTCTTTTCTGACCAACCAATCCATAACAGCTCTAGCAGTCCACCATTCTCAGTTCTCCTTTGGCTTTATGTATCTTCTTAGCTCTTATAGCAAATGAGCATAAACTATGTTCTGTCTATATCTATCAATAGACCAATAGAGACAGGGAATTTACTTGACATGTATGTATGCAAAGGAACTAGAATAGCATTTGGCAGATAATAAGTAATCAGGAAATTCAGTCATTTATCCATCTGTCAATCAATTTGTTCATTCTTCCAGTCAACATTTTTCCTTGTAAAGATTCTAGAACTCAAATCACATGTGGTGACACTGTCAACGTATCAAATAGTGTATTTTTAGAAGGCAAGTGGAAAAAAAGAAGCCAGGGTATGGTGAAGTTAACAGAGACAAATTGATGGACAGAAATAATGTGTCTGTAAACTAATAATAGCAGTATGAGTTGGATGGAAGTGTAGTTGCCGCCTTTGGGTCCCTGAGTGACAAGCCCACCCATCAAACTGGAGTTCAGGAGAAAGGTTAAGTCAAGAGACAGGCTTAGGGCTCATCTGCCTAGGGGTGATAGTTAAAACTGATGTATCCTGAGTTCCTGTCAGCAACTGCTCCTACACACTCAGGAACTCTCCATTAACATTTAAACTGACTCTCAAGTCCATAATTTTGTCCCTTCTCTTCCATCAATTGCCTTCTTCCTTCTAAAACATTGAAGTTCTCCCTGTCCACTGCCATATTTACCACTGCCAACCACTAGCTGTCCAGCATTTTCTACTTTTGTAATGATTTCACTTTATTATACAGCCTGACACCATCTTACTTTTTCCCTTCATTCTGCTACTTCCTTAGCATATTATCTCATTTCAGCCATCTACAGTGGGAGAATTCTGACTGACTTCTGTGGTCAAACTCACACTTCTTCACTTCTAATTCTTCATTTCTAATTAGTTGCTTCTTAGTCTCAGTGTATATTAATCTGCTCTGTGGGTAGTATGATTTCCGTGCAGTAGGATTTTGCTAGCGTTAAAAGTCCCTGTCTTTAAAAGTATGCAGAGGTCGTACTTGAACAAGTTTGAATCTGAGAGAATTTAATCCAGATGAAAAAAATCATGTATAGAACCTTATAAAAATAAGTAAGATACAGGTAATTGTGGACATAGACTCAAATTAATCTTGTAATAAGTGAATATGTTTTGATTCTTAAATGTCTAAAACAGGATTTGATATAAATGCTTATCTATTGAATTTATTATCTTATTGAAATAAGAAAACTTGGGAGCTTGAAGAGGGATCATGACCAGGTAAGGTGTAGATTATAACTTAATAAAAAAATAAAATAAAGATAAGACATGGAGAATTAAGAGAAAAGGAGAAATGACCATTCAGGAATGGTAAGAATAATCAAAGAAATGTAGCAGACATAAAAGTTCTGTAATTCTCATTGTAGGAGTGTGCTTTTAGAAGCAAGTGGAAAAAGAAGCAGGGTATGGTGAAGTTAACAGAGACAAATTGATGGACAGAAATAATGTGTCTGTAAACTAATAATAGCAGTATGAGTTGGATGGAAGTGTAGTTGCCGCCTTTGGGTCCCTGGTGACAAGCCCACCCATCAAACTGGAGTTCAGGAGAAAGGTTAAGTCAAGAGACAGGCTTAGGGCTCATCTGCCTAGGGGTGATAGTTAAAACTGATGTATCCTGAGTTCCTGTCAGCAACTGCTCCTACACACTCAGGAACTCTCCATTAACATTTAAACTGACTCTCAAGTCCATAATTTTGTCCCTTCTCTTCCATCAATTGCCTTCTTCCTTCTAAAACATTGAAGTTCTCCCTGTCCACTGCCATATTTACCACTGCCAACCACTAGCTGTCCAGCATTTTCTACTTTTGTAATGATTTCACTTTATTATACAGCCTGACACCATCTTACTTTTTCCCTTCATTCTGCTACTTCCTTAGCATATTATCTCATTTCAGCCATCTACAGTGGGAGAATTCTGACTGACTTCTGTGGTCAAACTCACACTTCTTCACTTCTAATTCTTCATTTCTAATTAGTTGCTTCTTAGTCTCAGTGTATATTAATCTGCTCTGTGGGTAGTATGATTTCCGTGCAGTAGGATTTTGCTAGCGTTAAAAGTCCCTGTCTTTAAAAGTATGCAGAGGTCGTACTTGAACAAGTTTGAATCTGAGAGAATTTAATCCAGATGAAAAAAATCATGTATAGAACCTTATAAAAATAAGTAAGATACAGGTAATTGTGGACATAGACTCAAATTAATCTTGTAATAAGTGAATATGTTTTGATTCTTAAATGTCTAAAACAGGATTTGATATAAATGCTTATCTATTGAATTTATTATCTTATTGAAATAAGAAAACTTGGGAGCTTGAAGAGGGATCATGACCAGGTAAGGTGTAGATTATAACTTAATAAAAAAATAAAATAAAGATAAGACATGGAGAATTAAGAGAAAAGGAGAAATGACCATTCAGGAATGGTAAGAATAATCAAAGAAATGTAGCAGACATAAAAGTTCTGTAATTCTCATTGTAGGAGTGTGCTTTTGCCAAAGTATGGCAGTTTTAAACTGTAATATTAATAACAGAAAAAAGGTATATAGAAAACATTATGACCAAATTTTTAAAAGTATATTAGTAATATAGAATATTGAGTTCATCTATGTGAGAAAAACATAAAAATATCTCAAATAATTGTCATGATGTGAAATACCATTATATATCTAGAGTAGTCTTCCCTAGTTGGTCAGATAGTAAAGAATCTGTGTGCAATGCAGGTGACCTGGGTTCAATCCCTGGGTCAGAAGATCCCTTAGAGAAGGCAATGGCAACACACTCCAGTATTCTTGCCTGGAGAATTTCATGGACGGAGGATCCTGATAGGCTGCAGTTCATGGGGTCACAAAGAATCAGCCGTGACTGAGTGGCTACCTAGACCTTTAGGTAAATGATTGTGGTATTACACAATAATATCTAAACAACATATGCAAAGTTAGAAAGAAAATCATCAGGAGTAGCAGCTCGTGCTTTAAGTTAGAGTTAGTATAGCTCAACTGCTTAGTATTATTGGGTTGGGCCTAGTTTGATAATTTGATGGAGGTTTCATAAGTAAGCAATTATATATCACATGTTTCTATTTTATATTACATAATTATAATTGCATAACATTTTGAAGCATAATTTTAAGCTAAAAGGTATTCTATACAACTTATATTTGTCTATGCATATAAAGTTTAGAAAATGCATTTATCATTATTTTTACTTCGTCAGGAAAATATGATTAGGAAATATTAAATGACTTCCAGATCATACACTGCGTATTAAACCAATGTCTTAGTCAATTCCAAAGCTGATGTTTTTTGCACTACAGTCTATTGCCTCCCTCTTTATATGACTCAGAAGAGGATATACTTTACATATAGTATATCCTGTGATTATACTTCAAAATCCAATCTAGGTAATTGCTGTAATAGGGCTAAAATTTGTGACTTTGACATCTACCGTTAAAAGGCAAATATTGGGAAAAATTATAAAATAGGGTTATCTTTGGATATCAAATTTCCTAGCCCAGAGTAATCTATCAGATTAATATCTATCAGTGACAGAAAGAAAGAAGGTAGAAGCGGAAGTCTGGAGTTTTGGTCCTCCCTGGAAAATAAATCTCAGAAGGGAGCCTCCTTGGCTAGGGCTCTTTGTGTGCTTAGGGGTGGAAAGGAGAGGGCATTGAGCTCCTAAGGTAAGAAAATAGGACTAAAATGGGAAAGGCAGTGTGAATCCATTAAATGCAAATTTCTTACAGTGTCTTGAATTTGGTGCTTTGCACTAGGGCATAAAAGCAAAATTCAGCCCTATATACTAGCAACTTCACTGAGTCAAATGTGTTTATGTTTTTATATTTTAAACTCTTTGAAATCAGAACATGTGTTTTATGTGATAAGACAATATTGGATCTTTGTTAATTAGCAGCATTTTTATTTTTTAGTAGTAGTGTATCTTACAGTCAATGGTGTATTAGATTTAATGAAGGACCATAAGTGAGGTTCATCTGAGAATCAGAAGAAAATGTGTATGAATCTATTCTTAGGTCTTCCACTGATGCTCAGCATTACTTCACTGCAAATCATATTCTGATCTAAATTTTATTAGTCTTTAATTACAAGACTAGTATCTTATAAATGTATCATTCAAGTTCTTTATCTCTTCCATTCCTCTATGAAGATGATATGATGTTAATAGAGAAAAAGAGTTTAAACATTCCATTTATATAAGCAGTATATATAAAAGCTAAGAAATCTTCATGGCACTGAAAATAGAATTTTAAAAATCTCATAGGATTCAGAATACTTTTACTTTTTAATGAATTTTAAAATTTTGCAAGATGTTTGATTTTTGGAACCATCGCTAGTCAAAAGAAATATTTTAACTAAGTAACTGGTCTGAGATGTAAGCACTAAGTTCAATCTAAAAGGAAGTCTGGAGTCTAATAAATTGAGTGCTAGTTAAACTCAGAAAGCAAATGCTCTGAGCTGTATGTTTCTAGCTGGATTCTCTGTTTTTGTTTTGTTTTTTAATAAGGCATAGTTTCCCATGCAGTAACATATGGTTTCAATATTTGAGCATTTTCAGTCATTTTCCCCATATGTTTGTTGTAATCGACTAACCACACGTGGCCAAATTCTGCCCTGAGATGAGCACAGAAAATGCTCCTGAGGTCAAAGAAAACAAACACATTTCATGTAGCAACCTATGATCCTCAAACCAGGCTCCTATCCCTCTTAACACAGTAATGAATAGTGAAAATGAAGGATTAGTAATACATTTTAGAAGTGACTCTGATTGCAGAAGCTCTTTTGCTCTGAACATCTCTGAGATGAGCTGTTTGACAAAGGAGTTGTTGAAAGACTTGGGGCAAGTTTTACACAATGATGCACAGCCCTTGAGTTGGAGGATCAGTTCAGTCACTCAGTTGTGTCCCACTCTTTGCGAAGCCGTGGACTGTGGCACACCAGGCTTTCCTGTCCATCACCATCTGCCAGAGCTTGCTCAAACTCATGTCCTGTCCATTGACTCAATTTGATGCCAGATGGGAGCACAAAAATGATTTGTACTGTAACATGTCAGAGTTATCCAAGGCATGTTTCATTTATTCTTCCCACAGTTTAGCTCTCAGTCTAGGCACTAAGTATACGTTGTTCTCAGGAAGCTCCCATCCTAGGGGCATAATACCTAACAATAAACAAGTAAACTAATAAGTCAGGAAGTTTCCATAAATGCAGTAAAGGTGATGAAACGGCATAAAATGTATCATTCAAGTTCTTTATCTCTTCCATTCCTCTATGAAGATGATATGATGTTAATAGAGAAAAAGAGTTTAAACATTCCATTTATATAAGCAGTATATATAAAAGCTAAGAAATCTTCATGGCACTGAAAATAGAATTTTAAAAATCTCATAGGATTCAGAATACTTTTACTTTTTAATGAATTTTAAAATTTTGCAAGATGTTTGATTTTTGGAACCATCGCTAGTCAAAAGAAATATTTTAACTAAGTAACTGGTCTGAGATGTAAGCACTAAGTTCAATCTAAAAGGAAGTCTGGAGTCTAATAAATTGAGTGCTAGTTAAACTCAGAAAGCAAATGCTCTGAGCTGTATGTTTCTAGCTGGATTCTCTGTTTTTGTTTTGTTTTTTAATAAGGCATAGTTTCCCATGCAGTAACATATGGTTTCAATATTTGAGCATTTTCAGTCATTTTCCCCATATGTTTGTTGTAATCGACTAACCACACGTGGCCAAATTCTGCCCTGAGATGAGCACAGAAAATGCTCCTGAGGTCAAAGAAAACAAACACATTTCATGTAGCAACCTATGATCCTCAAACCAGGCTCCTATCCCTCTTAACACAGTAATGAATAGTGAAAATGAAGGATTAGTAATACATTTTAGAAGTGACTCTGATTGCAGAAGCTCTTTTGCTCTGAACATCTCTGAGATGAGCTGTTTGACAAAGGAGTTGTTGAAAGACTTGGGGCAAGTTTTACACAATGATGCACAGCCCTTGAGTTGGAGGATCAGTTCAGTCACTCAGTTGTGTCCCACTCTTTGCGAAGCCGTGGACTGTGGCACACCAGGCTTTCCTGTCCATCACCATCTGCCAGAGCTTGCTCAAACTCATGTCCTGTCCATTGACTCAATTTGATGCCAGATGGGAGCACAAAAATGATTTGTACTGTAACATGTCAGAGTTATCCAAGGCATGTTTCATTTATTCTTCCCACAGTTTAGCTCTCAGTCTAGGCACTAAGTATACGTTGTTCTCAGGAAGCTCCCATCCTAGGGGCATAATACCTAACAATAAACAAGTAAACTAATAAGTCAGGAAGTTTCCATAAATGCAGTAAAGGTGATGAAACTGAGTAATATTAAAGTCATGGGAATATTTTTGCAAAGATGTGTAAGAGAAAATCTTCTCTTAAAAGAAATGGTATTTGACCTGAGATCACATTGATGAGAAGGAGCCAGCTGTGAGAAATCTGCAGTGGAAGTAACGATATCATAGATAAGAGTAGAATAGATAAAGGTATAAAGGGCATAATAGATAAAGCTCCTTTCTTCCTTATGCTCCGTGTAGCTGGCAGGCCTTGAGGCTTGGGCAAACTCATGATTCTGGAGGATGGTAGGATAGAAAGTACAGGGAGGGACCAGACTGTGTAGCTTTAGGAAGACCATGGTAAATGTGGATATTGGTTTAAGGACGCTGGACTGTTTTAAGCAAAAGAGTGAACCAAATTGATTTATTTACACATTTATATTTAAATATTTCTAATTTGCTTTGCCATCAAATGGTCACCACAATAGTAATTTATTTAAGTAAGAATGGAAAATACAGAGAATTCCAATATTTGGTAGGAAAGAGAATTACAACACTGGCAGGGATATTTCAAAACCACATCTATGGTTTTCTCAGATATAACATTTTTTGTTGGCATAAGGTCCTTGACTTCTTACATACAATCTAAGAAGAAATCTTCCTGTGAGCTTTGAAGGGAAAAGTAAGATATAGAATGATCTGCATGTGAATCTCACACATAAACATCTATAATAGTAATTAGGAAAATTTGAATAAAATGTGTGGTAATAGAACTTTCTGATGTGTCAAGATTTTTGAAAATAGAAAAAAAATGATGCATTTGGAAATTGAATCATGGTGATTTCCAAAATTTGGCAGGTAAATAAAATTAATAAAAATAACATATAAAGTAAATCTTCCATCAACCCTGTGTAAGTTCAATTTGGATCATTTTAAAATTCATTTTAAATGAGATGTGCTGATACTTATATATCAGTATTAAGTGTTTTATAGTGTTTTGAATGATGTTTAATTTTTCAAATAGCAAAAGGAAATTTTTTTACATATAAGACCCAGCATCTAATCTTACCTTTTTTTGTTGTCTAAGATGATGACAAAGTAAAATCATAGTAAAAAAAACTAAATGTTTGGGAACCTTTGACAAATATTTGCAGATTTATTTTTCAGTATCTACTGTCTATTTTCAGAGGTCCTCACTGAGTTTCATGGCACTTTCAAATAGTTATGTTCACTGATATGTAGAGATTTATATCAAACAAAGTTCACTTAGATACAGAAATCTATAATCTGATAAATGTAGCTTGATGGAATTTTTGCTAGACATTTTGAGAGGGCATGGATTTTCTAACTTAATTTGTAGGTAAATAGAGGAATTGTCTATCAATTGGTTACATTAATACGATAGGCTAGTGTGTGCTATGATAACACAACAACCCCAAATTTTCATGACTAAGAACAACAAAGCCCATTTCTTCCTTATGCTCCATGTAGTTGGCAAGAAGTTTTTGATTTTCATGGTCATGGGGGCATCTCAGTTGATAAAAGTGACTTGTAACTTGATTTTTTCTCCTTTTTCTACCTTTTTATTGATTTAAAAATCACATAACATGAACTCCACTACGGTTTTTAGTATATTTTCAGTATTTGCAATCATCACTATCTAAAATATACCGTACCCTTTAACAGTGATTCCTAATTCCTGCTCCACCTACTCCCAGGCACATGTTAATCTGCTTTCTGTTTCTTTAGAGTTGCCTTTTCTGGACATTATGAGTAAAGTCACTCGGTAGGTAGTCGTTTATGACTGGCTTCTTTCACTTAGAGCATTTTTAGGTTTCTTCTGTGTTGTAGCATGTATCAGTACTTCTTTCCTTTCTACTGGAAAATAATATTTTATTTTATGGTATTCCACATTTGTTTAGCCATTAGTCAGTTGATGGACATTTGGATTATTTTCACTTTTTGGATGCATTTTTAAAAAATTTTATTAAAGTATAGTTGATTTGCAATGTTGTGTTAATTTCTAGCAAGGTAACTCAGTTATATCTGTGTGTGTCTGTGTGTGTGTGTGTGAGCATTCTTTTACATTATGGATTGGTATAGAATACTGAATATAGTTCCCTGTGTTATGTAATAGGGCTCTATTATTTATCTATCCATATATAATAATTTGCCTTTCTGTTTCTAAGATGATGACAAAGTAAAATCATAGTAAAAAAAACTAAATGTTTGGGAACCTTTGACAAATATTTGCAGATTTATTTTTCAGTATCTACTGTCTATTTTCAGAGGTCCTCACTGAGTTTCATGGCACTTTCAAATAGTTATGTTCACTGATATGTAGAGATTTATATCAAACAAAGTTCACTTAGATACAGAAATCTATAATCTGATAAATGTAGCTTGATGGAATTTTTGCTAGACATTTTGAGAGGGCATGGATTTTCTAACTTAATTTGTAGGTAAATAGAGGAATTGTCTATCAATTGGTTACATTAATACGATAGGCTAGTGTGTGCTATGATAACACAACAACCCCAAATTTTCATGACTAAGAACAACAAAGCCCATTTCTTCCTTATGCTCCATGTAGTTGGCAAGAAGTTTTGATTTTCATGGTCATGGGGGCATCTCAGTTGATAAAAGTGACTTGTAACTTGATTTTTTCTCCTTTTTCTACCTTTTTATTGATTTAAAAATCACATAACATGAACTCCACTACGGTTTTTAGTATATTTTCAGTATTTGCAATCATCACTATCTAAAATATACCGTACCCTTTAACAGTGATTCCTAATTCCTGCTCCACCTACTCCCAGGCACATGTTAATCTGCTTTCTGTTTCTTTAGAGTTGCCTTTTCTGGACATTATGAGTAAAGTCACTCGGTAGGTAGTCGTTTATGACTGGCTTCTTTCACTTAGAGCATTTTTAGGTTTCTTCTGTGTTGTAGCATGTATCAGTACTTCTTTCCTTTCTACTGGAAAATAATATTTTATTTTATGGTATTCCACATTTGTTTAGCCATTAGTCAGTTGATGGACATTTGGATTATTTTCACTTTTTGGATGCATTTTTAAAAAATTTTATTAAAGTATAGTTGATTTGCAATGTTGTGTTAATTTCTAGCAAGGTAACTCAGTTATATCTGTGTGTGTCTGTGTGTGTGTGTGTGAGCATTCTTTTACATTATGGATTGGTATAGAATACTGAATATAGTTCCCTGTGTTATGTAATAGGGCTCTATTATTTATCTATCCATATATAATAATTTGCCTCTGCTAATCCCAAACTCTTATTTCTTCCCTCCTGTCCCCTACCTCCCCTCTACCCCTTGGCAACTACAAATCTATTCTCTGTATCTGTGAGTCTGATTTTGTTGCATAGATAAATTGATTTGTATTTTAGATTCCACATACTAGTGAAATGATATTTGTCTTTCTCTTTCTGACTTAATTTGCTTAGTATGATAACCTCCAGGTCTATTCAAGTTGCTGCAAATGACATTATTTTACTCTTTGTTTGGTGACTGAATAACACTCTATATAATACTCTTTCTATATATATACTCCATATATATATACACTCTTTCTCTATGCACACATACACACACCCCAGATCTCCTTTATCTATTTATCTGTTCGTGGACATTTACATTGTTTCCATGTCTTGGCTATTGTTAAGTAGTGCTGCTATGAACATAGGGGTGCACGTATTTTTTGAATTATAATTTTGCCTGTGTGTGTATATATATATATGTATATACATATACCTTGGAGTGGGATTGCTGGATTATATAGAAACTCTGCTTTTCTTTATTTGAGGAATTTTGTTTTCCATAGTGGTTATACCAACTTATAGTCCTACCAACAGAGTGAGAAGATTCCGCTTTCTCCACACCATCTTCAGTGTTTCTTATTTGTAGACTTTCTAGTGATGGCCATTCTGAGGCCATATGAGGTGGTACTTCACTGGAGTTTTGATTTTTCTAATATTTCTCTAATATTAAATTATGCTGAGCATCTTTTCATGGGTTCATTGGCCATTTATATGTCTTCTTTGGAGAAATGTTGTGTTTACGTCCTCTACTTTTTGGATATTATGAAAAATCCTACTATGAATTTTCGTGTACAAGTTTTTGTGTGAACATGTTTTCAGTTCTCTTGTGTGTTCTTGAGTGTATACCTAAACGTAGAATATCTATGGAATTTTGTATCTCTATGTTTAACTTTTTGAGAAATTGCCAAACTATTTTTAACAGCTGTACCATTTTGTATTCTCACCAGCAACATATGTGATTGATTCCAACTTCTCCACATCCTCACCAACACATTATATTTCTCTGTTGTTTTTAGTGAACAATAAAACAACAAACTTGTTGCTTCAGGTAGTATCTCACTGTGGTTTTGACTTACATTTCTCTAATGATGAATAATTCTGTGCACCTTCTTATGTATTTATAGGCCATTTGTATAGATCTTCATTAGAAAAATGTCAATTTCACATCCTTTGCCCACTTTGTAACTGAGTTATTTCTCTTTTGGTTGTAAGAGTTAATTTTATATTCTGGATTCTAGATGCTTATCAGATATATAATTTGTAAATATTTTTATCAGTTCTATCATTCATTTTATTCATTTTATTGATAGTGTCTTCTGAAACACAGTGTTTTTTATATTTGAAGTCCAAGTTATCTACTTTTTCATTTGTAGACTTCATTTTGGTGTTGTACCCAAGAAATCTTTGACAAATATGAGCTTATGTGAATTTATATCTATGAATCCTTTCAAGACTTTTAGAGTATTAGCACTTACATTTATGTTTGTGATCCTCTTCCTCTCTGAGTTCATTTTTGTGTATTGAGTGAGTGATCCAAAATCCTTTACATGTGGATATTCAGGTTTCCCAAAACTCTTTTTTGAAAATATTATAACCCCTCATTGAATACTTCTTGGCTATCCTTTTGTCAGAAATGAGTTTACCATAGATAAATGGGTGTTTCTTATTTGTAGACTTTCTAGTGATGGCCATTCTGAGGCCATATGAGGTGGTACTTCACTGGAGTTTTGATTTTCTAATATTTCTCTAATATTAAATTATGCTGAGCATCTTTTCATGGGTTCATTGGCCATTTATATGTCTTCTTTGGAGAAATGTTGTGTTTACGTCCTCTACTTTTTGGATATTATGAAAAATCCTACTATGAATTTTCGTGTACAAGTTTTTGTGTGAACATGTTTTCAGTTCTCTTGTGTGTTCTTGAGTGTATACCTAAACGTAGAATATCTATGGAATTTTGTATCTCTATGTTTAACTTTTTGAGAAATTGCCAAACTATTTTTAACAGCTGTACCATTTTGTATTCTCACCAGCAACATATGTGATTGATTCCAACTTCTCCACATCCTCACCAACACATTATATTTCTCTGTTGTTTTTAGTGAACAATAAAACAACAAACTTGTTGCTTCAGGTAGTATCTCACTATGGTTTTGACTTACATTTCTCTAATGATGAATAATTCTGTGCACCTTCTTATGTATTTATAGGCCATTTGTATAGATCTTCATTAGAAAAATGTCAATTTCACATCCTTTGCCCACTTTGTAACTGAGTTATTTCTCTTTTGGTTGTAAGAGTTAATTTTATATTCTGGATTCTAGATGCTTATCAGATATATAATTTGTAAATATTTTTATCAGTTCTATCATTCATTTTATTCATTTTATTGATAGTGTCTTCTGAAACACAGTGTTTTTTATATTTGAAGTCCAAGTTATCTACTTTTTCATTTGTAGACTTCATTTTTGGTGTTGTACCCAAGAAATCTTTGACAAATATGAGCTTATGTGAATTTATATCTATGAATCCTTTCAAGACTTTTAGAGTATTAGCACTTACATTTATGTTTGTGATCCTCTTCCTCTCTGAGTTCATTTTTGTGTATTGAGTGAGTGATCCAAAATCCTTTACATGTGGATATTCAGGTTTCCCAAAACTCTTTTTTGAAAATATTATAACCCCTCATTGAATACTTCTTGGCTATCCTTTTGTCAGAAATGAGTTTACCATAGATAAATGGGTCTATTTCCATCCCTCACTTATTTTCCATTGATCTATACATCTAGCTTTGTGCCAACATAATATTTTATTGATTATTATAGCTTTATATTAAGTTTTAAAATAGGAAAATCTGAATCCTCCAACCTTAGTCTCATTTTTAAAGATTGTTTTTGACTATCTTGAATCCTTTGGATTGTAAATTTTAAAATGAATTTTTCTTTTTCTGTGAAACGGTCACCTGAATTTTTCATTGGTATTAGTAGAATCTATACATCAATTGGGATCATTGCCATCCTAATGATACTAAGTGTTTAATCCACTAACAGAGGCTGTCTTTCCATTTTTAATTCTAATTTATTTAAATAGGATTTATAATTTTTAGCATACAAGTGTAGCAATTCTTTGGTTAAATTTTTACCTAAATATATTATTCCTTTTGATGTTATTGAAGATGGAACTAACTTCTTAATTTTCTGATTGTTCATGGCTAATATGAAAGTGAAAATGGTAAAGAATTTGCCCTCAGTGTGAAGATCTGGGTTTAGCCCCTGGTTTGCGAAGATCCCCTGGAGAAGGGAATGGCTACCCACTCCAGTATTTTTGCTTGGAGAATCCCATGGACAGAGAAGCTTGCAACCTACATTCTGTGGAGTCACAGAGTGTAACATGACCAAGCCACTAACAATTTCGCTTTTCATTATATCCTGTAACTTCACTGAGCTAATTTACCAGCTCTGATTTTGTGGCTATGTGTATATTCTTTAGTGCTTTATGCATAAGGTAATGCCACATGAAAACAGATAGTTGTACTTCTTCCTTCCTGATTTAGATAATTTTATTTCTTTTTCTTGCCTAAATGTCCTGGCTAAAAATCCTATACAGTATTGAATAAGAGTAAATAAAACAGATATTTTTGTCTGGGTCTTTATCTTAGAAAGTTTTCAGTCTTTCATGATTAAGTATGATGTTAGTTGTAGATTTTTCAGAAATGTCCTTTTTCAGGTTCAGGATTTTTTTTCTTTTCCTGTTTGTAAGTATTTTTATTATGAAACAGTTGTATTTTGTCCTATGCCTTTTCTGTGTCTATTGAGATGATCTTTTTTTATTCTATTATTATGTTATATGACATTGATTTTAATATGCTCCACAAATCTTATATTCCTGGACTGTATCCTACATGGTAATGATATACCATCCTTTTTATATAGTGCTGAATTCCATTTGTTAGTGTTTTATCTTTATTCATAAAAATGTTGATTTATGATTTTCTTTTCCTATGGTGTGTTTTTTCTGACTCTAGAATTAGGGTACCAGTGGTTTTTGCTTTTCTATGTGTTTGAAGTTTCTGACCTGAATTAGGGTACCAGTGGCTCATAGAATGAGTTAAGAAGCATTCATTTCTATTTTTGGAAGAGTTTGAAAAGTACTGTCATCCTAATGATACTAAGTGTTTAATCCACTAACAGAGGCTGTCTTTCCATTTTTAATTCTAATTTATTTAAATAGGATTTATAATTTTTAGCATACAAGTGTAGCAATTCTTTGGTTAAATTTTTACCTAAATATATTATTCCTTTTGATGTTATTGAAGATGGAACTAACTTCTTAATTTTCTGATTGTTCATGGCTAATATGAAAGTGAAAATGGTAAAGAATTTGCCCTCAGTGTGAAGATCTGGGTTTAGCCCCTGGTTTGCGAAGATCCCCTGGAGAAGGGAATGGCTACCCACTCCAGTATTTTTGCTTGGAGAATCCCATGGACAGAGAAGCTTGCAACCTACATTCTGTGGAGTCACAGAGTGTAACATGACCAAGCCACTAACAATTTCGCTTTTCATTATATCCTGTAACTTCACTGAGCTAATTTACCAGCTCTGATTTTGTGGCTATGTGTATATTCTTTAGTGCTTTATGCATAAGGTAATGCCACATGAAAACAGATAGTTGTACTTCTTCCTTCCTGATTTAGATAATTTTATTTCTTTTTCTTGCCTAAATGTCCTGGCTAAAAATCCTATACAGTATTGAATAAGAGTAAATAAAACAGATATTTTTGTCTGGGTCTTTATCTTAGAAAGTTTTCAGTCTTTCATGATTAAGTATGATGTTAGTTGTAGATTTTTCAGAAATGTCCTTTTTCAGGTTCAGGATTTTTTTTCTTTTCCTGTTTGTAAGTATTTTTATTATGAAACAGTTGTATTTTGTCCTATGCCTTTTCTGTGTCTATTGAGATGATCTTTTTTTATTCTATTATTATGTTATATGACATTGATTTTAATATGCTCCACAAATCTTATATTCCTGGACTGTATCCTACATGGTAATGATATACCATCCTTTTTATATAGTGCTGAATTCCATTTGTTAGTGTTTTATCTTTATTCATAAAAATGTTGATTTATGATTTTCTTTTCCTATGGTGTGTTTTTTCTGACTCTAGAATTAGGGTACCAGTGGTCTCATAGAATGAGTTAAGAAGCATTCATTTCTATTTTTTTGGAAGAGTTTGAAAAGTACTGTCATCAATTCTTTTTGTTTTTAATTGGAGAAAAATTGCTTTATAGTGTTGTGTTTGTTTCTGTCACACAACAATTCAGGTCAGCCAAAATTATACATATATCACCTCACTCTTGAGTCTCCCTTTCTCCCCCAAACCTACCGCTGTGTTACAGCACCGGGAGGACAGCTTGGTGCTCTGTGATGATTCTGATTCTTTTTTAATCATTTGGTGTAATACAGTAGTGAAGACATCTGACTGTGAGCTTTTCTTAGTTAGAAACTTTTACATTACTAGTTCAATTTCTTTAGGTCTATCCAGATTTTCTATTTCTTCTTGAATCAGTTTTGGTAGGTTGTATGTTTCTAACAATTTGTGCATTTCTTCCTGGGTACCTAATTTGTCAAAATACAATTATTCATATTACCCAATTATAATTGATTTACTTCAGCAAACTGCAGAGTAATGTCATTATGATAATTTCCAATTTTAGTGGTCTTCTTTCTTTTATTCTTCATCCATCTATTTGTAGATTTTTCTATTTGTTTTTACTGATTTCTCTTTTTTTTAGTTCCCATTCCCATTTCAGATGTATCTGCTGAAGTCTTTGTTTCCTTCCTTTTGTTTTGAATTTAGTTTTCTCTTTCTCCAGTTACTTATGAAAAACTGTGATTTACAGTCTTTTTACTTATTAAAGTAGGCATTTGATCTAGATTTAGATCGGTTTCCTTTAAAGACTGCTTTTGCTATATCTCACAAGTTTTGCTATCTTCTGTTTTGTTTTCATGTCAAATATTTTCTAATTTCTCATGTGATTTCCTCTTTGTTATTTATGAGTATGTTGTTTCACTTCCATATACTTATAAATTTTTCCATTTAAATGACCAATCTAGTAGCTATCAAGGATACTAAAAAGACTTTTATGTACTAGATGTCTTCAAAGTGGGTCAAAGATTAAGATAAGATCCTTGAAGCTAATATATAGAGCCCTGTCCAACATCACTAGTGTTTTACTATAGATTAATTTTTTACTCTAGAATTAGGGTACCAGTGGTCTCATAGAATGAGTTAAGAAGCATTCATTTCTATTTTTTTGGAAGAGTTTGAAAAGTACTGTCATCAATTCTTTTTGTTTTTAATTGGAGAAAAATTGCTTTATAGTGTTGTGTTTGTTTCTGTCACACAACAATTCAGGTCAGCCAAAATTATACATATATCACCTCACTCTTGAGTCTCCCTTTCTCCCCCAAACCTACCGCTGTGTTACAGCACCGGAGGACAGCTTGGTGCTCTGTGATGATTCTGATTCTTTTTTAATCATTTGGTGTAATACAGTAGTGAAGACATCTGACTGTGAGCTTTTCTTAGTTAGAAACTTTTACATTACTAGTTCAATTTCTTTAGGTCTATCCAGATTTTCTATTTCTTCTTGAATCAGTTTTGGTAGGTTGTATGTTTCTAACAATTTGTGCATTTCTTCCTGGGTACCTAATTTGTCAAAATACAATTATTCATATTACCCAATTATAATTGATTTACTTCAGCAAACTGCAGAGTAATGTCATTATGATAATTTCCAATTTTAGTGGTCTTCTTTCTTTTATTCTTCATCCATCTATTTGTAGATTTTTCTATTTGTTTTTACTGATTTCTCTTTTTTTTAGTTCCCATTCCCATTTCAGATGTATCTGCTGAAGTCTTTGTTTCCTTCCTTTTGTTTTGAATTTAGTTTTCTCTTTCTCCAGTTACTTATGAAAAACTGTGATTTACAGTCTTTTTACTTATTAAAGTAGGCATTTGATCTAGATTTAGATCGGTTTCCTTTAAAGACTGCTTTTGCTATATCTCACAAGTTTTGCTATCTTCTGTTTTGTTTTCATGTCAAATATTTTCTAATTTCTCATGTGATTTCCTCTTTGTTATTTATGAGTATGTTGTTTCACTTCCATATACTTATAAATTTTTCCATTTAAATGACCAATCTAGTAGCTATCAAGGATACTAAAAAGACTTTTATGTACTAGATGTCTTCAAAGTGGGTCAAAGATTAAGATAAGATCCTTGAAGCTAATATATAGAGCCCTGTCCAACATCACTGCTACCATCCTGTATCCTCTATATTTTGTTCTGATGCCCTGTGAAAGTAAAGAAGGTGTCATCTGAAGAGAAGGAAAAATGTGAAGATGTGACTACTCTCATTCCTCTGTCAAAGGTTACCACAGGCAGGAGAACACATTCACAAATGTCTCTATCTGCCTTCCAACAGGTTACATCTTTACTTAGACATCGCTCCCCCACCTTCCCAGCTCCATCCCCTACTGTTTGGACCTGGTGGGTGAAGAGAATAAAACATAAGTACCGACTATTTTAAAAGGGTGGAGTGATCAGGTAGAAATACTTTGTCTTCTTTATCTCCATCATCTCCATCATCATGGCATGCATTGTAGACTTTCCTTCTTAAACTAGTGGAGACCATAAGAAGTAGGTAAATGTCATATTTCTAAAGATTTTCAAAATACCAAGTTCCAAATTAGTTTTTAATTTTCTTTTATTGTTTCATCCTTTAACATGGAAATCCAGAGCACTACCCCTGTTTTTCTTAAGAAAAATAATTCACTAGAACATGAGTTTTGCAAAGGAACCAATCATCATTTCTACAATCTCTTCAAATGTATGTTCTTTCCACTAACATGAATAGTTCAGTAATTTGGTATCACAAACAAAACCCATGAATAACCCTGATTATTTTATTGAGAAAGTTCCCAGAGTACAAATATAAAATCTAGTTAATTTAGCAAACTTTTCAGGGTACTGCATATGTCTTGAGGATATAATTAGTCCAGAGTTTTCATTTTGCTCCAGTTACTTATGAAAACTGAAAAGGCATTTGATCTAGATTTAGATCGGTTTCCTTTAAAGACTGCTTTTGCTATATCTCACAAGTTTTGCTATCTTCTGTTTTGTTTTCATGTCAAATATTTTCTAATTTCTCATGTGATTTCCTCTTTGTTATTTATGAGTATGTTGTTTCACTTCCATATACTTATAAATTTTTCCATTTAAATGACCAATCTAGTAGCTATCAAGGATACTAAAAAGACTTTTATGTACTAGATGTCTTCAAAGTGGGTCAAAGATTAAGATAAGATCCTTGAAGCTAATATATAGAGCCCTGTCCAACATCACTGCTACCATCCTGTATCCTCTATATTTTGTTCTGATGCCCTGTGAAAGTAAAGAAGGTGTCATCTGAAGAGAAGGAAAAATGTGAAGATGTGACTACTCTCATTCCTCTGTCAAAGGTTACCACAGGCAGGAGAACACATTCACAAATGTCTCTATCTGCCTTCCAACAGGTTACATCTTTACTTAGACATCGCTCCCCCACCTTCCCAGCTCCATCCCCTACTGTTTGGACCTGGTGGGTGAAGAGAATAAAACATAAGTACCGACTATTTTAAAAGGGTGGAGTGATCAGGTAGAAATACTTTGTCTTCTTTATCTCCATCATCTCCATCATCATGGCATGCATTGTAGACTTTCCTTCTTAAACTAGTGGAGACCATAAGAAGTAGGTAAATGTCATATTTCTAAAGATTTTCAAAATACCAAGTTCCAAATTAGTTTTTAATTTTCTTTTATTGTTTCATCCTTTAACATGGAAATCCAGAGCACTACCCCTGTTTTTCTTAAGAAAAATAATTCACTAGAACATGAGTTTTGCAAAGGAACCAATCATCATTTCTACAATCTCTTCAAATGTATGTTCTTTCCACTAACATGAATAGTTCAGTAATTTGGTATCACAAACAAAACCCATGAATAACCCTGATTATTTTATTGAAAAAGTTCCCAGAGTACAAATATAAAATCTAGTTAATTTAGCAAACTTTTCAGGGTACTGCATATGTCTTGAGGATATAATTAGTCAATTATTCAGAATCTATACTTTCCTATTCCTAATATTTTAAAAACATGTGACTTATATATATACATTTTTAAAGAAAATCCTATCTTAGTGAAATAAAAAATGAATGCCAATTTAGAATACTTTATAATCTATTATGCAAACATTTTCAATAACTCTTTTATAATAACTTTTGCACAATATGATTCCATGCTCAGATTGGAACGTGGCTCCCATGATGCACTGGAAACATGGGACATCTTTGATATTTGACCTAAGGAAAAAGTAAGATACATGAAAAGCATCATCTCTTACCATATATTTTGTAGGCTAAGCTATCCATACAGCTACTTGTACAGATAAAATGAATTGAATATATGACATTGTTAATTTTAAGTGTTTATAGAAAATCTTAGTGGTCAGTAGTTTCCTAAATCTACACAAATTCCTGTTACTGATGGGTGTGGATACACCCAAGATATACAACCTACAAGCGTTGATGAAAATGTTCATGAAGAAGACAAATCTCTGCCCTACAATTGAACTACATCTAAAGTTGATGTGCTCCTACTTGCTAGTAATGATTGCAAAATTTTAGTGTATGCCTCACATAATGAACACAGTGAGTTAATTCTGTAAACAGGGCAAAAAAGCCTATGTGGTGCTTTGTACACAGTAGACAATAGCTCAACACTGTAGCTGACTACAAAAAAGTTGAAGTATAAGGAAATGCAACACTAGACAAGCACATTTCTTTCTTAAGTTTCTTTGGCCACTAAGAAACACTCTCCACCACTCTTGCTCTGCCAGGCTTTATTATAGTGCTTTCCAGTGTTTTAAAGGTATAACCACATTTAAAAAAAAATATCTGTATTTAAGGGGCAAACAAGGGAAAATAACCATGCAAAATTCCTAAAATAGAAATGACCAAAGTAGTTTGGGAAAAGTGTAGTATTCAGACAAGCCAGTGGGTGAGGCAGTAGTAGGAGCATTTTTCGAGAATGGTAAAAGTCCTTTTTTTTTTTTTTTTTGAACACTTCTATTGGTCTTTCATTCATTTCCATCTTTGTTCTTTGGCCTGTATGGGCCTCTCTCATTGCAGAGCACCGGTTCTGGGCGCATGCGTTCGAGGGCTCTGGCTCTGTAGTTGGACACATTGGTCCAGCTACTCCTTGGCATGTGGGATCCTCCCAGACCAGGGATTGAACTAGCGCCCCTTGCACTGCAAGGCGGTGTCCTTACCCACTGGACCACCAGGGAAGCCCTAAAAGTCCTTTTTAATGTGAAATTATGTCAGGGTCAAATAAGAGAATGACTGAAAGTCATCTCTGTGCACCACTAGGGGCAACAGTTTTTGTAGAATAATAGAAGTAGCATGAGAAGAGAAAGAAGATTCAGGATAAGTATGTTGGAGGTCAGCAGGTTGGAGGAATTGACTCTCTGTGGTTTCTGCTTTCCGGCAAGATACATGAAAAGCATCATCTCTTACCATATATTTTGTAGGCTAAGATAAAGATGAATTGAATTATGACATTGTTAATTTTAAGTGTTTATAGAAAATCTTAGTGGTCAGTAGTTTCCTAAATCTACACAAATTCCTGTTACTGATGGGTGTGGATACACCCAAGATATACAACCTACAAGCGTTGATGAAAATGTTCATGAAGAAGACAAATCTCTGCCCTACAATTGAACTACATCTAAAGTTGATGTGCTCCTACTTGCTAGTAATGATTGCAAAATTTTAGTGTATGCCTCACATAATGAACACAGTGAGTTAATTCTGTAAACAGGGCAAAAAAGCCTATGTGGTGCTTTGTACACAGTAGACAATAGCTCAACACTGTAGCTGACTACAAAAGTTGAAGTATAAGGAAATGCAACACTAGACAAGCACATTTCTTTCTTAAGTTTCTTTGGCCACTAAGAAACACTCTCCACCACTCTTGCTCTGCCAGGCTTTATTATAGTGCTTTCCAGTGTTTTAAAGGTATAACCACATTTAAAAAAAAATATCTGTATTTAAGGGGCAAACAAGGGAAAATAACCATGCAAAATTCCTAAAATAGAAATGACCAAAGTAGTTTGGGAAAAGTGTAGTATTCAGACAAGCCAGTGGGTGAGGCAGTAGTAGGAGCATTTTTCGAGAATGGTAAAAGTCCTTTTTTTTTTTTTTTTTGAACACTTCTATTGGTCTTTCATTCATTTCCATCTTTGTTCTTTGGCCTGTATGGGCCTCTCTCATTGCAGAGCACCGGTTCTGGGCGCATGCGTTCGAGGGCTCTGGCTCTGTAGTTGGACACATTGGTCCAGCTACTCCTTGGCATGTGGGATCCTCCCAGACCAGGGATTGAACTAGCGCCCCTTGCACTGCAAGGCGGTGTCCTTACCCACTGGACCACCAGGGAAGCCCTAAAAGTCCTTTTTAATGTGAAATTATGTCAGGGTCAAATAAGAGAATGACTGAAAGTCATCTCTGTGCACCACTAGGGGCAACAGTTTTTGTAGAATAATAGAAGTAGCATGAGAAGAGAAAGAAGATTCAGGATAAGTATGTTGGAGGTCAGCAGGTTGGAGGAATTGACTCTCTGTGGTTTCTGCTTTCCCGGCTGACTGGGAGGAAAGGTGACTTCCGGGAGTGAAGGATTGGTTTTAGGGTTAAGTGCCTTGGAGAGATGAGACCGAGTTTGAAACAGTCACTGTAAAGAATGGGTGAGAGCGCTGATCAGAGAGCCCTGTGGACATCATTGGGGTTGCAGACCCTGATTGTAGAAGGTCATAAGTGTTTTAGTGGAGAACCAGATACTGCTTTGAAATTTCCTCTTACACTCTGGGTTTCTTTTGACGATAAGGACAATATCCATGGTTTCTAACCAAAGCAGATAATATAATGTCTGAATTTTATTAATGTATAATGATCTACAACTACTTACTGTATAGACCTGTGTCGTAAGATGTCAACAGCAACTATTAACTTACTCATGGATGTTAGCAGATAAGTAAACTTACCTGTTTTCTGACTGTGCCAATTATGTCCTCAGATTCTCACATAATAGTTCTCCCATCTAATTCCTCTTTGTCTGTGGCCTTGTATTTTCTAGTCAAGTGATGCTGATCATCACTAGTCTTCTCTCCAATTTGTGTACTACAAAATTTTTCCATTGATGATTCTTGGTATTATGGTTGTATTAAAGAAAAACCCCTCAAAGAGAACAGCCTACTTGTTTAATGTTGTATAATGAGTGTAAAAATGTTTTTCTTGATCCTCATTTCCAAATTGTTTTCCACTGTAGCAATATACTCTCCCTTAATGGTAAGCAATTAGATTTGTTTTCAATTCAAAAATTAATATCTTTAGTAATGCTAGATCAACAGTATTAGAACTCATGCTGACCAAACAGAAAAGTATCCTGTTTCCTTTGTATTGTAAAACTCTAGACAGAGCTATTTCACATCAAAACTTAAATTAAATCTCTAAACTAGTTCAGTGGAAGACAAACAATGATCAAGAACATTGCCTCTCATTATTTCTGTTTTCTTAATTCTTTGTGATGACTGTTGTTCTCACATATATTGTTAGAGATTATAAGAAAAAGAAGAGCAGAAGAGTCTGGGCTTGTAATCTACATAGACTAATATGAAGGAATCAAGTAAAATACATGATGACCAATCTCAGCCTTGTCATAGGACAGCTGGAAAAAGAATTCAAAATGATTTCTGTGCTTTTTCATTCATTTTAGCTGTACTAAAGAGGAGGAGTTTGAAACAGTCACTGTAAAGAATGGGTGAGAGCGCTGATCAGAGAGCCCTGTGGACATCATTGGGGTTGCAGACCCTGATTGTAGAAGGTCATAAGTGTTTTAGTGGAGAACCAGATACTGCTTTGAAATTTCCTCTTACACTCTGGGTTTCTTTTGACGATAAGGACAATATCCATGGTTTCTAACCAAAGCAGATAATATAATGTCTGAATTTTATTAATGTATAATGATCTACAACTACTTACTGTATAGACCTGTGTCGTAAGATGTCAACAGCAACTATTAACTTACTCATGGATGTTAGCAGATAAGTAAACTTACCTGTTTTCTGACTGTGCCAATTATGTCCTCAGATTCTCACATAATAGTTCTCCCATCTAATTCCTCTTTGTCTGTGGCCTTGTATTTTCTAGTCAAGTGATGCTGATCATCACTAGTCTTCTCTCCAATTTGTGTACTACAAAATTTTTCCATTGATGATTCTTGGTATTATGGTTGTATTAAAGAAAAACCCCTCAAAGAGAACAGCCTACTTGTTTAATGTTGTATAATGAGTGTAAAAATGTTTTTCTTGATCCTCATTTCCAAATTGTTTTCCACTGTAGCAATATACTCTCCCTTAATGGTAAGCAATTAGATTTGTTTTCAATTCAAAAATTAATATCTTTAGTAATGCTAGATCAACAGTATTAGAACTCATGCTGACCAAACAGAAAAGTATCCTGTTTCCTTTGTATTGTAAAACTCTAGACAGAGCTATTTCACATCAAAACTTAAATTAAATCTCTAAACTAGTTCAGTGGAAGACAAACAATGATCAAGAACATTGCCTCTCATTATTTCTGTTTTCTTAATTCTTTGTGATGACTGTTGTTCTCACATATATTGTTAGAGATTATAAGAAAAAGAAGAGCAGAAGAGTCTGGGCTTGTAATCTACATAGACTAATATGAAGGAATCAAGTAAAATACATGATGACCAATCTCAGCCTTGTCATAGGACAGCTGGAAAAAGAATTCAAAATGATTTCTGTGCTTTTTCATTCATTTTAGCTGTACTAAAGAGGAGGACAGGCTGGGACTCAGGCAGATCACATAGCTGATGGCTTTCAAAATGAGACTATATGGGATGTATTAGAACATCAGGTCTTCATTCTAAATTGTGCAGACACTAGTCTTCACTTAAAAAGTACACCAGAAAAAAAATTGCCTGATCACAGCCATGTTTTAAGATCTTTAATGCTTGTCTATGATTAGGAGTGAAATGGCTTTAATTTTTTTTTTTTCAGAATTTCTAGCTTTTCTGTGAAGATCACCCCCTTTCTAAGCTGCATCAACTTCAAATATTCTGCTGGCAGTGTCTGCACAAGAGACTGCTAGGCTTCAGTCTGCATGGGCCCTGGGATTCTACAGAGTCTAGAATCCTATGGTGCATGTCTATTCATTTCAAATAGTTTTCAAAAATAGAAAAAAATGTGAGAGGATGAATGCTTAATATTAAATGAAAGGGATCTTGTGCTACAAAGCACACATTCTGCCTCCACTGTATAGAATCATAATTTTGAGGTTGAAATTTATATTCTTAATGTAATTTCAAAGTGGAACATAGCTTTTAAAACAGTAAAACAATAAAGGTGGCCAAGCATAGCTTACAGATATGACTGTGCTGATAATGCCTGCATCGAGGTGTCAAGGTTCTCCATGCATAGGTTCCTTTTAAGGCCAGCCAGGATACCAAGGTAAGTATTAAAACACTTGAACCATACTCTGAGAAAATAAGGAGCAAGTGAGAGTAATGCCTGTGAGTTTTGCATCAACACTTCTAATATTGAGACTTAAATTCTCATTTGGTTTCTACCTGGGTTCTCTAGGCAATCTATATAAAGTTAATTATGTCTTACAACTCCAGGATTTCATTAAGAACATGGGAAGTCCTCACTTACATTATTTTCAGTTTTCAGTTATTCTTATCTATCTTTAGGACTTGAATAATCATAAAAGGTAAAAAATCAAAAGTCAAATAAAAATTCCCATAGGAATCTCAATGATGAACATGGAATATATACTTGGTATTATCCTGTACCCACTTACTAGAATTTGGTGCGTGTAGCTACATGTGCTTTACTTTCCCACCTATAAGACAGAAGACCATTAATGGATGCCTAGTTTTTAACAAGGCATCTTTGGTTAGAAAGTAGAAATGAAAATTTTAATAACCAGTCCTCTGGCACAATGCTTGCCTTACTTGTGAGAGGTGGTTTTGGAAATAAGTCACATCAACTTTCATTTTCCCTACTGGACAATCGTTTAAATGCATCAACTTTTAATTTAGGTTATTATATATGTGACAAATCTGAACATCCAATATGCACTTAATTTCATATTTTAACATTTTTATACATGTAAACAAAGAGATGGATGTAGAGGACTTTTAGGAGCAATTATACCATATTGATACATGTAAATGAGATGTTGTTTGCATGAGACCTTGTTATTTTCATTCGTTAAACCATTCCTTCAATGCGAAGCCTTTTTTCGAAGGCTCAAGCTTTCCCTCACCGATATATATCATGTGCCTTTCAGGAAACAACAAATAAATTTAAAAAGAGAAATAGTTTACACCATAACTTTCGCCATCGTCTTCTGCTTCCTCCCCTCACCAAAAATAACAAAATTATTTGAACTTGCCAGAAAGAGTTTGCTATGATGAATGCCTTTCTTGTGTGTGTGCCACACTTCATTTTATCACTAAGATTTCTGACTCAAGAAATTGTCTGCAAAAGACAATATATCAGCGTTTAAATATCAGTAATAAAAGAGTACAGGAGATACTCTGTGACTACTTAGGACTGAAAGCATTTTATTGAAAAAGGTTTGTTTTCTTTGGCAGCCTTCCATGACCTCCTATTTTAAAAAAAAGCTAGCCGCTGCTGTTTAATTCTCATTTGGTTTCTACCTGGGTTCTCTAGGCAATCTATATAAAGTTAATTATGTCTTACAACTCCAGGATTTCATTAAGAACATGGGAAGTCCTCACTTACATTATTTTCAGTTTTCAGTTATTCTTATCTATCTTTAGGACTTGAATAATCATAAAAGGTAAAAAATCAAAAGTCAAATAAAAATTCCCATAGGAATCTCAATGATGAACATGGAATATATACTTGGTATTATCCTGTACCCACTTACTAGAATTTGGTGCGTGTAGCTACATGTGCTTTACTTTCCCACCTATAAGACAGAAGACCATTAATGGATGCCTAGTTTTTAACAAGGCATCTTTGGTTAGAAAGTAGAAATGAAAATTTTAATAACCAGTCCTCTGGCACAATGCTTGCCTTACTTGTGAGAGGTGGTTTTGGAAATAAGTCACATCAACTTTCATTTTCCCTACTGGACAATCGTTTAAATGCATCAACTTTTAATTTAGGTTATTATATATGTGACAAATCTGAACATCCAATATGCACTTAATTTCATATTTTAACATTTTATACATGTAAACAAAGAGATGGATGTAGAGGACTTTTAGGAGCAATTATACCATATTGATACATGTAAATGAGATGTTGTTTGCATGAGACCTTGTTATTTTCATTCGTTAAACCATTCCTTCAATGCGAAGCCTTTTTTCGAAGGCTCAAGCTTTCCCTCACCGATATATATCATGTGCCTTTCAGGAAACAACAAATAAATTTAAAAAGAGAAATAGTTTACACCATAACTTTCGCCATCGTCTTCTGCTTCCCCTCCCCCTCACCAAAAATAACAAAATTATTTGAACTTGCCAGAAAGAGTTTGCTATGATGAATGCCTTTCTTGTGTGTGTGCCACACTTCATTTTATCACTAAGATTTCTGACTCAAGAAATTGTCTGCAAAAGACAATATATCAGCGTTTAAATATCAGTAATAAAAGAGTACAGGAGATACTCTGTGACTACTTAGGACTGAAAGCATTTTATTGAAAAAGGTTTGTTTTCTTTGGCAGCCTTCCATGACCTCCTACTGTTGACAAAACTAGCCGCCTGTCCTGTTTGAAGTGTAGCTGCAGCAGGAGCCGCTGCTTCAGAGCACTTACAGGATTTATCTCTAAATTAATATTTTCATCGAACACTCTCGCGATATACCTTACCTAATCTTTAAATTATAGGAAAGGGTGTTCTGCAAGTCACAGGCTGAAGCTGGGGGGAGATTTATGTCTCTCTCCAGTTAACATTTGGGACTGACCTACAGCACACCAGGGCTGCTATTTCCCTTTCCTGATTCATGATAAGTGCAGCTGCCTCCAAATAAGCCCCCTGAGCCCATGAATGCCCCATCCAGTCCTTTCTGGTAAATATGCAGATCTCTAATCTCACTTTTTAATGTTCAGCTGTGATGAAGTTGAATAGAAAATCACGTTGCCTTGGCTTACTTGAAATCACCAAGTGCCTTAGCACCAAGGCATGGGTGCCCCAAAGTCCATCTACTTCTGGCTCTAATTAAGGTGATGCTTTCCAGTCTAGTATGCTCACACACACACACACACACACACACACACACACACACACACACACACACACACACACACAATCCCAAAATTGTTTTCCCCTTGCAACCTGAATTTTAAGGTCCTAGACTTTGAGGTCTTTCATTTTTTGCTGCCAGCACCACAGCTAATTAACAAAATTGCATGAAGATTGATATGAAGGTAAATATTCCAAGGACAAAAGGGAAGGGAAAGCAAATTATTTAAAATGTCAGAAAAGCCAAGACATTCATCTTCCCTGCCGCAATTTGTTTTTCATTAATAAAATATACATTGTTTTCTGCTCGGAAAAGTTATTAGTGGCAACACAGTCTGCATGAAGCTTTGTCTCTTCTGAAATGAAGTCTTTGTTCAGGCATCAGGGATGGGGGTTTTGTGCCATTGTCTAATCTGTCAGATTAGATGAGCAAGTGTATTTAGGGGTGCAAAGATGTGCAGCCACACCTGCTGTGCAAAGCTGTGAATTCACAACTCTTCTGACTATTAAAATGTGTTATGCTGGGAGATCTTTTGTTGTAACAGGACTGTTGGTGGTTGTGTGTTTGAAGTGGCGCAAGTGTCAGGCCTTATTACAATCATAATAATCATTCCAAAAAACACCTCATATTTTGACCATTTAATGTTAATGTGGAGCAAATTAAAGGCTAAGCACCTAATAGATTGGGAGATGTTGAATTGATTTTGCACTCACATTTTTCTAAGCACAAACAAAAGTCCATTAATGCAATAATATTCACGGTTCAGAAAAACCACAGTCATCTGAAGAAGAGTTGATTGCTGACCTACAGCACACCAGGGCTGCTATTTCCCTTTCCTGATTCATGATAAGTGCAGCTGCCTCCAAATAAGCCCCCTGAGCCCATGAATGCCCCATCCAGTCCTTTCTGGTAAATATGCAGATCTCTAATCTCACTTTTTAATGTTCAGCTGTGATGAAGTTGAATAGAAAATCACGTTGCCTTGGCTTACTTGAAATCACCAAGTGCCTTAGCACCAAGGCATGGGTGCCCCAAAGTCCATCTACTTCTGGCTCTAATTAAGGTGATGCTTTCCAGTCTAGTATGCTCACACACACACACACACACACACACACACACACACACACACACACACACACACACACACACAATCCCAAAATTGTTTTCCCCTTGCAACCTGAATTTTAAGGTCCTAGACTTTGAGGTCTTTCATTTTTTGCTGCCAGCACCACAGCTAATTAACAAAATTGCATGAAGATTGATATGAAGGTAAATATTCCAAGGACAAAAGGGAAGGGAAAGCAAATTATTTAAAATGTCAGAAAAGCCAAGACATTCATCTTCCCTGCCGCAATTTGTTTTTCATTAATAAAATATACATTGTTTTCTGCTCGGAAAAGTTATTAGTGGCAACACAGTCTGCATGAAGCTTTGTCTCTTCTGAAATGAAGTCTTTGTTCAGGCATCAGGGATGGGGGTTTTGTGCCATTGTCTAATCTGTCAGATTAGATGAGCAAGTGTATTTAGGGGTGCAAAGATGTGCAGCCACACCTGCTGTGCAAAGCTGTGAATTCACAACTCTTCTGACTATTAAAATGTGTTATGCTGGGAGATCTTTTGTTGTAACAGGACTGTTGGTGGTTGTGTGTTTGAAGTGGCGCAAGTGTCAGGCCTTATTACAATCATAATAATCATTCCAAAAAACACCTCATATTTTGACCATTTAATGTTAATGTGGAGCAAATTAAAGGCTAAGCACCTAATAGATTGGGAGATGTTGAATTGATTTTGCACTCACATTTTTCTAAGCACAAACAAAAGTCCATTAATGCAATAATATTCACGGTTCAGAAAAAAACCACAGTCATCTGAAGAAGAGTTTTGAAATAATACAGAAAGAAGACAAAGGATACACAAGAAAATATGGAGCCAATGTTGTGACAATAAAATTATTGTCAGGAGGATGCTATTAAAGGTGATCCTTAAAGAATGCTAATTATCATTTCTTTATTTGTTGATGTTTGTGCTCTTCATATAAATATACCGTGATATTTTGTTCTCTCAGCTAAATATTGGATTATACTTAAGCTGAGATAATGCTTTCTATTTATCCCTAATCACAAGGCCAGCTTTTTTTTAAGGTTCTGTTATTTTACTACACTAAAATGTAGCTACATTTAATCATCTTTCATAGCAAAACAAAACAAGATAATATTAACTGCCTCACTTACTAACTCAACATGCAGTTTCTAAAACCCACTTTTCTACTTTTTTATTTTTCTTTTTTGGTGTCATTTCTCTCCCTCTCCTCCCCCGCTGCCCCCCTTGGCATACTGGTGTTCTTTAAAAAATGTTGGAGTGTCTTAAGAACTCTATGGGAATTTCTTCATTCTAAGTTACCAGAGTACTGGCTGAAGAATAAGAACATAAATGTTTCCATATTCTGAAAACTTAGAAAAGCGAATGGAAGAAAGAAAAGAACAAAATGATAAGCCAAAAGAGTCTCTGTTGTCACTATTATAACACTAAGGAGCTTGTGGCAGGTTTAATAGACCCTAATCTAGAGAGGCCTTTTTAGAGACCTTAGACCTGTATGGCCTCATTAATTCAAACAGTACGTGACAGTTCAGAGGTGTCCTAAACCAGCCATTACCACATAAACGGCTTGGATACAACTCTTCTGACTATTAAAATGTGTTATGCTGGGAGATCTTTTGTTGTAACAGGACTGTTGGTGGTTGTGTGTTTGAAGTGGCGCAAGTGTCAGGCCTTATTACAATCATAATAATCATTCCAAAAAACACCTCATATTTTGACCATTTAATGTTAATGTGGAGCAAATTAAAGGCTAAGCACCTAATAGATTGGGAGATGTTGAATTGATTTTGCACTCACATTTTTCTAAGCACAAACAAAAGTCCATTAATGCAATAATATTCACGGTTCAGAAAAAAACCACAGTCATCTGAAGAAGAGTTTTGAAATAATACAGAAAGAAGACAAAGGATACACAAGAAAATATGGAGCCAATGTTGTGACAATAAAATTATTGTCAGGAGGATGCTATTAAAGGTGATCCTTAAAGAATGCTAATTATCATTTCTTTATTTGTTGATGTTTGTGCTCTTCATATAAATATACCGTGATATTTTGTTCTCTCAGCTAAATATTGGATTATACTTAAGCTGAGATAATGCTTTCTATTTATCCCTAATCACAAGGCCAGCTTTTTTTTAAGGTTCTGTTATTTTACTACACTAAAATGTAGCTACATTTAATCATCTTTCATAGCAAAACAAAACAAGATAATATTAACTGCCTCACTTACTAACTCAACATGCAGTTTCTAAAACCCACTTTTCTACTTTTTTATTTTTCTTTTTTGGTGTCATTTCTCTCCCTCTCCTCCCCCGCTGCCCCCCTTGGCATACTGGTGTTCTTTAAAAAATGTTGGAGTGTCTTAAGAACTCTATGGGAATTTCTTCATTCTAAGTTACCAGAGTACTGGCTGAAGAATAAGAACATAAATGTTTCCATATTCTGAAAACTTAGAAAAGCGAATGGAAGAAAGAAAAGAACAAAATGATAAGCCAAAAGAGTCTCTGTTGTCACTATTATAACACTAAGGAGCTTGTGGCAGGTTTAATAGACCCTAATCTAGAGAGGCCTTTTTAGAGACCTTAGACCTGTATGGCCTCATTAATTCAAACAGTACGTGACAGTTCAGAGGTGTCCTAAACCAGCCATTACCTACATAAACAGGCTTGGATACCAGTGTGGCACGTACACTGTCCTTAGATCCGAATTCATCAACCTTGATAGCAAAGATTAGAGAAAAACCTCTAAAACTGAAGAATCTTTTCCTCTGTAAATACTAGTGAAATCTGATCATGAGGTCTAGGCTTATTCCTTTCCAAATAGACTTTAAAATATTTTTAACATTAACCAAGAAGAAGATAATGCAAACTTAACAGAGAAAAGATACTAGTTAAAAATAATTGAAAGATACTGGCCTCCTTCAATTCTCCCCAGATTGTCATCTGATGGAGACTCGGGCATACAATTAGGTTGTTCTCATTTGACAATCGTCACCATGCTGAGACCGGGATTTCATATGTGTAACATCTGGATTGTCCTGCAGCTGCAGCCGGGTGACAGCTTCACACATTCCTTGAAAAGAGGCATCCATACACTGACAGTTACTCATCATCCAGAAAAAGCAAAAAAAGAAAGGAAATGAAAGAAAGACTGTCCTCCTGACTCTTAATTTAGGCTAATCTATGTGAAATTCATTATCTAATAACCACCAGCACAGGAACAGTTTTCTGGCACAATTGGAAATTGCATCAGGTCCAAATTTATAACAAGAATTATTTTACCTGGTGATAGAAAAGGGGAAAAGTTTTCCTGAAGGAAAAACTTTATATAGGAAAGGAAATTAAGAGTAGTTGAAGACTGGAGTTAATTGAATTAATGTTGTAATAATCTTAAATTACTTCTTTCTTAATCTGTACATAAATGTGCAATAAAGACATGGAATGGCAAAACGCTAAAATAATATGTAAACCTAGTATTTTAATTAAATCAGCACCAAACTAATTTGTAGCTGTTACTTGTTGAAAGAAGTCTTGAAAACAGGAGTGTTCATCTTTAGCTTTCTAATAAAAATACTTATATGGAAATTCATACATATGTATTTTTCATTTTTAGCTGGATTTTTTTGCAAACATTTAATGTTTACTTATAACTATTAGTCTTACTAACAACACTGGTGTTTTAATTCCTTACACTTTCCTTAGAACCTTGTGCCCTTGTTTTCTTTCAGGCCAATTTTATTCTGGATAGGCAAAATACTGACTCTGTTTAAAACCTTCATGCCCAGGTGACATTTTTTTAAAAAGGCAGATAGACAAAGATTGGTTTCCATTTCCTTTTAAATTGCAAAGATTAGAGAAAAACCTCTAAAACTGAAGAATCTTTTCCTCTGTAAATACTAGTGAAATCTGATCATGAGGTCTAGGCTTATTCCTTTCCAAATAGACTTTAAAATATTTTTAACATTAACCAAGAAGAAGATAATGCAAACTTAACAGAGAAAAGATACTAGTTAAAAATAATTGAAAGATACTGGCCTCCTTCAATTCTCCCCAGATTGTCATCTGATGGAGACTCGGGCATACAATTAGGTTGTTCTCATTTGACAATCGTCACCATGCTGAGACCGGGATTTCATATGTGTAACATCTGGATTGTCCTGCAGCTGCAGCCGGGTGACAGCTTCACACATTCCTTGAAAAGAGGCATCCATACACTGACAGTTACTCATCATCCAGAAAAAGCAAAAAAAGAAAGGAAATGAAAGAAAGACTGTCCTCCTGACTCTTAATTTAGGCTAATCTATGTGAAATTCATTATCTAATAACCACCAGCACAGGAACAGTTTTCTGGCACAATTGGAAATTGCATCAGGTCCAAATTTATAACAAGAATTATTTTACCTGGTGATAGAAAAGGGGAAAAGTTTTCCTGAAGGAAAAACTTTATATAGGAAAGGAAATTAAGAGTAGTTGAAGACTGGAGTTAATTGAATTAATGTTGTAATAATCTTAAATTACTTCTTTCTTAATCTGTACATAAATGTGCAATAAAGACATGGAATGGCAAAACGCTAAAATAATATGTAAACCTAGTATTTTAATTAAATCAGCACCAAACTAATTTGTAGCTGTTACTTGTTGAAAGAAGTCTTGAAAACAGGAGTGTTCATCTTTAGCTTTCTAATAAAAATACTTATATGGAAATTCATACATATGTATTTTTCATTTTTAGCTGGATTTTTTTGCAAACATTTAATGTTTACTTATAACTATTAGTCTTACTAACAACACTGGTGTTTTAATTCCTTACACTTTCCTTAGAACCTTGTGCCCTTGTTTTCTTTCAGGCCAATTTTATTCTGGATAGGCAAAATACTGACTCTGTTTAAAACCTTCATGCCCAGGTGACATTTTTTTAAAAAGGCAGATAGACAAAGATTGGTTTCCATTTCCTGAAATTAATGAAAATCACTCTATGCAATGGATTTTTAGGAGAAAAAATACATTATTTTATAGAAGATATTAAAGCATGTTATGCAAACTTTTCTTGCTCTTCAGTATATCCAGCCCAGCTACAAAGATTCAATATTCTGACTTACATTTTTACGTGCTGGATTAGTCTTTATATTTGTTTTGATAGAAAAGCAGGCAACAGCCTATTTCATGGACAATAAATTCAAGATAGTAATGATGAGATAGTATTGCCTCAGCTAAGTACACCCAGATTGGAGGGTCACATATTTGACCTCGATCTAGTATGGTCCTTAATGAATCTATATACTTGATTAGAGTTACTGTCTTTTTATGGCTGAAAATAGCTTTGCATGGAAAACTAGCTCATTTTAACTAGAGCTGAAAGAATCATTTTGCTTCTAACACATCTCTAAAACTTTTCCAGAGACTTCTTAAATGCTTGTTTTAAAATTCTTACCGTCCAGACAGCTGTCCTTCCTCTTAGGAATTCTGGTTTTGTTTCACAACCTGCATCGCATATGGAAAAAAAAATCCTTCTCTGCCATCTTTTAATGGTATGAAAAATTCTATTCTTCAAGCAATCTGTGTAATTACTGAGATGTGGCATTGAAGTCCTAGTCTTGTAATTATTTCAAGATTTTTTCAGGTCTTCCTTACCTATCCCATTTCATAGAACTGAATTAAAGAATTGATGTTGGCATGTCATGCTGGGAGCTTTGTTTTTGTAATGGTAAAAAGCAATCAACAGTAAGGATTAGAACTTGGGGCCCTTACATATCTTTTGTTCTATTGTTGTGTGTGCTTTGTTCCCTTTATTCATTTGTTTTTATTAGTATTCTGTCAGCTTCAAGGTAATTGGGGTTTTTATAGGGTCCAGTCCAAGATAACACTATTAATGTTCCGGTCTTCATGCAGTGCACCTTCCTTTTTAGGCACTGGTCTTTCTGCAGTCTCTCTGCTTCTGTGAAGTAGCTCTCTTATCTGTGCTTCTAACTCCATCTATTTGTCTCTCTGCTTCTTTCACTGCATCACTCACCCTTAATTCAGGGAAGTGATTTCTTACTTCCTGTCACTCTCTTTCTTTCTCCCACTCACTCTCAATCTATCAGAACTCGTTTCCTCATTCTGTGACTGCTCTGGACTCATGTATCTCCCTCACTCCCTTCCTGTTTCAGAAACAGGATTAAGTTTCTTCCTTTCCAGTTCTTTTTTTTTTCTTCTATTTTTTATTTTTTCTGATGCGGCTTTCTAAATGTGTTCTTTTCTTTTATCTTTTTCTAGCTTTTAGGGCTCAAAGAGTAGATAAACCTTACCAATTTCACATCACTAGGTACACTACTGAGGAAACTAATATTTCCTAAAAGTTTCTAAAAGTATGAAATAGATTGCTTTCATGATCTTAATCATGAGCAAATGTAGTGATTATTTCACATCAAGGGTATCTGAAGATGAAACAGTTCTTAGGTGTGAGTTACTGTTGCTAACGATGGCAAAAATGAGAATACAAAGAAACTAGTTCATGCTTTCAGTTGTTTTTCCTAGTGTTGGAGGCACATCTGAATCTGCAAAGAGCAAAAGTGTTGCGATTTTAAGTCTCCGTCTATTACTCTTGATGCTTAAATTGATTTTTTTTAGATTGATTTTATATTGTTCCTCCTCCACATTCTAAAATGTGTTGGCCACACATTCTTTATATTATGTGATCTTAGTTGGATATATTTGCACTAACACTACAGTGCCAAAACATTCTAGTTATATTATGTGATCTTATTGAATCAAGATTTTTTCAGGTCTTCCTTACCTATCCCATTTCATAGAACTGAATTAAAGAATTGATGTTGGCATGTCATGCTGGGAGCTTTGTTTTTGTAATGGTAAAAGCAATCAACAGTAAGGATTAGAACTTGGGGCCCTTACATATCTTTTGTTCTATTGTTGTGTGTGCTTTGTTCCCTTTATTCATTTGTTTTATTAGTATTCTGTCAGCTTCAAGGTAATTGGGGTTTTTATAGGGTCCAGTCCAAGATAACACTATTAATGTTCCGGTCTTCATGCAGTGCACCTTCCTTTTTAGGCACTGGTCTTTCTGCAGTCTCTCTGCTTCTGTGAAGTAGCTCTCTTATCTGTGCTTCTAACTCCATCTATTTGTCTCTCTGCTTCTTTCACTGCATCACTCACCCTTAATTCAGGGAAGTGATTTCTTACTTCCTGTCACTCTCTTTCTTTCTCCCACTCACTCTCAATCTATCAGAACTCGTTTCCTCATTCTGTGACTGCTCTGGACTCATGTATCTCCCTCACTCCCTTCCTGTTTCAGAAACAGGATTAAGTTTCTTCCTTTCCAGTTCTTTTTTTTTTCTTCTATTTTTTATTTTTTCTGATGCGGCTTTCTAAATGTGTTCTTTTCTTTTATCTTTTTCTAGCTTTTAGGGCTCAAAGAGTAGATAAACCTTACCAATTTCACATCACTAGGTACACTACTGAGGAAACTAATATTTCCTAAAAGTTTCTAAAAGTATGAAATAGATTGCTTTCATGATCTTAATCATGAGCAAATGTAGTGATTATTTCACATCAAGGGTATCTGAAGATGAAACAGTTCTTAGGTGTGAGTTACTGTTGCTAACGATGGCAAAAATGAGAATACAAAGAAACTAGTTCATGCTTTCAGTTGTTTTTCCTAGTGTTGGAGGCACATCTGAATCTGCAAAGAGCAAAAGTGTTGCGATTTTAAGTCTCCGTCTATTACTCTTGATGCTTAAATTGATTTTTTTTAGATTGATTTTATATTGTTCCTCCTCCACATTCTAAAATGTGTTGGCCACACATTCTTTATATTATGTGATCTTAGTTGGATATATTTGCACTAACACTACAGTGCCAGAATAGTTAAGTCATTTTATTAATATCATAAGTTGCATGTGGATATCAGTAGTTACAAGTCTTTTAAAATACCATTAATGTGTCCCTAAGCCTTTCACAATGAATACAGTAGATAAGTCAGCCAGTTTTTCCTAAGTTTTATAGGTAAAACAAAAGTGCAACTTAAAAAGAGATAACTGTACCTGCTTTGGAACTTCTTTCTCACTTGGGTTACAAACAAGTTAAATTTTTAGTCACATGCCTCCAAAATTAAGCATCAGGGAAATGTTCATTTTAATATAGACTTTAATTCCATATAATTCCAATTTTGAATAGGAATTCTTTAGTAAACCTGTCAAATGAGCATTGCCTTAAAAAAAAAGATACCTCTATTATCATAGAGTTTTCCAAATATTAACGAAATACTAATGAAAGTAAAATAGGCTAAAAAAAACCAATAAACTTTAGGGAAAAATAAATGTCAGAATTAAAAATAAATTCAGAACACTAGAACAGTCTCACCTATCTTTTTAACATAATTTGTAAATTAATTTTCTGCCTCTGTAGGATAATGACACAAGGGCTCTTCCAATAATTATTAGGGAAAAAAAATCCCTGAATGATATAAATATAATTCAAAAGGAAACAAATTGATTTTTTTCCTTGCTCCATGTAATTGTCATGTAAGTAGGCCATAAGCTATGATGTAGGCAATACCCACAGCTTATTGGAAGTGAGCATACATTTCCATAGTCCATTTTCACATACCCTAATAAACAGAATAAAATATTTAACATGATGGTAAAGCTCAGTTTTCTCCAGCGTCTTCTTGACAATAATTCCGTAGATCAATATCCTGTACGTTTTTGATTGAGAAGATGAAGTCTTTTTTTTCCAGTGATATTAATCTATTTTGCTGTCTTAGCAGGGATACATTAACCAAACGGAACTCTGAACACGTTTTTATTTTTTACCATAGAAAAGACAGCCAGATACCTTATTAAAATATATCAGTGAATAATAACATCTTCCTTTAAATTAACTAATATCTAAGCATAATGAAGCTCCGTTTATAGTGATTTTGTGGCTCAAGTGCTCTTCTCTTGGCCTAATTATGTGCATGGCTTTCAGACAACAAGGCGTGTCTTTAACATTAGATAAGAACCTGAGCTTTTATCTCAATCAATAGTCTTTAGCCTTTGAACTCGAGTCAGAGGAAGACCAGTCCGTCATGTTCAGTTCTACCTGATCTCTTTTTCTTCTTGATGCTGCTGCCATTTACAAAAGAAACACACACACACACACACACACACTCACGCACGCTCTCACACACCCGTACACACACCTAAGATATAAGCAGGCTAAGTGTTTAGATTATTTGCCTGTGTGTGTGTGTGTGCATGCGCACATGCATGTGTGGACAGGATCCTTTATAGCTGTAAAGATGTGTGACTGTAATGATGATGTTAAAATTTTCTTGTTTCCTTTCACTGGGCTTTGTGTATCTCAAAGGAGCCCCATATGGTGCTCTTTGTCCGTGTCATTACCTCGTTACAGCCACTGTCTGCCAGCCAAAGGTAGAGCAAGTGCTGCAGCTGTAGACAGCGATACAACTGGAATTGTCTAAGGTCAACAGTGCCGTAATTACTTTAAAATGTCAGCGTACAATAAAATACAACAGTTCATCTGGCAGAAAGCAAATTAGCTTTGACCATAGCGTAATTACCCTTTTCTCAGCACCATTAGAAGAGATCAAATCTCCACATTCAGTGTTTGAGGAAAGGCCATCAGAGTACACTCTACCTGACAAGGATGCACATTTGCCATTTTGAGATGTAATTAATTGTCCCTATAATAGAAATTTTTATATTTGACTCTGGAATTGAAATGTGTAATAACCTGGCTTCTTCATTTTAACCATTTTGATGCTGGAAAGAAAGGTCTGTTTTGCCAAGTGCAAATAAGTGGTATCAGTATCATCCGGAACATATTTTTCATTTTGATTACAATTAGCTCTAGAGCAGGAGTGATTTTTCTGAAGTCACTTCCACGCATATGAAGAATTCTACTAATATCTAGATAATACATCAGAGGAAGCAAATAAAGGCATTACAATCATTAAACTTCCTTTTATAGCTTCTTTTTCTTTTTCACATGCGTATTTCCGAGCTGGCTGGGATAATGTGAAGTGAAGTAGCTTTTAGACTGACTTATTAAAGGCTGATTTCTGCCACTGATCTTCATCTATACTTCCACCTCACACACAAGGTCAATCTAGGTAAAAGAATGCCCCTACCTCATCTCCCCCAGGATTAATGTGCCATTATGCCAAAGACAGCCTCTTTTTTTGTCCCCAAAGACACTCATCACTAATGGTGGAGGGTACAAATGCACCAATGATATAGTAATTTGATTAACTCAGAAACAAACAGCAAGGAGCTGACCAGTGACAGTCCCTGTAGGGCAAAGACTTCACTGCTTGTTGACTTTCATTAATATTTAAGGGCGCCAAAGATGTTTTAAGCTGATTTGAAATGACTAAATGTGTCTGAGCAGAATTTCTCCTTATGCCTGGCTGTAGATACACATGAAAAACAGCTGTTTCATATCACAAGAGTCATGCACTCTATTCAGGGAATTCCACTACCATAAAGATGTTTACATTTTCTTGATGTTTCATTCACTGTGTTGTGGGCTTCTTCATAGATTTTCAAATGAAAGCGTGTTCTCTTGGGTTCAAAAACTTCCCTTTTGAGCACAGATTTCCTGGGCGGAAGGTTGGGAGGGGGGGACCATCTATGAAACCAACAAGGAACGGTATAGTTGGCAAGAAAATTCTAAACACGACCCCTTCTTATTGAACCATTACTAGTTTTAATGTGCTAAAGCCAAAACAATAAACAGGCTTTCTGGTAAAATCACTGTAGCATATCATTGATCAGTTTATCTCTTCAGAGCAGAAAATTATGGCATGTACTGAGCCTTCCCCCCAACTGCTGCTTTGTTCTTCCTCAATGTCATGTATGACTCTTAGATCATTTCACAAAGCAAGAAGAAATAAAGCCAGGAAAACATTTTTAAAATAGTCAGATAAAGCTTTTAAAATCTATGTGAACATTTAGGAAGAAAGGAAAATTCTTTCTTTGAGGTCTGTCTAGTTCTAGATTAAATCAAGATGCCTGTGAATATATTTAAAGGATAATTTTTAGAACCCAAGGTGGTAAATATTTCAGGGTAAGTTTGAAGGACTTCGTTAGACTGACACTTGTAAATCAGCAAGACTGACCAAACTGTCTCAGTACTAATTGGAAAGAGAAGTGAGTTTTTTCACCCAGTAGTGCTTGGAGGAGCCCTTGAATAGCTAATCAGCTGCTGAAATAGTCTGAAACTTGATTTTAACACCTTTGACAATTTCATCCAAATTCCCCGTACTCTCACTTTTTCCAGATGCAAACTCTCTGCTCTAGTTATATGCTCCCACCTCCCACAACCCCGTTATGTAATCATAGGTCTCTCCACCTACGTGCCCAAAAAGCTGTCTCTGTGTTGCCTTCCCTTCAGCCTATTACCCTCCAAATACTATTGATATTCCAGTTTGTATCTCAGTAGTACATCTATAATGATGCCCTCCAAGTCAGTTTCACTATTGTATCATTCTTTCCTGAGCATCTAAACATGCCATCATTTGAGGAAATAGTCCAGCTCTTACATGGTTTTCATATTTTTTTTATCTTTCCTCTATTTCATCTATATTAATCTGATTTTTAAAAATAAAAGTGAATTCTTATTAAAGTCAGTGACTACATATTAATTGTCATTGCTTCCATTACTGGGTCTGCTAAAATGCTATGGAAATAATAGTCATTTTAAAAATATATATATGTTTAAAATCATTTGCTCAGGAATTTGGGAAATTTCACAAAAATGTAAAGGTATTAATATGTATATACAATTTAGTGATCATTACTGTGGTAAAAGTGATTAAGAAGAACACAAAATGTTAAATTCCTAAATCCAAACAAATACTTCTTCAAGTTTTTATATTAAATCCATCCATGGCTCAAAAGCACAAACTTGTTCTCATTTGATCCACTGGCATAAATTGTATAACTCAAAGTGAAAACAGTCGACAAGTACTATAAATGACATAAAGCAAGGTAAATGTAAATCAAAAGCTAGTATAACTTGCTGGGTCATGTATTTGGTATCTACAAAACAAATGAACAAGTATTCTTAAAGAAATCACAAAATACATTTATCAAAAGATGTAGTAAAACTGTAAAGAGTGAGATGAATCTTGGGAGAAAAATAGATTAAAGCTAACATGTACAACAGTTAGAACTAACACATTAGTTATGGAATTTGGCCTGCATTGCATAAAGGCAAATAACCTGTATAGAAAACAATGTTCATCAGTTTTTCTCAACCAGCTGAACAGTCATTTAAAGACATTCAATTATTTATTTGAGATTTCCTTTCCTAAGTAACCCCAATTGCTAAGACTGTATTTTTATAATGAAATATTTGTCCTAACTATTACCTGAGAAGCCCCTCTCTTCCCATGTAGGTTATTACAAAATACTGAGTTCCCTGTGCTGTAGTAAGTCCTTTATAATTATATATTTTGTATATATTGGTGTGTGTTTGTTAACACCCAAATCCTATTTATCCCTCCCCCTGTCTTTCCCATTTGGTAACTATAAATGTATTTTTGAAATCTGTTTCTGTTTTGTAAATAAGTTTATTTGTATCTTATTTTTTTAAGATTCTACATATAAGTGATATCATATGACATGTCTTTCTCCGTCTGACTTGCTTCATATAGTATGATCATCTCTAGGCCCATCCATGTTGTTGCAAATGGCATTATTTCATTTTCTTTGGCTGTGTATTATTCCATTGTGTATGTGTGTGTATATAGATATATACATATATATACATATATGTATATATATGTATATCACATCTTCTTTATCTGTCTTCTGTCAATGCATATTTAGGTTGCTTCCATGTCTTGGCTACTGTAATTAGTGCTACAATAAACACTGGGTGTGTGTATCTTTTCAAATTATAGTTTCCTCCAGACATAAGCCCAGGAGTGGGATTGCTGTTTCATGTTGTTGTTTAGCTGTGAAGTTGTGCCTGATTCTTTGTGACTCTATGAACTGTTGCTCACCATCATGTTCCTCTGTGTATGGGATTTATCAGGCAAGAATGCCGGATTGGGTTGCAGTTTCCTTCTCCAGAGGATCTTCCTGACCCAGTGATGGAAGTCCTGTTTGGCAGTGGATTCTTTATCACTGAGTCACCTGGGAAGCCTTTGTTGATTCAAATAGTAGTCCTAGTTTTGTCGTTTTAAGGAACGTCCATAGTCTCTGTAACAGTTTACATTCTCACCAACAGTTTAGGAGAGTTGCCTTTTCTTCACACCCTCTCCAGCATTTAGTGTTTGTAGATTTTTGATAATGGCCATTACTGACTGGTGCGGAGTGATACCTTATTGTAGTTTTAGTTTACATTTCTCTTATAATTAGTGACATTGAGCATCTTCTCATGTGCTTTCTGGCAATCTGTGTATCTTCTTTGGAGAAATATCTATTTAGACTTTTCATCTACTTTTAAAATTTTGACTAGGTTTTTTGTTGTTGCTGTTTGTGAGTTGTTTGTCCTAACTATTACCTGAGAAGCCCCTCTCTTCCCATGTAGGTTATTACAAAATACTGAGTTCCCTGTGCTGTAGTAAGTCCTTTATAATTATATATTTTGTATATATTGGTGTGTGTTTGTTAACACCCAAATCCTATTTATCCCTCCCCCTATCTTTCCCATTTGGTAACTATAAATGTATTTTTGAAATCTGTTTCTGTTTTGTAAATAAGTTTATTTGTATCTTATTTTTTTAAGATTCTACATATAAGTGATATCATATGACATGTCTTTCTCCGTCTGACTTGCTTCATATAGTATGATCATCTCTAGGCCCATCCATGTTGTTGCAAATGGCATTATTTCATTTTCTTTGGCTGTGTATTATTCCATTGTGTATGTGTGTGTATATAGATATATACATATATATACATATATGTATATATATGTATATCACATCTTCTTTATCTGTCTTCTGTCAATGCATATTTAGGTTGCTTCCATGTCTTGGCTACTGTAATTAGTGCTACAATAAACACTGGGTGTGTGTATCTTTTCAAATTATAGTTTCCTCCAGACATAAGCCCAGGAGTGGGATTGCTGTTTCATGTTGTTGTTTAGCTGTGAAGTTGTGCCTGATTCTTTGTGACTCTATGAACTGTTGCTCACCATCATGTTCCTCTGTGTATGGGATTTATCAGGCAAGAATGCCGGATTGGGTTGCAGTTTCCTTCTCCAGAGGATCTTCCTGACCCAGTGATGGAAGTCCTGTTTGGCAGTGGATTCTTTATCACTGAGTCACCTGGGAAGCCTTTGTTGATTCAAATAGTAGTCCTAGTTTTGTCGTTTTAAGGAACGTCCATAGTCTCTGTAACAGTTTACATTCTCACCAACAGTTTAGGAGAGTTGCCTTTTCTTCACACCCTCTCCAGCATTTAGTGTTTGTAGATTTTTGATAATGGCCATTACTGACTGGTGCGGAGTGATACCTTATTGTAGTTTTAGTTTACATTTCTCTTATAATTAGTGACATTGAGCATCTTCTCATGTGCTTTCTGGCAATCTGTGTATCTTCTTTGGAGAAATATCTATTTAGACTTTTCATCTACTTTTTAAAATTTTTGACTAGGTTTTTTTTGTTGTTGCTGTTTGTGAGTTGTTTGTATATTTTGGAGATAAGTCATTGTTGGCTATTTCATTTTCAAATATTTTCTCCCATTCTGTGGGTTATCTTTTCATTTTGTTTCCTTTGCTATGCAAAAGCTTCTACATTTAAATAGCTCCCATTAATTTGTTTTTGTTTTTAATTCCTTCAGAAGGTAAGATCCAAAATGGTACTGTTGCAATTTATGTCAAAGAGTGTTCTACCTATGTTTTCTCTAAGAGTTGATGATATCAGGACTGGTATTTAGGTCTTTAATTGATTTTTGTGTATGATATTAAACAAAGTTCTAATTTAATTATTTTATATGCAGTTGTTCAGTTGTCTCAGTAAAACTTATTAAAGAGACTTTATTAAGAAAGAAACAACTTTTCTCCATTGTATATTCTTGCCTCCTTTATAGTAGACTGACTTTAATGCCTAGGAATGTTAACAGATTTTCAGGAGTACTTAACAGATTTTCAGTGCTTGACTACTCTCTGGAAGAACTATTTCATGCCTTTACCTCTCTTGCTAATACTTAAATTACCCCACTCCTTCATTCTCAAATGATGGCTGTTTTTCTTCCACTGACCAAATAAAAACTACTTCTACATTTGGCCTAGATAAGAAATGAGGTTTACCCTCTAGACCCAAATAATCAAAATTGAAAATTATTTTAAAAAACCTTTTTTTAAGCTTTCACGACAATGGAAATCAAGCAACAGAGTATAGTGATTCCTGAAATATGGGAAGTCAATTAGGTAAGCTCTATTTATTACCACATTTTATGGGTGTGTGGTGCATGGAAAGAAAAGACTAGGAAACCCAAAGCCCAGAACAGAGCACAGAAGAAGGGAGATCTACATGAAGAGTGAGCCCCAGAGACCTAAAGAAAAAATACAATAGGGCAATGATCTGAGTCTGCATATAAAGAAACCACCCAAGGCCAGAGAAGAACTATTCAGCAGGATTAAAGGGAGCACTGCCAAGGCTCACTCAGGGTCTAGATTAATGCTTGTTATCCCTATCTAGATAGGAAAAACTGACAATTCATGGGGACTTTGTGTAAAGCACTGAATGAGGCCTTGCCTCAGTCATAGGAAAAATTAAGTTGCAGAATATACTGTCCTTATGGCCTCCCAGATGGCACTAGTGGTAAACAAACTGCCTTCCAATGTAGGAGACATAAGAGATATGGGTTCAATCCCTGGGTAGGAAGATTCCCTCGAGGAGAACACAGCAATCCCTTCAGTATTCTTGCCTGGAGAATCTTATGGACTGAGGAGCCAGGTCATCTATGATCCATAGGGTCACAAAGAGTTGGTTATGACTGAAGCAACTTAGCACACGCGCACATGTACTGTCTGTATCTATCTTTATGACTGATCTGGGAACATACATGTCTGTGAACAACAAAATTCTGTAAAAATTTAAAAAAATAAAATTGAAAAAATCATTATAAGAGACATAAAAGGATCAGAAAGTTTCCAAGTAACTTAATTATATTTCAAAGAAAAACTCAAGGATACTGATAGGAGTACAAAATTTGCAGCATTCAATGAGGTAAAATAAACAATGTCTGACATCCAATCAAAGATTGCAAGACATGCAAAGAAGCAGGAAAACAAGATAGATAATGAGAAATTGACTAATATAAAGAGACATTGGAATGAGCAGAAAGAAATCGAAACAGTTGTTGAAATAATCAGCAAAAAGCAAATATGTATAGATTGTTGTTAAACAATGAATGTCTATTATATATAATGTGGGTACTGTACTTATTATTTCTTTAAAACATTTGTTTATTGATTTATTTTCATCCATTTTTATTCTTTGGCCTGTGTGGACCTCCCATTGCAGCAGCCTCTCTCATTGTAGGGCACCAGCTCTAGACGCATGTGCTCCAGAGCGCTGGCTCATAACTGGACACACTTGCTCAGCTGCTCCATGGCACATGGGATCTTCCCGGACAAGGGATCAAACTAGTTCCTCTTGCATTGCAAGGCAGACTCTTTACCCACTGGACCACCAGGGAGGCCCCAATTTTTTTTTTAATTGTGGTTTAGTTGTTTTACAATGTTGCATTAGTTTCAGGTGTACAGTGAAGTTACTGTTATGACTTTTACAGAGCTTTGTTGTTTACAGCTATACATAATCCCAAAACAGTCATGGGTATATCCCTGCCCTCTCCCACCTGAGGCACCCACCCTTTTCTCCTGTCCCACTCTCCAGGTTGATGCATAGCCCCCATGTAAGTTTCCTTGGTCTTACAGCTTAATCACAATGGTTATCTCTTTTGCATATGATAGTGTAGGTTTCCATGTTACTCTTTCCATACCTCTTGCCCAGTCTTCCCTCCCATCAATGTCCATAGGTCTGTTCTCTATGTCTGTTTCTCCATCACTGCTATGCATGTGTACCATCTTACTAGATTCCATGTATATGTGTTAGTATACTGTATTTGTCCTTTTCTTTTTGACTTACTTCACTTTGTATAATTGGTTCTAGGTTCATCCAGCTCATTAGAGCTGATTCTTCTGCATTTCTTTTTACAGTTGAGAAATATTCCATTGTATGTATGTACCACAGCTTTATCCATTCATTTGTCGATGGTCATCTAGGTTGTTCCATGTTCTAGCTATTGTATAGAGCTCTGTGATGAACATTGGGTTACAGGTGTCTCTTTGAATTTTGATTTAATCAGGGAATAAGCCTAAGAGTGGAATTTCTGGATCATATGGTGCTTCTACTCTTAGTTTCCTAAGGAATCTCCATACTGTTTTTCATAGTGGTTATATCAATTTACATTCCCATTGATAATTCAAGAGTGTTCCCTTTCCTCCACACCCCTTCCGGCATTTATTATCTGAATATTTTTTGATGATGGCCATTTTGACTGGTGTAAGGTAGTATCTCATTGTAGTTTTGATTTGCATTTCTCTGATAATGGGCAATGTTGAGTATATTTTCATGTATTTTATGGCCATCTGTATGGCTTCTTTGGAGATATGTCTCTTTGGGTCTTTTTTCCCATTTTTTGATTGAGTTGTTTCTTTGGTGTTGAGTTGTCTGAGTTGTTTGTATATTTTGGAAATTAATTCTTTGTCAGTTGTTTAATTTGCTATGATCTTCTCCCATTCTGTGGGTTGTGTGTTCACCTTGTTTGTAGTTTCTTTTGCTGTGCAAAAACTGTTAAGTTTCATTAGTTCCCACATGTTAATTTTTGTTTTCAGTTCTGCTATTCCAGTAGGTGGGTCATGGAAGATCTTGCTTTGATTTATGTCCTTGAGTGTTTTGCCTATATTCTCCTCTAAGAGTTTTAGGGTTTCTGGTCTTACATTTAGGTCTCTAATCCACTTTGAGTTTATCTTTGTGTATGGTGTTAGGGAATATTCCAACTTCATTTTTTTACATGTAGCTGTCCAATTTCCTTAGCACCATTCAGTGAAGAGGCTGTCTTTGTCCCATTTTATACTTTCACCTCCTTTGTCAAAATTAAGGTACTTACAGGTGCATGGGTTTATCTCTGGACTCTCTATCTTGTTCCGTTGGTCCATATTTCTGTTTTTGTGCCAGTACCGTACTGGCTTGTGGACTGTTGCTTTGTAGTAGAGTCTGAAGTTAGGGAGGCTGATCTCTCCAGCTCCATTCTTCTTCCTCAGGATTGCTTTGGCTGTTTGAGGTCTTTTGTGTTTCCATATGAACTGTGCTATTTTTTGGTCTAGTTCTGTGAAGAATGTCATTAGTAATTTGATAGGGACATGTCTGATTAGTAATTTTGATTTAATCAGGAATAAGCCTAAGAGTGGAATTTCTGGATCATATGGTGCTTCTACTCTTAGTTTCCTAAGGAATCTCCATACTGTTTTTCATAGTGGTTATATCAATTTACATTCCCATTGATAATTCAAGAGTGTTCCCTTTCCTCCACACCCCTTCCGGCATTTATTATCTGAATATTTTTTGATGATGGCCATTTTGACTGGTGTAAGGTAGTATCTCATTGTAGTTTTGATTTGCATTTCTCTGATAATGGGCAATGTTGAGTATATTTTCATGTATTTTATGGCCATCTGTATGGCTTCTTTGGAGATATGTCTCTTTGGGTCTTTTTTCCCATTTTTTGATTGAGTTGTTTCTTTGGTGTTGAGTTGTCTGAGTTGTTTGTATATTTTGGAAATTAATTCTTTGTCAGTTGTTTAATTTGCTATGATCTTCTCCCATTCTGTGGGTTGTGTGTTCACCTTGTTTGTAGTTTCTTTTGCTGTGCAAAAACTGTTAAGTTTCATTAGTTCCCACATGTTAATTTTTGTTTTCAGTTCTGCTATTCCAGTAGGTGGGTCATGGAAGATCTTGCTTTGATTTATGTCCTTGAGTGTTTTGCCTATATTCTCCTCTAAGAGTTTTAGGGTTTCTGGTCTTACATTTAGGTCTCTAATCCACTTTGAGTTTATCTTTGTGTATGGTGTTAGGGAATATTCCAACTTCATTTTTTTACATGTAGCTGTCCAATTTCCTTAGCACCATTCAGTGAAGAGGCTGTCTTTGTCCCATTTTATACTTTCACCTCCTTTGTCAAAATTAAGGTACTTACAGGTGCATGGGTTTATCTCTGGACTCTCTATCTTGTTCCGTTGGTCCATATTTCTGTTTTTGTGCCAGTACCGTACTGGCTTGTGGACTGTTGCTTTGTAGTAGAGTCTGAAGTTAGGGAGGCTGATCTCTCCAGCTCCATTCTTCTTCCTCAGGATTGCTTTGGCTGTTTGAGGTCTTTTGTGTTTCCATATGAACTGTGCTATTTTTTGGTCTAGTTCTGTGAAGAATGTCATTAGTAATTTGATAGGGATCGCATTGAATCTGTAGATGATATTTGGTGGTATGGTCATTTTCATGATATTGATGCTTCCAACCCTCGAACATGGAGTATCTCTCCATCTGTCTGTGCCATTTTTTTTTTAAGATTTATTTATTTATTTATTTTGGGCGGGGGTCGGGTTGACCTCGGGTTGAGGAGGGAGGGGAGCAGGCGGGCCACTTCTATTGGTCTTTCATTTGTCTATTTTCATTCGTCTTTGTTCTTTGGCTCCTGTGGGCCTCCCATTGCGGTGGCGTCTGTCGTTGCAGAGCGCCGGCTCTGGGCACATGCGCTCCAGAGCTCCGGCTTGGCAATTGGACACATCGGTCCAACCACTCCGCGGCACGTGGGATCTTCCCAGGCCAGGGATCGAACTGGCGCCCCTTGCACTGTAAGGCGGTGTCCTTACCCACTGGACCACCAGGGGAAGCCCTGTGTCATCTTTGATTTTTTTCATTACTGTCTTGTAATTTTCAGTGCACAGTTCTTTTGTCTCTTTAGGTAGCTTTATTCCTAGCGGTTTTATTCTTTAAATTGCATTGGTGAATGGGATTACCTCCTTCATTTCTCTTTCTGATTTTTCATTTTTTTGTATGTAGGAATGCCAGTGATTTCTGTGTATTGATTTTGTATCCTGCAACTGATGAATTCGTTGATTAACTCTTATAGTTTTCTAACAGTGTCTTTGGGGATTTCTATATATAATATCATGCCGTCTGCAAATAGTTTTACTTCTTCTTTTCCAATCTGGGTTCCTTTTATTTGTTTTTCTTCTCTTATTGCTGTAGCTAGAACTTCCAGAACTATGTTGAATAATAGTGGTGAAAATGGGCATCCCTGTTTTGCTCCTGATCTTAGAGGAAATGCTTTCAGTTTTTTGCCACTGAGAATAATGTTTGCCGTGGGTTTCTTATATATGGCTTTTACTATGTTGAAGTAGGTTCCTTCTATGCTCATTTTTGAAGTTTTTTTTTTTTTTTTTAGCATAAATGGATGTTGATTTTGTCAAAGGCTTTTTCTGCATATATTGAGATTTTCGTGTGATTTTCGTTCTTCAGTGTGTTGATATGGTGTATCACATTGATTGATTTGCAGATATTGAAGCATCCTTCCATGCCATGCCTAGGATAAACCCAACTTGATCATGATGTATGAGTTTTTTGATGTGATGTTGAATTCTGTTTGCTAGGATTTTGTTGAGGATTTTGGCATCTAAATTCACCAGTGGTATTGGCCTATAATATTCTTTTCTTGTGTTGTCTTTGCCTGGTTTTGGAATCAGGGTGATGGTGACCTTGTAGAATGTGTTTTGAAATGTTCCTTCTTCTTAAAGTTTTTGAAAGAGTTTTAGAAGGACAAGCATTATCTTCTTTTAAATATTTGGTAGAATTCCCCTGTGAAGCCATCTGTCCTGGGTTTTTATTTGGGGGTAGATTTTTGATCACGGATTCGATTTCTGCAGTTGTAATTGGGTTGTTCATAATTTCTATTTCTTTCTGTTTCTCTAGGAAACTCTCCAGTTCTTCTAGGTTGTCCAGGTAGTTGCCATATAATTGTTTGTAATAGCCTCTTATAATCCTTTGTATTTTTGTATTGTCTGTTGTAAAATGTCCTCTTTCATTTCTGATTTTGTGGATCGGGTACTTCTCTCTTTTTTTCTTGATGAGTCTGGCTAGTGGTTTGTCAGTTTTGTTTATCTTTTTGAAGAACCAGCTTCTCGTTTTATTGATCTTTACTATTGTTTTCTTCATTTTTTTTTGGTTTATTTCTGCTCTGATCTTTATGATTTTTCTTCTTCTCCTAACCGTAGGGGTTTTTTTGTTCTCCTTGTTCCAGTTGTTTTAAGTGTAGAGTTAGGTTGTCTTTTTTGCTGTTTTTCCTGTTTCTTATGGTAGGATTGTATTGCTTTAAACTTCCCTCTTAGCACTGCTTTGGCAGTGGCCCTTAGATTTTGCACTGTCGTCGTTTCATTGTCATTTTCTTCTAGTAATTTTTTTATATCTCTTTTGATTTCTTCAGTAATCAGTTTTTTAGGTGTGTGTTGTTTAATCTCTGTGTGTTTGTGTTTGTGCTTTTAGCAGTTTTTTTTCTTATAATTGGTATCTAGACTCATAGCATTGTGGTTAGAAAAGATGTTTGATATAATTTCAATTTTCTTGAATTTACTGAGGTTTGATTTGTGGCCCAAAATGTGGTCTATCCTGGAGAATGTTCCATGAGAACTTGAGAAGGAAGTGTATTCTTCTGCTTTTGGGTGGACGATAATGATATCCATCTCTTCCAATGTGTTGTTTAACGCTTGTGTTTCCTTATTAATTTTTTATTTTGATGATATGTCCATTGGTGTAAGGGGGGTGTTAAAGTCTCCTACTATTATTGTGTTACTGTCAATTTCTTCTTTTATGTCTGAAAGTGTTTGCCATATATATTGGGATGCTTCTGTGTTGGGTACATAGATATTTATGATTGTTATGTCTTCCTCTTGGATTGATCCCTTGATCATTATATAATGTCCTGCCTTTTCTCTTATAATCTTCTTTATTTTAAGATCTGCTTCATCTGATATGAGGATTCTGACTCTGGTTTTCTTTTGATTTCCGTTTGCATGGTATATATTTTTCCATCCTCTCACTTTCAGTGTACGTGTGTCTTCAGATCTGAAATCGGTTTTCTGTTAACAGTATGTATATATATATATATATATATATGGGTCTTGCTTTTGTATCCATTTAGCCAGTCTGTGTCTTCTGGTTGGAGCATTTAGTCCATTTACATTCAAAGTAATTAGTGATACAACTGTTCCTATTGTCATCTTCTTTGATGTTTGAGTTTTGTTTTGTAGATATTTTCCTACTCTTGTATTTATTGGCTATATCAGTCCTTTTAACACTTGTTGTAAGGCTGGTTTTGTGGTACTAAATTCTTTTAGCTTTTGCTTGTCTGTAAAACTTTTGATTTCTCCATCATTTCTGAATGAAATTCTTGCCAGGTAGAGTATTTTTGGTTGTAGATTGTTCTCCTCTAGCTGTTTAAATGTGTCTTGCTGTTCAATTCTGGCCTGCAGGGTTTCTGCTGAAAGATCAGCAGTTAAACTATGGGGTTTCCCTTATACATTGCTTGTTGGTTTGTGTTAGCTTGATTAGTATGTCTCTTGGCATATTTATCCTATGGTTTATCCTGTATGAATCTCTTTGTGCTTCATGGACTTGGTTGACTATTTCCTTTCCCATGCTGGGAAGGTTTTCAATTATAATCTCTTCAAAATTTTTTCTTACCCTTTTGTTTTCTCTTCTTCTACTAGGACCTCTATAATTCTAATGTTCATGTGTTTGATATTATTCAGGAGGTCTCTGAGGCTTTCCTCAGAATGTTAATTTCGCTTGGGGTTGATCTTCTCAGTGTTGGTTTTTTATTAATTTTTTATTTTGATGATATGTCCATTGGTGTAAGGGGGGTGTTAAAGTCTCCTACTATTATTGTGTTACTGTCAATTTCTTCTTTTATGTCTGAAAGTGTTTGCCATATATATTGGGATGCTTCTGTGTTGGGTACATAGATATTTATGATTGTTATGTCTTCCTCTTGGATTGATCCCTTGATCATTATATAATGTCCTGCCTTTTCTCTTATAATCTTCTTTATTTTAAGATCTGCTTCATCTGATATGAGGATTCTGACTCTGGTTTTCTTTTGATTTCCGTTTGCATGGTATATATTTTTCCATCCTCTCACTTTCAGTGTACGTGTGTCTTCAGATCTGAAATCGGTTTTCTGTTAACAGTATGTATATATATATATATATATATATGGGTCTTGCTTTTGTATCCATTTAGCCAGTCTGTGTCTTCTGGTTGGAGCATTTAGTCCATTTACATTCAAAGTAATTAGTGATACAACTGTTCCTATTGTCATCTTCTTTGATGTTTGAGTTTTGTTTTGTAGATATTTTCCTACTCTTGTATTTATTGGCTATATCAGTCCTTTTAACACTTGTTGTAAGGCTGGTTTTGTGGTACTAAATTCTTTTAGCTTTTGCTTGTCTGTAAAACTTTTGATTTCTCCATCATTTCTGAATGAAATTCTTGCCAGGTAGAGTATTTTTGGTTGTAGATTGTTCTCCTCTAGCTGTTTAAATGTGTCTTGCTGTTCAATTCTGGCCTGCAGGGTTTCTGCTGAAAGATCAGCAGTTAAACTATGGGGTTTCCCTTATACATTGCTTGTTGGTTTGTGTTAGCTTGATTAGTATGTCTCTTGGCATATTTATCCTATGGTTTATCCTGTATGAATCTCTTTGTGCTTCATGGACTTGGTTGACTATTTCCTTTCCCATGCTGGGAAGGTTTTCAATTATAATCTCTTCAAAATTTTTTCTTACCCTTTTGTTTTCTCTTCTTCTACTAGGACCTCTATAATTCTAATGTTCATGTGTTTGATATTATTCAGGAGGTCTCTGAGGCTTTCCTCAGTTCTTTTCATTCTTTGTGCTTTGTTATGTTCCTAAGCAGTTATTTCCACCATTCTGTCTTCTAGCTCACTCATCCATTCTTCTGCCTCAGATACTGTACTATTGAGTCCTTCCGTATATTTTTCAGTTCAGCAATTGAGTTGTTTTTCTCTATTTATTTTTAATTTCTTGTATGTCTGTTCTCATTGAGCTAATTTTCTCTAATATGCTATTTTCAGAGTTGTGAATCCTCACTAGTATCACTCTTCTGAATTCTCTTCAGATATTTTGTCTATCTCTTCTTCAGTCATTTGGATTTGTGTGTCTATTATTTGTTCCTTCATTTGTACAGTGTTTCTCTGTCTTTTCATTATTATTGTTAATTTTTGATTTTTTGTCCTTGGGGTCTTTTCCCAGACTTTGTGGTTGATTTTTTCCCTTCTTTTTGGTTTCTGTCTTTGTAGAAAGATTAACTGGTTTATGATTCACAGTTAGGTAATGCTGGGTCTTGTTTGCAGGTGAATTTCTCTATTGTTGTATGTTCTTTGGTAGTGTAGGATCTTGGGTCAGTGCTTCCACTCTGAGGTTCCTAGGTTTGATCTCTTGCCAGGGAGTTGAGGTTTCACCTCTGAATTATTATAGCATTCAATAGCATTAGGTCAAATATAAACATATGATGGACAAAGGCACATCCATGATAGATGGAAGTTATAAAATCATGCTACTATTGTGTAACATAATGGGAAAAATGTACATACATACACATCTAAAACCAAACCTGAACAGTCTAAAAGGGGTAAAATACAGGAAATTGTTCTAGCAAACAACACACTCTAAGTTGGTACCCAACCATTATGGTCTAAGCTAAGTAAAACATGGCCTGTAAAACAAATCTAGAGCAAGGAGGTCCCAACTGGAGATATAGCAGTGAAAGCAGTTTTTAACTTATACTTGGGGAAGAGAAAGAAGAGAATGGATAGGTAATGATAAGAAATGGAGTCATATTGTAGGGCTATGTAGGGGTAGAAAACAAAGATTTGTATATGTTACAGTTTAGTACAGCAGGAAGAGGACAGAGGAGATAGCAAGCAGCGGAATAGTTATAAAGAGGATAATAGTAAATATAAGAAGATTTATCAGAGCAAAGAGAGAGAAAACTGTGGTAAAAACAAACAAACAAAAAACTCTGCCTGATTCTCAGCTCTGAGTTTATCTTCTCATCTGTGTGCGGATCTTCCACCAGTTTGCTCCTGGGGCTGTCTTTAGTGGGTGCTGGGTGTGGATGTGGGGCGGTAGCAGTGGGGCACTGCAGATCCAGTTGCTCTGATTTGGTAGTCAGGACAACTGGTATTGTTTGGACCACGGGGTATCTGCCAAGCAGTTTCCAGTACTTGGTGTTGCACCCCAAGCATCCCTCTAGGCCTCTGAGTAGCTGGTGAATCCCTCTGGGGGGCCTTCCACACACAGCACCCCCTCGTTTTGGGTGCTCCTCACAGCTGGATCTGTCTGGCTGTCCTGCTGTAGCCATCTCTGTCTGATGGATCGTCTCCCATCTCTAGGCCACCCCTTTCTGCTCTGTTTGTGCTTCCCGAGCCCTCCCTTCCAGTCTCTGTGGGAGCTGGGGAACAGGGCTTCCAGGCATGCTCTAGTAGTGCACCCTCAGTCTGCAGACCACCCCTCACTGCTGGGAAGCCCTGTTCCTCCCAGTTCGTGCCTTTTGAGCCCTCGTTGGAGTCTCTGTGGGAGTGTGGAACAGGTGTTCCAGGCGTTTCCAAGCAGTGCACTCTCAGTTCGCAGGCCGCACCTCACTGCTGGGCCACCCCGTTCTGCCTATTTCATGCTTCCAGAGCCCTCGGTTCAAGCCCTTGTGGGAGCTGTGGAACAGGGTTGCAGGAATGCTCAAGTGATACACTCTCAGTCTGTGACTAATTTATGGCCTGAAAGTTTCCTTTTACTCTCGCTAAGGATCTATCGTTCTCCTTAGCCGCCCTTGTTAGGGTACTCCCTGAGTGGAGGCCTCTTTCTGCTTCTTCTCACTCTCCCTCCCTTGGAGTTCAGGCATGTCTCCAGTGTTCCTGGGACTTTTCTTTTTTTATGTCTCTTTCTCCTACTTCATTCCCGGGAGCCTGGCTTACCCGCTGGAGATCTGCAGTCTTCCTTTGTCATCTAGGGGTTGGATTGCAGGGGTTGTTCCATGTCTTGATTAATATCTTGTGAGCCTGTTGGGGAGCTGGCAGTAACCCCACCTTACTCCTCTGCCATCTTCCCTGGCTCCTGTACTTTAAAATTTCAGCAAACTCTGGGAGTTAGTGAAGGAGAAAGGAGCCTGCATGCTACAGTCCGTGGGGTCACAGAGTTGGACACACCTTAGCGACTCAATAACCATAACAACTGTACTTAAAGGTCAGCTGTTTTCAACTATTAGTTCATTTTTAAAGACTAGGTGTTTTCTGTTTTGAAATTTTCTAAAAATATTTACTTTTTTCAGAGTATAAGCAAACAGTTATTAGTTGCTTCTGTAGTGTCAGACAATACAATGGCATCCCAGCCTTTCCTAAGTATTGGCTAGAGGCAATAGTGAGATAGGAATAGTGGATGTGGTGGGCTTCAGGAGATGTGTTTGCAATGAGTTTGAATAATGACATAGATGGTAGTTGTCCTACATCTGCTATTGCATTTATTCCAAAATAAAACTGTAAGTATTGCTCTTTCTATTTTGCAGATAGAGAAACTGAGTCATGGAAAAGGAAATTAGCTAAAATATTATAAAAGAGAAAGTATATGATGTACCTAGGCCGATTTTGGCACTTATCAGGCCTAAGCTTTACAGGTGACATTCGTGTTACAGCATGTAGGCTTTGAGAGAAAATGTTAGGTGAATGTTGCTCTAATGTTTAGACATTGAGAGATAGGCTGTTTTCACTCAGTGAAGGAACAGTCAACAAAGGCCAATTACAAATGTAATCAGTTAACTTTTTCAAACTTTTTTTATTCACTGACATTTTTAAAAAGTAGAACAATCCCTAGTGGCTCAGATGGTAAAGAATCTGACTGTAATGCAGGAGACCCAGATTCGATTCCTAGGTCAGGAAGATCCCCTGGAGAAGGAAATGGCTGCCCTCTCTAGTATTCTTGCCTGGAGAATTCCATGGATAGAGGAGCCTGGTGGGCTATAGTCCGTGGGGTTGCAAAGAGGAAGACACAAGTGAGCAACTCTCACTTTCATAGGACCATAAAGATCAGGATAACTATCTTGATAAGAGATGCTAGTGTTAAGAAAAGCAGAGTTTCAGACTTGTCCTTATTTTAACAAAATAATTTCTGGTCTGCTGCTTTTATAATAACCCTATCATCAATACATGCAACTGCTCAAAAAAATTGCTTTGGACTAGTTCTCTCTAAGAGAGCTCATTATCCTCATGTTCTTTTGCAAAAATACTTTTAAAATTTATGTGCTGAGTACCACTTTGGAAACTAGGCACTGTTTTTTGTTTTATATTGTTTTCAGAACTAACACACATGCATAAATTGACTAATCTTTCTACCCTCTGGTCCCCACAAAGTTGCTATTATTATTCTAATATGTAAACTTAATTACCCCCTTTCCTAATGACATTATCCTCTTGTTTTAAAAGCTAATTAATGTACATATCCCTAAATGGTGGCATGTGTTAGCACAGGGCCAGTGGAAAAGATCAGGTGCATATGTTTAAGGAAAAAACTATGTCAGGATGAATTTCATTCTGATACAGGGTAATAGAGACAGGCAAGAGAAAGCCAAATACCACATGGAGGCCATTTGTTTCTTCAAAGCAGGATACAGACTCAAACCTTCAGATAAAAATGTACAAGCTGCCAACTTCAAAGGAGGAGCATTAAAAATTAAAAATCAAATGTTAGGTGAATGTTGCTCTAATGCTTTAAAAAAACATTTGAAAAGATATGTGCTGTTTTCATTTCAAAGTGAAGGACAGTGTAGGCTTTGAGAGAAAATGTTAGGTGAATGTTGCTCTAATGTTTAGACATTGAGAGATAGGCTGTTTTCACTCAGTGAAGGAACAGTCAACAAAGGCCAATTACAAATGTAATCAGTTAACTTTTTCAAACTTTTTTTATTCACTGACATTTTTAAAAAGTAGAACAATCCCTAGTGGCTCAGATGGTAAAGAATCTGACTGTAATGCAGGAGACCCAGATTCGATTCCTAGGTCAGGAAGATCCCCTGGAGAAGGAAATGGCTGCCCTCTCTAGTATTCTTGCCTGGAGAATTCCATGGATAGAGGAGCCTGGTGGGCTATAGTCCGTGGGGTTGCAAAGAGGAAGACACAAGTGAGCAACTCTCACTTTCATAGGACCATAAAGATCAGGATAACTATCTTGATAAGAGATGCTAGTGTTAAGAAAAGCAGAGTTTCAGACTTGTCCTTATTTTAACAAAATAATTTCTGGTCTGCTGCTTTTATAATAACCCTATCATCAATACATGCAACTGCTCAAAAAAATTGCTTTGGACTAGTTCTCTCTAAGAGAGCTCATTATCCTCATGTTCTTTTGCAAAAATACTTTTAAAATTTATGTGCTGAGTACCACTTTGGAAACTAGGCACTGTTTTTTGTTTTATATTGTTTTCAGAACTAACACACATGCATAAATTGACTAATCTTTCTACCCTCTGGTCCCCACAAAGTTGCTATTATTATTCTAATATGTAAACTTAATTACCCCCTTTCCTAATGACATTATCCTCTTGTTTTAAAAGCTAATTAATGTACATATCCCTAAATGGTGGCATGTGTTAGCACAGGGCCAGTGGAAAAGATCAGGTGCATATGTTTAAGGAAAAAACTATGTCAGGATGAATTTCATTCTGATACAGGGTAATAGAGACAGGCAAGAGAAAGCCAAATACCACATGGAGGCCATTTGTTTCTTCAAAGCAGGATACAGACTCAAACCTTCAGATAAAAATGTACAAGCTGCCAACTTCAAAGGAGGAGCATTAAAAAAATTAAAAAATCAACAATTGAGAGTTATATCTTACATACATAAACACTTAGTGTGCATATGTGTGCTGATTCCTCACAGTCATAGTGTATATCTGATGTCAAACTGTATTATCTTAATAACTGAGTTAAAAGATAACTTAAAAACTATGAATTCATAATGCTTTGTATACATAAAAACATTCATAAGGTTCTATAAAAATTCCAGCACATACAACCTTTAACATTATTTACATTTAATTAGGCAAAATCAAATCCTACAAAGTTGGTTCATTAGATTTCTCCAAGGCTAGTTGTTTATGTAAGCACTGAATCATTAATATGCAGTTTCTTCTATAATTATAAGGCTGTCAGATAAGAAACCTGCTGCCTAGGATAGATAAAGGAACTTGGAGATAGTCACAGATATAAGCCCCAATTCACACTGCTGGAATATTTGGAAAAGTCTTGCATGAAAATGTGAATCACTTTACAGAGTCAAACAACAGGGACCTAAATGGAGGAGTAAAAACCTAGTTAATGTTTGTTGTTTTTTCTCCTTCAATGCAGAATTTATTTGGAAAATCAGTTAAATTTTTTATTTCAGTTATTATTTTTTCATCAAAAGATTAATTAGAAATATAGAGATATTTTTTTCAACTAGATATTTAGATGAAGGCAGACCCAAGTTTACCTTTCCTTGTGGATTACTTGGTAAAGAATCTGCCTGCAGTTTAGGAGACCTGGGTTTATTTCCTGGATCGGGAAGATCCCCTGGAGTAGGAAATGTCAACCCACTCCAGTATTCTTGCCTGGAGAATCCCATGGACAGAGGAGCTTGACAGGCTACAGTCCCTGGAGTTACATGAGTCAGACATGACTTAGTGACTAAACCACCACCAAACCCAAGTTATATCTTCATGTATTATACAAAAGACCGGAAATTTTGCCATCTTATTTTCCTAAGTACCATTCCAAACTTTTATTTCCAAAGAGCTAGACATATCTGCAAGTTGTTTGCATTCTTTAAAAGGATGTTAACGGATTTTTCTCATTTATGTAAAACTCTTAATAATCGTGCTCTAAGGAAACCATCTTCAGTCTCCCATGTTGATTCTTTTTTTTTAAACATTTATTTATTTGTTTATTTTGGCGGGGGTGGGGAGGGAGCGGGGTGGGCGGGCCACTTGCACTGGTCTTTCATTTGTCTAGTTTCATCCATCTTTGTTCTTTGGCCCGTGTGGGTCTCCCATCGCGTTGGCATCTGTTGTCGCAAGCACCGGCTCTGGGCGCATGCGCTCCAGAGCTCCGGCTTGGTAATTGGACACATTGGTCCAGCCACTCCGCGGCACATGGGATCTTCCGGGCCAGGGATCGAACTGGCGCCCCTTGCACTGCAAGGCGGTGTCCTTACCCACTGGACCACCAGGGAAGCCCCCCCATGTTGATTCTTACATAACTATGTCTACTATATTGATGAACTTCCAGTAAAGACCATATCTGGTGCTTGTTCCTCTATACTTTCAGTCGAATCTGCCTGAGCCTCTGTATGTTTCAGGCTTTCTTCCCAGGAAGGCCTTCCACTGCATCTTTCTTTGGTCACTGGCAAAAAATCATGCCACCAGCACAAAATCTCCTTTGTTTGTCTCACCTTTTCCATGTATCTCCCCTTGATTCAGTACTGGACTCCCTGTGGCCAAAACCACTGAACCCTTCAGGCTTTTTTTCCCTCTTACAGAGGATATGATCAAGCTCTACATGGCAACTAAAGCCATGTTTTACCTGAGAGGCCTTGAGAAGGAGGGGAATAAAAATGTTTTTGCTAAGCAACATGCGTAATGTACCTTTCTGTCCTAGAGTCTTACAATATTGATTAGTTAAAAATGCTGAAAGAAAAAAAGAAATTCGGTCTTTGTTAACCCAGTATATTCCAATCTGTTTGAACATACAAACTTTTACTTTCACATAATACATAAGAGAAAAGTTTGGAGATGTATTTTAGAATTGTTACTCTTAACTGCCTTGTACACTGATGTTCTCTTTTTAAAAAAAATATTGAAGTATTATGATTGACAATGCTGTGTTAGTTTCAGGTATACAGTAAAATGGTTCAGTTATATATATATATATATATATATATATACTCTTACATATATATATTCTTTAAAAAAATTTCCTCTTCTATTACAGATTATTATAAGATATTGAATATAGTTTCTTATGCTCTGCAGTAGGCTGTTGTTGGTCATCTGTTTTATATATAGTCTTGGGTATATTTTAATCTGAAATTCTTAATTTATCCCTCTCATTTCCCTCCCTTTTGATAACCATAAATTTGTTTTCTATGTCTGTGAGTCTATTTCTATTTTGTGAATCAGTTTGTTTATATCCTTTATTTTTTGATGCAGCATGTAATGATATCACATGATGTTTGTCTTTCTCTGACTTTACTTAGTATTATAATCTCTCGGTCCATCCATGTTGCTGCAAATGGCATTATTTCTCTTGTATGGCATAGTAATATCCCATTGTATAAATATGTACCACATTTTGCTTATTCATTCATCTGTCAGTGGACACTTAGTTTGCCTCCACATATTGGCTATTGTCAGTAGTGTTGAAATGAGCAGTGGGATGCATGTATCTTTTCAAATTATGGTTTTTCTCTGGATATATGTCCTGGAATGGGATTACGGGTTGATATAGTAGCCATATTTTTAGACTTTTTAGAAACCTTCATATTGTTCTCCATAATGGCTGTACCAGTTTACATTCTCTCCAATTGTGTAAGAGAGCTCCTTTTTTAAATTAAACACCATCCCCAGCATTTATTATTTGTAGACTTTTTGATGATGGCCTTGCTGTCTTGTGCGACCTCATTGTAGTTTTGATTTGCATTTCTCTAATAAATAGAGATACTGAGCATATTTTCATGTGCCTTTTAGCCATCTGTGTGTCTTATTCAAAGGCATATCTATTTATATTGTCTTCCTTTTTTTAATTTAAATTTTTGGTATTAAGCTTTATATTTTTAAGATTAATCCATTCTCAATCACATCATTTGCAAATATTTTCTCTCATCTGTAGGTTGTATTTTTGTTTTGTTCATGATTTCCTTTGCTGTGCAAGAGCCTTTAGGTTTAATTAGGTGCCATTTATAGCCTTTAGGTTTAATTAGGTGCCATTTATTTATTTTTGTTTTTATTTCCATTACTTTAGAAGTCAGATCCAAAAAGATCTTGCTGCGATTTATTTCAGAGTGTTTTGTTTATGTTTTCCTCTAGGAGTTCTAGAGTATCCAGTTTTACATTTAGGTCTTTAGTCCATTTTTAGTTTTCGTATTAGATAATATTCTAATTTCTAACGTTCTCTTTAATTATTGTATGAACTACATAATGTTTATATTTTTTGCCCATGTGATCTCATCAGCCTCGGTGATTTCCACCTATTCAAATTGCCCATTTAACAATTCACCACTTTCATTAACTCAATGCTTTTTTTTCATTTTATGTTAACTTTCTCAATAGCGTGACCACATCATCCCTTCTTTACCTCAAAAAAGGAATTTTAATTCCAAGTCTCCTGGTCTTCTGGAGAAGGGAATGGCTAAACCACACCAGTATTCTTACCTGGAGAATTCTATGGACAGAAGAGCTTGGCACACCATTGTGCATAGGGTTACAAATTGTCAGACATGACTGATAGACCAATACTTTCACTTTCCTGGCCTTCAACTCCAACCTCTTTGCCTGACACACTTGCAGTGACAACCAACACTTCACCTACTCTGAGGAGTCTGGTTATTCAAGCCCTCTCAGTTAGCTGAATTCATTCAGTCTTTTCCCTCTGCACTACCCAACAAGAGCTTCATAGCTAATAAGTTTGGGGCTGTGCAACTTCTCTCCTAGAATGCTATTATTTCCTTAATCTTTCATGGCTGATTCTCAATTTAGTTGTTCTCTTAGCTGTTACTTATATTCTATGCTCCTGTCGCCAAGTAAGTTCCAGACAAAATTGAAGACCCTTCCAGATATTGATTCACTTTAACATGACTGAAATAGGTATTACTGGTAGTAACTCTACAACGTTGCTCATCATATTAGACACTTAACCATCCTGGTGTTGGCAGTGGCTTGCCTGAGTAAGTAATGGTTTTGAAGAGGGGGCGTACAACTCAGAGACAGATGTATTCGAGTTCACTGATTGGTAATCTACCTACACTAGTGAAAGATTACCCTACCTTCTTGAGATAATTTAAATGACTACACTATCTTACTTTGTTGAGCATTAATTTGAGTATCTGATTATTTACCTTTTCAACTCTTTGCTTAGAATGAGGAAAGAGAAGAGTGAGAATACAGTTACAGAATTTGAGGGATGGGAAAAAAATTCAAAAAAACTTAGTGATGTTCTCAAGAAATGTAATAGTCTAGTTTCTAACGTTCTCTTTAATTATTGTATGAACTACATAATGTTTATATTTTTTGCCCATGTGATCTCATCAGCCTCGGTGATTTCCACCTATTCAAATTGCCCATTTAACAATTCACCACTTTCATTAACTCAATGCTTTTTTTTCATTTTATGTTAACTTTCTCAATAGCGTGACCACATCATCCCTTCTTTACCTCAAAAAAGGAATTTTAATTCCAAGTCTCCTGGTCTTCTGGAGAAGGGAATGGCTAAACCACACCAGTATTCTTACCTGGAGAATTCTATGGACAGAAGAGCTTGGCACACCATTGTGCATAGGGTTACAAATTGTCAGACATGACTGATAGACCAATACTTTCACTTTCCTGGCCTTCAACTCCAACCTCTTTGCCTGACACACTTGCAGTGACAACCAACACTTCACCTACTCTGAGGAGTCTGGTTATTCAAGCCCTCTCAGTTAGCTGAATTCATTCAGTCTTTTCCCTCTGCACTACCCAACAAGAGCTTCATAGCTAATAAGTTTGGGGCTGTGCAACTTCTCTCCTAGAATGCTATTATTTCCTTAATCTTTCATGGCTGATTCTCAATTTAGTTGTTCTCTTAGCTGTTACTTATATTCTATGCTCCTGTCGCCAAGTAAGTTCCAGACAAAATTGAAGACCCTTCCAGATATTGATTCACTTTAACATGACTGAAATAGGTATTACTGGTAGTAACTCTACAACGTTGCTCATCATATTAGACACTTAACCATCCTGGTGTTGGCAGTGGCTTGCCTGAGTAAGTAATGGTTTTGAAGAGGGGGCGTACAACTCAGAGACAGATGTATTCGAGTTCACTGATTGGTAATCTACCTACACTAGTGAAAGATTACCCTACCTTCTTGAGATAATTTAAATGACTACACTATCTTACTTTGTTGAGCATTAATTTGAGTATCTGATTATTTACCTTTTCAACTCTTTACTTAGAATGAGGAAAGAGAAGAGTGAGAATACAGTTACAGAATTTGAGGGATGGGAAAAATTCAAGACTTAGTGATGTTCTCAAGAAATGATTTGAATAGTCAAAGGTCAGTGTATAAATTAGGTTCCTAGAGTGCAGAAGAAATCTGTCTCAGAAATGAAAGCAATCAGAGGTAACTTTAGTTAGTCTAGAATTCTGGCAGAATGTTTTTGGCCACTGACTGTCCACCCACATATTAAAGAAAAGATTCTTCTGGAGGCTTTGGGGCCATGTGACAAGGATTGCCAATGTTTACACACCCTATTTCTCTTCCTGTCTCACTTCTCCTTCCCATCTACTACCCATAGCATGTCTCTAAGATTCAGGTCTAACAACTTTTCTGCATCTTTCCTTTATGGAGTTTGCTTGGTCATGGCTACAGACAGTACTTTTATCATGATTCACTATGAATTGGTGTGACCTGCTCCTTTCTATTCTAGTGTCTGATTTTCAACTTCAGACTCATCACCTCAAGTTGAACAAGTCAAAACCTGGTTTATTGAAAATCCTGCACTCTGCATATATACCATGTGATAGCAGTATCTTCATTTTCATAGTCTCTCTGGCAAATTATTCCCATTCCCTCTTTTTCTGTTTTCTTTTTCTCCATCTGTTATCAAAATTTTTTATCAAATCTATCTTTTTCCCTTATATCCATAACTTTCTCATCTTTATCAATGCCATTGTCTTACTTTTGATCTTTATTATCTTACATTTGTATTATATCAATGGTAGTCTAAATAATTGCTCTAGACGTTTATTGTTTTTCATATTGTAATCTAGACTTCATATTGTGAGATTCATCTGTCTGAAACATCCTGACTCATATGCTAAAAGTCACTTCCTCTGCCTTTATTCCTTATTACACTTACTTGATGGCTTAATCTTGTCCTTCCTTAAATATGCAGCCCAAGCTCCAGTTCTTTCGTGAACCTTCTACAACCTCTCCAGGTCATGGAAAAACAGAAGACTCTAGTTCCTGCAAATTCTAAAACCCTATGGCTTACACTTGGTTGAGCATTAATTTGAGTATCTGATTATTTACCTTTTCAACTCTTTACTTAGAATGAGGAAAGAGAAGAGTGAGAATACAGTTACAGAATTTGAGGGATGGGAAAAATTCAAGACTTAGTGATGTTCTCAAGAAATGATTTGAATAGTCAAAGGTCAGTGTATAAATTAGGTTCCTAGAGTGCAGAAGAAATCTGTCTCAGAAATGAAAGCAATCAGAGGTAACTTTAGTTAGTCTAGAATTCTGGCAGAATGTTTTTGGCCACTGACTGTCCACCCACATATTAAAGAAAAGATTCTTCTGGAGGCTTTGGGGCCATGTGACAAGGATTGCCAATGTTTACACACCCTATTTCTCTTCCTGTCTCACTTCTCCTTCCCATCTACTACCCATAGCATGTCTCTAAGATTCAGGTCTAACAACTTTTCTGCATCTTTCCTTTATGGAGTTTGCTTGGTCATGGCTACAGACAGTACTTTTATCATGATTCACTATGAATTGGTGTGACCTGCTCCTTTCTATTCTAGTGTCTGATTTTCAACTTCAGACTCATCACCTCAAGTTGAACAAGTCAAAACCTGGTTTATTGAAAATCCTGCACTCTGCATATATACCATGTGATAGCAGTATCTTCATTTTCATAGTCTCTCTGGCAAATTATTCCCATTCCCTCTTTTTCTGTTTTCTTTTTCTCCATCTGTTATCAAAATTTTTTATCAAATCTATCTTTTTCCCTTATATCCATAACTTTCTCATCTTTATCAATGCCATTGTCTTACTTTTGATCTTTATTATCTTACATTTGTATTATATCAATGGTAGTCTAAATAATTGCTCTAGACGTTTATTGTTTTTCATATTGTAATCTAGACTTCATATTGTGAGATTCATCTGTCTGAAACATCCTGACTCATATGCTAAAAGTCACTTCCTCTGCCTTTATTCCTTATTACACTTACTTGATGGCTTAATCTTGTCCTTCCTTAAATATGCAGCCCAAGCTCCAGTTCTTTCGTGAACCTTCTACAACCTCTCCAGGTCATGGAAAAACAGAAGACTCTAGTTCCTGCAAATTCTAAAACACTTATGGCTTACACACTTGGTATTACACTAAGTGGATAGGTTTTGTATGGTTATCTGCATTTTCCTCTGTGTACATGATACTTTTTTAAAAATTACTTTGTAGTCCTCAAAGCTTCTAGATACATTATATATAAAATAAATGCTACCTTAAAAGAATGAATGATATGTAATGTCTATAGTCCTTTAAACCAAGTCACAAAGGGACTCCTGAAACTTCAAGGATACTAAACATTCAAGACTATTTTAGTCTTGAAAGAAAGTGCAGTGTTAGTCTCTCAGTCATGTCTGACTCTTTGGGACTGTAAGCCATCACGCTTCTCTGTCTATGAAATTCTCTAGGCAAGAATACTGAAGTGGGTTGCCATTCGCTTCTCCAGGGGAATCTTCCTGACAGAGGCATTGAATCTAAGTACCTTAGTTTTGGTGATATTTTAATAAATTATAATCATTTGAAGAATGATAATCTATTCTTATAAAACAGTAAGTCAAGTTATTAGAGTGCTTGTTTGAAAACAAACTCTAGGTTAATATAGGCTTCATATTTTCTTGTCTCCTCTATGTTTATCGTTTAATGATTTCTATCACCATGAACATTTCAGTGAATAACCACACCAGGACCCTCCAGTGCTTCCCACATGTTTCTAAACCTGAACAAATAAATTCAATTTCATAAAGAAAAATAGAGCACTCATATGATCAGAAAACAAATGAACAAACAAATTCAGAACTTTAAAGAAGTAAGACAAAAATATAATTTTTTGAAATAATCCATTAGTCTCATTTAAAACATTGTCTAGGAAGTTGACAATCAATGACGTTCATTACTACTGAAAGGCTTTTAAAATATAGGTGTATTTTAATACACTGGTTACCTTACTCGAAAATAAGGAAATAATCAGGTGATTTTCTTTGCCTATGAGTATGTCTAAGGCTGTTCACTATAGAGCTGTTTATATTGGGCAGCATCAGTAAATACTATCATGTGATAATAGGGAATGCATTAAATAAATTAAGGCATATACAGGCATGAGGATATAATAAAAGGTGGCCACACCACATATTACATTTCTAAGGTATTCTACTGTGATTGTGGATTACTGTGTAATTAAAAAAATTACTGCATCTACCACTGACACAAGAAAGATAATTTAAATGATGTCACACTTTGGAGGTTGGAGTTGTGTTTAAAGAAAAGAAGTAATAAAGTTTTCTCACTTTAATCTTAATATTGACCCACATATAAGGATTCTTTTTATATTTTATATTTATGAATTATTAAGTATATATGAACTTATACCTAGTTTGTTAAATATCCATGAAGTTAAAAAATAAGTTTAATATATATAATACAATATAAATGTCTTCAATTAGGATTATATTTGTCCTTAGAGAACATAATGCAGGTGCACTACAATGACTTCTATATTAAATCCCATTTGGATCATAGGAATTGACAGAGGCATTGAATCTAAGTGGGTTGCCATTCGCTTCTCCAGGGAATCTTCCTGACAGAGGCATTGAATCTAAGTACCTTAGTTTTGGTGATATTTTAATAAATTATAATCATTTGAAGAATGATAATCTATTCTTATAAAACAGTAAGTCAAGTTATTAGAGTGCTTGTTTGAAAACAAACTCTAGGTTAATATAGGCTTCATATTTTCTTGTCTCCTCTATGTTTATCGTTTAATGATTTCTATCACCATGAACATTTCAGTGAATAACCACACCAGGACCCTCCAGTGCTTCCCACATGTTTCTAAACCTGAACAAATAAATTCAATTTCATAAAGAAAAATAGAGCACTCATATGATCAGAAAACAAATGAACAAACAAATTCAGAACTTTAAAGAAGTAAGACAAAAATATAATTTTTTGAAATAATCCATTAGTCTCATTTAAAACATTGTCTAGGAAGTTGACAATCAATGACGTTCATTACTACTGAAAGGCTTTTAAAATATAGGTGTATTTTAATACACTGGTTACCTTACTCGAAAATAAGGAAATAATCAGGTGATTTTCTTTGCCTATGAGTATGTCTAAGGCTGTTCACTATAGAGCTGTTTATATTGGGCAGCATCAGTAAATACTATCATGTGATAATAGGGAATGCATTAAATAAATTAAGGCATATACAGGCATGAGGATATAATAAAAGGTGGCCACACCACATATTACATTTCTAAGGTATTCTACTGTGATTGTGGATTACTGTGAAATTTAAAAAAATTACTGCATCTACCACTGACACAAGAAAGATAATTTAAATGATGTCACACTTTGGAGGTTGGAGTTGTGTTTAAAGAAAAGAAGTAATAAAGTTTTCTCACTTTAATCTTAATATTGACCCACATATAAGGATTCTTTTTATATTTTATATTTATGAATTATTAAGTATATATGAACTTATACCTAGTTTGTTAAATATCCATGAAGTTAAAAAATAAGTTTAATATATATAATACAATATAAATGTCTTCAATTAGGATTATATTTGTCCTTAGAGAACATAATGCAGGTGCACTACAATGACTTCTATATTAAATCCCATTTAGGGATCATAGGATTAAAGTCTTAAATAATTTTATTGTACATAACTCAGATAAATACATTATCAATTCATTACAGAAATACAGAAGCTATCATTAAGAAAGATTTAAATTTCTTTAGGACTAGGAATCACCCATTGATAAAGCAAATAAAACACACTGTTTTTTAATTTGATATTTCATAAGTTATATACACAAATGCAAATGTTAATTTTCATCATGATTATAATAGTAGTATCCATATCTTGTACTTACTACAATGAAACTAAACATTTTTTTTCAAAGATTTTAGATCAAAATTAATAGAACATGATGATCAGTTGAAAGGAACATTAAATATTGCCTTTAAATAGTTATCTGCAATACAATAATTTTAGAAATCCTTTTTTAAGGCCCAGTCTTCCTATTGTTTTGGTTCAACTTATTGACTGGCATCATAAAAATATGTGTAAGACTTTTAATGTCTTTCTAAACAAACTATTTATTCTTTTTGGTAGTCAAAATCTTAGGAACAATTCATTGTGATCTGAATAAGTCAATGTTAAAAATATTTTAAAGTATTTGCCATATATTATGCTAGGTTTTCTAAGTCTAAAAGCCTGATAAGCAAAAGACAAAAATATTTTTTAAAAACTTGTTTTTTGCACAATCTTTTATCCTAAACTGACTGCATTAGAATCACCTACATGCATTCTCAATTGTTTTGGGGTGTCTAACTCTGTATATAAAAGGTGGCCACACCACATATTACATTTCTAAGGTATTCTACTGTGATTGTGGATTACTGTGTAATTAAAAATTACTGCATCTACCACTGACACAAGAAAGATAATTTAAATGATGTCACACTTTGGAGGTTGGAGTTGTGTTTAAAGAAAAGAAGTAATAAAGTTTTCTCACTTTAATCTTAATATTGACCCACATATAAGGATTCTTTTTATATTTTATATTTATGAATTATTAAGTATATATGAACTTATACCTAGTTTGTTAAATATCCATGAAGTTAAAAAATAAGTTTAATATATATAATACAATATAAATGTCTTCAATTAGGATTATATTTGTCCTTAGAGAACATAATGCAGGTGCACTACAATGACTTCTATATTAAATCCCATTTAGGGATCATAGGATTAAAGTCTTAAATAATTTTATTGTACATAACTCAGATAAATACATTATCAATTCATTACAGAAATACAGAAGCTATCATTAAGAAAGATTTAAATTTCTTTAGGACTAGGAATCACCCATTGATAAAGCAAATAAAACACACTGTTTTTTAATTTGATATTTCATAAGTTATATACACAAATGCAAATGTTAATTTTCATCATGATTATAATAGTAGTATCCATATCTTGTACTTACTACAATGAAACTAAACATTTTTTTTCAAAGATTTTAGATCAAAATTAATAGAACATGATGATCAGTTGAAAGGAACATTAAATATTGCCTTTAAATAGTTATCTGCAATACAATAATTTTAGAAATCCTTTTTTAAGGCCCAGTCTTCCTATTGTTTTGGTTCAACTTATTGACTGGCATCATAAAAATATGTGTAAGACTTTTAATGTCTTTCTAAACAAACTATTTATTCTTTTTGGTAGTCAAAATCTTAGGAACAATTCATTGTGATCTGAATAAGTCAATGTTAAAAATATTTTAAAGTATTTGCCATATATTATGCTAGGTTTTCTAAGTCTAAAAGCCTGATAAGCAAAAGACAAAAATATTTTTTAAAAACTTGTTTTTTGCACAATCTTTTATCCTAAACTGACTGCATTAGAATCACCTACATGCATTCTCAATTGTTTTGGGGTGTCTAACTCTGTGTCACCCAATGGACTATAGCCTGTCAGGCTTCTCTGTCCATGGGATTCTCCAGGCAAGAACACTGAAATGGGTTGCCGTGCCCTCCTCCAGGAGATCTTCCCAATCCAGAAAGCAAACCCCAGTCTCCTGCTTTTCCTGCATTGCTGGCTGATTCTTTACTGTTGAGTCACCAAGAAACCCACTTAGTATCATCTGTGTGCTTATTAAATATTTATGGATTATTGGGTGCCATTCAAAATATTGAATGATAATCTATGCTGTTCAGCCCAGGTATTTATATTTTTAACAAGCTTCCCAGTAATCAAATCAGAGAATTAGTATTCTAGAAGGTGTTCTTATGGGAAGCCTAATCAGGATCTATGAGTCTAGTTGTAAAATGAGGAATAAAGAATTATTTATACATGGTTATAAATAATACTACTAATGATATAAACAAAAATTAATTTAGGAGAATCTAGAGGAGAGTGTGTTAATGACTAAAGGAACTTAGAAGAGACAGGCTTCCAAAGGGTAGGCCCCCTGTTGTGTCTTGCCTTTCATTTTGTTCCACAGGACAGTGAAAGTTAGGAGATTATAGATTCTCGTACCAGTGCATTTATAAAGTTACTCAAATGCAGTCTTTAATTAAGAGGCTTCATTCTTTGTGCAGTGAACTCTGTTACTACTAAGTTATGCTCTAAAGATTTAACAGAATATTAGCAATTTAAATCTATAGGACCTGCTGGGATGCCTGGGTTTGGAGACATCATGAGATGGGAAGGAGCCAGTGGATAGCTTCAGATTATATTAAAAGGCAATTAGTTTTTAAAAACTTTTTTTAGCCCAAGAATTCTAATTTATTATGGACTTGGCTGCAAAGTATATAAAAAAAAGACCACTTTGATGAAAATAGTAGAATTCTACTACTGAGAAGTTTCTTTTAAATGAATTTCATCTCATAGAATTATTTTATTAATATTGATGCTATAGTTTCATGTAGAATAAGAATTATTTAAGCAAAATTCTTCCTTTTGCAAGATCCAAACAAAAGCAAAAAAGCCAAAAGGAAAGAAGGGTGTTTGGAGGTTACAATAAGGAGACAAGTGCAGAAACATTGTTGAAAGGCTTAAAGGAACCCATGCCAGTGCTTAGTCCATCATTTATTTTTGCTCCTCTCTACCAACAATCTACTTCTCCAGGCAAGAACACTGAAATGGGTTGCCGTGCCCTCCTCCAGGAGATCTTCCCAATCCAGAAAGCAAACCCCAGTCTCCTGCTTTTCCTGCATTGCTGGCTGATTCTTTACTGTTGAGTCACCAAGAAACCCACTTAGTATCATCTGTGTGCTTATTAAATATTTATGGATTATTGGGTGCCATTCAAAATATTGAATGATAATCTATGCTGTTCAGCCCAGGTATTTATATTTTTAACAAGCTTCCCAGTAATCAAATCAGAGAATTAGTATTCTAGAAGGTGTTCTTATGGGAAGCCTAATCAGGATCTATGAGTCTAGTTGTAAAATGAGGAATAAAGAATTATTTATACATGGTTATAAATAATACTACTAATGATATAAACAAAAATTAATTTAGGAGAATCTAGAGGAGAGTGTGTTAATGACTAAAGGAACTTAGAAGAGACAGGCTTCCAAAGGGTAGGCCCCCTGTTGTGTCTTGCCTTTCATTTTGTTCCACAGGACAGTGAAAGTTAGGAGATTATAGATTCTCGTACCAGTGCATTTATAAAGTTACTCAAATGCAGTCTTTAATTAAGAGGCTTCATTCTTTGTGCAGTGAACTCTGTTACTACTAAGTTATGCTCTAAAGATTTAACAGAATATTAGCAATTTAAATCTATAGGACCTGCTGGGATGCCTGGGTTTGGAGACATCATGAGATGGGAAGGAGCCAGTGGATAGCTTCAGATTATATTAAAAGGCAATTAGTTTTTAAAAACTTTTTTTAGCCCAAGAATTCTAATTTATTATGGACTTGGCTGCAAAGTATATAAAAAAAAGACCACTTTGATGAAAATAGTAGAATTCTACTACTGAGAAGTTTCTTTTAAATGAATTTCATCTCATAGAATTATTTTATTAATATTGATGCTATAGTTTCATGTAGAATAAGAATTATTTAAGCAAAAATTCTTCCTTTTGCAAGATCCAAACAAAAGCAAAAAAGCCAAAAGGAAAGAAGGGTGTTTGGAGGTTACAATAAGGAGACAAGTGCAGAAACATTGTTGAAAGGCTTAAAGGAACCCATGCCAGTGCTTAGTCCATCATTTATTTTTGCTCCTCTCTACCAACAATCTACTTCTCTTTTTTGCAGACTGACTTCCTTAGCTAGTCCCATTTTTTTGTGTGTGTTGGAGAATCTAGTCACTAACAGCATCTGAAAAAAATTATTGCCGTTTTTCTGAGTCCTAGCTTCCTCTTTGATAAGTGACAGCCCTGCCCATGGGTTAGTTAACTTTGTCCAGGAAGATCCCTTGGAGAAGGAAATGGCAACCCACTCCAGGGTGTTTACCTAGGATATACCATTGACAGAGAAGACTAGCAGGCCACAGTCCATGGGTCAAAGAAGAGACAGACAGGACTGAACACACATGCATGCAAGCATAGAGAAGAAATGATCAGAGAATAGGGTGAAAAGTAGAATGGAATTGTTACCGTCAAGCAGAACTCCTCTCAGTGTTTTTTTTTTTTCCCCCTCAGTGCTTTAAAGAAAAATTTCTTATGCTAAGGCCCCTACCCCAGGCTGAACCTTTATTCCTTTATCCATTCCCTGATTATAGGGACAGGTATTTCATTTTGTGAAAGATTATGTGAAAGGAAATAATCTTAAACCCCTTTGTGGATACACCTGAAATTCTGAGGAGTAGATTTGGGTGTTAAGGCTCTTTTGCAATGTTCAGTTCCTAAAAGAATGAAGTGTCCTGAAGACATTCCTTCTCTTGAATAATTTGGGTCCTAAGGAAATTTGTCTTCATTTGTATCCTTACTCTGAGAGCAGGATGTGTGGGTACAAATTTTCCAGACTGCTATTTTCGGAACATATGGGCAAAGCTGAAATATCTGAACATATGTATGTATGTTTGTGTACATATATGAGTGTGTATATTTGTATAAGCAATCACATTTTTATTCTCCCCATCATCCTCCCGCCCTCTTCTACTCTTGGAAGATATTTGAAATATGGAACATGTGCCTGGTGGGCAGGCAGTTAAGTATTATTTTATAATGATCAACAGTTTTGTGTATGTTTTCCTTAACAAAACTATATGCAATTAATGTATTTTGCACCTAAAAGTATTCCATATGAATTATTTCTGTTTTATTGATCTGTATACACTGTCTTATTTCCTCAAAGACAAAGCTCATTTGTTATCATCTTGTTGACAAAAATGTGATTCTAAATTATCGTATATACCTAGGTCAAACAAAATTCACCAACATCTTAAATTAGAGAAATATTTAAAGGATACTTATTATAACTGGTAGCATTATTTTAGGGCATTCAGCATAAAAGCACAAGCCATAGAAATGGGTTTCTGTGCATGTTTGAATAAATGTGAGTCTGGGGTGGGGCCTGTGAACATCTTTGTGGGGTGAATCTATGATATGGGTTTTTATACAGGAATGCATTTTTGCTTGATGAATTTGGAGGGACTGTTTTTTAATATATATACATACATATATATATATTTAATTTTGGTCTCTTTTATTGTTTTTTTAATTTATTTATTTTCATCCATCTTTATTCTGTGGCCTGTGTGGGACTCCCATTGCAGTGGCCTCTCTTGTTGCAGAGCACAGGCTCTGGGCACATGCAATCCAGAGTGCTGACTGGTAATTGGACACACAGGGCCAGCCACTCAGGGGCACATGGGATCTTCCCGGGCCAGGGATCTAACTGGTGTCCCTTGCATTGTAAGGTGAACACTTTACCACTGGACCACCAGGGAAGCCTAGGACTATTTTTTTTTTAATCTTTTAAATGCAAACATATTAATAGTCTCTTGTATTTGACATTCTGCCCAAATATCAAAGATGTAAAATTTCCAATTTACTCTTCTCTAGTAATGAAGTTCTTTCTTTAAATGGTCCATATTTACTGTGCCTTCCCTTTTCTACTTAGTTTCTCTATTCTTTGCATTTACAACAAATAAACAAAAATCTCAAAAAATATGGTTGATTTTGATAACTTTCATTTTGGCTGATTCGTTCAAAATCTTCATATCCCTAGGAGAATAGTTTGTCAGATATTACCAGCAGTGATTTCAGAAAGTGGAAAGCTAAAAACAAGACTATAGATTTAAAGGAACAAAACTGTGCTATGAAACTATTGATTAGAAGTTCTTTATATTATTTATTCATTGAAACATTACATGGCATTCTGATTCTTTCATATGACAGAAAAATCTTACTTTTTGCAAGTTTGCAAATCCTGAGGATTTCTTTATTAAGCAGCATCTCTGACCTAACGGACATAGTATCTCACATTTTATTCACAGAACAGTCATTTTCTAAGTATGAACCATGTCATACACTCAATGCCATATGTATCATGTGTATATGTATGCTTCCAGGAATGATTTCCATTCACTTTTCATGAACCTTGGGACCCCGAGATGAAGAAAAGATCACAGTCCATACACAGTACCATCCTTCACTCAGTACATCTCCCTGCACACTGAAGGTGTTTTGGGTAAACCTGTTTTGCTCAGAGATCTTTTTACCTTTCAGGAAGTCAACATATTCTCAATAAGGATTTACCCAACCTCAATTATTGCTCCTTGCCTTTGAAAACATTAAGCTGCTTCTTTAAAAAACAGCCATCAGAACAAGATGAGTATGTTTTTAACACAGTAATAGCATACATGTCAGCCTGTTACCCCATCTCTATGAGTCCTGTTACAGATCTCTTATTACACACTCCCAAGCACTGTTTTCCTAAAAGCACCTTTCAAGTACCCTGCCTTTCACTGAAATGTGGCCGCTACTGTGTGCTTTTTAAAAAATGGCTTGACAGAATTGCTAATGTTCTCATTCCTTCAGGATATTTCCTAATACTTGTAGCCTTTTCATGTTTCTAATTAGGCCAGTAATGGTCCCTGAAGTTAAACCAATTAAAATTATTTACTGTGACACACAGTGTGGAGATAATTATCTGATATCTGAATCCAACTTCTGCTTACTTCGCAACATTACTTAATAGAAAACAGAGAAACTGATGCCCACGCTTTCATTTTCCTTGTCTACCAAATGTGTTTGCCCTATAGCAAACTGTTTAAATAAAGCATTAAAATCTTTGTGGCGCTAATCAAAATGTTTAACATCCACTCACACTCCTTTTATAGTTCTGAAAAGCATATAAAACTCTTACACATTACCTTTTACATTATAGTTGCTGACCAATGTAGTATTACAATCACATTATAAACAGATAATGCAGCTTCTGCAGCTTTTAGTAAACTTACTATTCTATCTTCGCCTACTCATGTTCTCTAATATTTTTTAACATTCTTTTCTTCTTTCCTTTTTTTCTTTGTCTTGTGCTTTTCTCAGAATTTTGTGGTTCACCATAAGAGGCAAAATCCAATGGATTTTGAAATATTAGTATCTCACATTTTATTCACAGAACAGTCATTTTCTAAGTATGAACCATGTCATACACTCAATGCCATATGTATCATGTGTATATGTATGCTTCCAGGAATGATTTCCATTCACTTTTCATGAACCTTGGGACCCCGAGATGAAGAAAAGATCACAGTCCATACACAGTACCATCCTTCACTCAGTACATCTCCCTGCACACTGAAGGTGTTTTGGGTAAACCTGTTTTGCTCAGAGATCTTTTTACCTTTCAGGAAGTCAACATATTCTCAATAAGGATTTACCCAACCTCAATTATTGCTCCTTGCCTTTGAAAACATTAAGCTGCTTCTTTAAAAAACAGCCATCAGAACAAGATGAGTATGTTTTTAACACAGTAATAGCATACATGTCAGCCTGTTACCCCATCTCTATGAGTCCTGTTACAGATCTCTTATTACACACTCCCAAGCACTGTTTTCCTAAAAGCACCTTTCAAGTACCCTGCCTTTCACTGAAATGTGGCCGCTACTGTGTGCTTTTTAAAAAATGGCTTGACAGAATTGCTAATGTTCTCATTCCTTCAGGATATTTCCTAATACTTGTAGCCTTTTCATGTTTCTAATTAGGCCAGTAATGGTCCCTGAAGTTAAACCAATTAAAATTATTTACTGTGACACACAGTGTGGAGATAATTATCTGATATCTGAATCCAACTTCTGCTTACTTCGCAACATTACTTAATAGAAAACAGAGAAACTGATGCCCACGCTTTCATTTTCCTTGTCTACCAAATGTGTTTGCCCTATAGCAAACTGTTTAAATAAAGCATTAAAATCTTTGTGGCGCTAATCAAAATGTTTAACATCCACTCACACTCCTTTTATAGTTCTGAAAAGCATATAAAACTCTTACACATTACCTTTTACATTATAGTTGCTGACCAATGTAGTATTACAATCACATTATAAACAGATAATGCAGCTTCTGCAGCTTTTAGTAAACTTACTATTCTATCTTCGCCTACTCATGTTCTCTAATATTTTTTAACATTCTTTTCTTCTTTCCTTTTTTTCTTTGTCTTGTGCTTTTCTCAGAATTTTGTGGTTCACCATAAGAGGCAAAAATCCAATGGATTTTGAAATATTAGCTGCATACAACATAATGCCATTCTGAATGGTCTAAATATTTATTATAGCATGGAGGAAAGCACATTAGATTAATTACTATTTTATTTTTGCATAGGGTTGGGAGTTTGGAGGATGAGTGGTTTAGAGAGACGGTTTTCATCAATGGTAGAAGTCTCAGCAAAAGATCAGTTTATATTTAAAGCAAAAAGCCCTCTAGGGAAAAAATGCACAGAACAAGTTCATCATGTCAGGAAGTAATGCTTTTCATTAAAAGTTAGCTGGCATCATGTTGAGAATTTTGAAAAATGTAAAGACTAAGCCTGTAAGTTAGTCTTACATATACTGCATTTAAATGCCAGTGTGCAGTCTCATAAAGAATTATAGCTTAGACACTTTGAGAACATGTAGCCCATAATCCCCATGCAACTTATTCTAAGAGAAAATTGAGTTTCATGTCAAACGCCACCTTGAGACTGGCAATGTAAAATTGGACATTAAGCCTGATCTTAAGAGGGAGTCCTTTACTGTTTCATGCTTTTTGTTCAAATATTTAGGAAAACCAGTACAGACAGAGGACAGGCACGGATACATTTTCCAAGTCACCACATGTTTATCTGAAGCCTTCGCTGTTTGTAGTAACTACACTTTAGAGAAACAGATCACAATGGGAAGAAGTTAGACATTCAGAACTGTAACTTCAGAGGGTGGCATTCAGGAACTTCTGGTTCAAGAGCCTGGTTTGGGAATGGTTAACGTGACACTTTAGAGAAACAGATCACAATGTTTAAATAAAGCATTAAAATCTTTGTGGCGCTAATCAAAATGTTTAACATCCACTCACACTCCTTTTATAGTTCTGAAAAGCATATAAAACTCTTACACATTACCTTTTACATTATAGTTGCTGACCAATGTAGTATTACAATCACATTATAAACAGATAATGCAGCTTCTGCAGCTTTTAGTAAACTTACTATTCTATCTTCGCCTACTCATGTTCTCTAATATTTTTTAACATTCTTTTCTTCTTTCCTTTTTTTCTTTGTCTTGTGCTTTTCTCAGAATTTTGTGGTTCACCATAAGAGGCAAAAATCCAATGGATTTTGAAATATTAGCTGCATACAACATAATGCCATTCTGAATGGTCTAAATATTTATTATAGCATGGAGGAAAGCACATTAGATTAATTACTATTTTATTTTTGCATAGGGTTGGGAGTTTGGAGGATGAGTGGTTTAGAGAGACGGTTTTCATCAATGGTAGAAGTCTCAGCAAAAGATCAGTTTATATTTAAAGCAAAAAGCCCTCTAGGGGAAAAAAAATGCACAGAACAAGTTCATCATGTCAGGAAGTAATGCTTTTCATTAAAAGTTAGCTGGCATCATGTTGAGAATTTTGAAAAATGTAAAGACTAAGCCTGTAAGTTAGTCTTACATATACTGCATTTAAATGCCAGTGTGCAGTCTCATAAAGAATTATAGCTTAGACACTTTGAGAACATGTAGCCCATAATCCCCATGCAACTTATTCTAAGAGAAAATTGAGTTTCATGTCAAAACGCCACCTTGAGACTGGCAATGTAAAATTGGACATTAAGCCTGATCTTAAGAGGGAGTCCTTTACTGTTTCATGCTTTTTGTTCAAATATTTAGGAAAACCAGTACAGACAGAGGACAGGCACGGATACATTTTCCAAGTCACCACATGTTTATCTGAAGCCCCTTCGCTGTTTGTAGTAACTACACTTTAGAGAAACAGATCACAATGGGAAGAAGTTAGACATTCAGAACTGTAACTTCAGAGGGTGGCATTCAGGAACTTCTGGTTCAAGAGCCTGGTTTGGGAATGGTTAAGGGATCAAATGTGACCATCTGAGCTTATGTGGTATGATCAAGATGCCCAGTTATTTTTCCCAGCAGATGGTATAGAATGCCTGTCTGTGTACAATGTATATTTGACCTGCATTTGATCACAGAGTGCCAGGAAGGGCAGTATAAAGTTTTCAGGAAGGCCTTGAGAGCATTCAGGTCTGAGATGAGAGCCTTTGCACAAGCATTCTTTCCTATAGCACTGGCTTTAATCTTAGCAGAACTAATGTGTTTATGGTGGCTTACAATGGAAGAAGTCTCTGTTCCTCCTCCTATACCATGTATTTTGCACATACCTTTATTAACATGAGAAGCTTATTTCATTTTTTAATTATTTCTCTATGTTACTAAATGAATGTTGATAAATTTAACAGTAGGCAACAACATCTCTTCAAGGTAAGTGATCGCAAATCTTTTTGGAAGAGGTAGAGATATAGATTGTAAAACAACCCAGCATTAAAATATTAGCAAAAGATGACCCATTCAACTATTTTTATTTAACTAAAGTTTAGTGACTATTTTATTTCTCTTGATTTTATTTATGTACAGTGTTTTACATTAATTTCTTAACCAAGTTAGCATTGCAGTCCAAGTGCATATGTGGTCAGTTGCTTAGTTATGTTTGACTCTTTTCAACCTCTTAGACTATAGCCCACCGGGCTTCTCTGCCCATAGGATTTCCAGACAAAAGTACTGGAGTGAATTGCCATACCTTTCTCCATGGAATCTTCAGAACCCAGGAACTAAGATCCCAATTGAAAAAAAGGGAAAAAATTGAGTTTCATGTCAAACGCCACCTTGAGACTGGCAATGTAAAATTGGACATTAAGCCTGATCTTAAGAGGGAGTCCTTTACTGTTTCATGCTTTTTGTTCAAATATTTAGGAAAACCAGTACAGACAGAGGACAGGCACGGATACATTTTCCAAGTCACCACATGTTTATCTGAAGCCCCTTCGCTGTTTGTAGTAACTACACTTTAGAGAAACAGATCACAATGGGAAGAAGTTAGACATTCAGAACTGTAACTTCAGAGGGTGGCATTCAGGAACTTCTGGTTCAAGAGCCTGGTTTGGGAATGGTTAAGGGATCAAATGTGACCATCTGAGCTTATGTGGTATGATCAAGATGCCCAGTTATTTTTCCCAGCAGATGGTATAGAATGCCTGTCTGTGTACAATGTATATTTGACCTGCATTTGATCACAGAGTGCCAGGAAGGGCAGTATAAAGTTTTCAGGAAGGCCTTGAGAGCATTCAGGTCTGAGATGAGAGCCTTTGCACAAGCATTCTTTCCTATAGCACTGGCTTTAATCTTAGCAGAACTAATGTGTTTATGGTGGCTTACAATGGAAGAAGTCTCTGTTCCTCCTCCTATACCATGTATTTTGCACATACCTTTATTAACATGAGAAGCTTATTTCATTTTTTAATTATTTCTCTATGTTACTAAATGAATGTTGATAAATTTAACAGTAGGCAACAACATCTCTTCAAGGTAAGTGATCGCAAATCTTTTTGGAAGAGGTAGAGATATAGATTGTAAAACAACCCAGCATTAAAATATTAGCAAAAGATGACCCATTCAACTATTTTTATTTAACTAAAGTTTAGTGACTATTTTATTTCTCTTGATTTTATTTATGTACAGTGTTTTACATTAATTTCTTAACCAAGTTAGCATTGCAGTCCAAGTGCATATGTGGTCAGTTGCTTAGTTATGTTTGACTCTTTTCAACCTCTTAGACTATAGCCCACCGGGCTTCTCTGCCCATAGGATTTCCAGACAAAAGTACTGGAGTGAATTGCCATACCTTTCTCCATGGAATCTTCAGAACCCAGGGAACTAACCCATGTATCCTGCATTGGCAGGCGGATTCTGTACCACTGAGCTACCTGGGAAACCGATGGTCCATTTAACACAGATAACTTTACAGAATGAATATTTTATTATTAAATTTGAATGCTACTCCAGAGCTATGGATTCTGTGCTATGGACACAGCAAAAGCTCAATAAATGTTTTTGTAGTCTGAGGTCCAGAAGTTTGTACTATATCATATTGATTAATACTTATGCAAGTGAATTCATCTGTGTCCCACGAGAACATAAGAGTGAGAGGAGAAAGGAAATTTAATTTTATTCAAGCTTTAAATATTAATTTAGCTCTTCAATTAAATTTCTGAAGCTTGATACACTGCTATTATTATGCTACTTATTTTCATCATTTCTTCTAATTATAAATAAGCATGAAAAGTACTCTTAGTAATACAATGAATCTTAGTTTTTCTAAATTTTTAAAGTTTGCCATAAGAATTTATATGCTAGAAACTGGCTGATGCATTTTAAGAAGACTTCCATTGTCTTAGGTGTTCATCTAGCTGATCTGGCCTATTAGCATAAATGGAGAGTGGAGAAGGGAAGGAAAAGGAATGATCACGTTGCTCTGAACATAAGTCTAGCAATGATACTGACATAAATAAGCCAAATGTAAAAAGGATAGGGAATTAGTCCTGTAAATTGTAAGAAATGAGGCCATCCTGCTCATTTTAGAGTCAGTCAAAAAAATATTGATTGAGCACCTTTTGTGTCTCCTGCTACCAAGATTAAGGGATAAATGAGAATGACAGAGGCCTTCTCTTCAAGGAGATTAATTTCTAGGGGACAGGAAATAGACAATATGCACATCAATATATAAGATTATATCAGGAACAAATAAATGTCAGTAAAAAGATAAAACAGGACAATGAGGTTGAGGTAACAACAGGGAGTGTTGGGATTTCATTAGTTATGGTGGTTGGTACCAAAGATAAAAATGTGCCCAGGTCTTGAGAGCAGGTTGAACTTGTCTTATTTTGGCAGTGTGGCTAAAGGAGGCAAAGGAGGAGACGAAAGAAAGGACCGGACTTTAGAGACACAAGCAATCTGCAGATCATATAGGATTTGTGGACTCTTCTAAGGATCTTAAATTCTGAACATAGATGTCCTTGCAGTGGGAAGCCCACAGGATGTGAAGCTTGGGAATGAAATTTCATCTGAATTTACTTTCAGGTGAAAACCTGAAGTTCCCAAAGGTTAAAAGCCTTTGTGAAAGTGGACACAGCAAAGCTAAATGTTTTGTAGTCTGAGGTCCAGAAGTTTGTACTATATCATATTGATTAATACTTATGCAAGTGAATTCATCTGTGTCCCACGAGAACATAAGAGTGAGAGGAGAAAGGAAATTTAATTTTATTCAAGCTTTAAATATTAATTTAGCTCTTCAATTAAATTTCTGAAGCTTGATACACTGCTATTATTATGCTACTTATTTTCATCATTTCTTCTAATTATAAATAAGCATGAAAAGTACTCTTAGTAATACAATGAATCTTAGTTTTTCTAAATTTTTAAAGTTTGCCATAAGAATTTATATGCTAGAAACTGGCTGATGCATTTTAAGAAGACTTCCATTGTCTTAGGTGTTCATCTAGCTGATCTGGCCTATTAGCATAAATGGAGAGTGGAGAAGGGAAGGAAAAGGAATGATCACGTTGCTCTGAACATAAGTCTAGCAATGATACTGACATAAATAAGCCAAATGTAAAAAGGATAGGGAATTAGTCCTGTAAATTGTAAGAAATGAGGCCATCCTGCTCATTTTAGAGTCAGTCAAAAAAATATTGATTGAGCACCTTTTGTGTCTCCTGCTACCAAGATTAAGGGATAAATGAGAATGACAGAGGCCTTCTCTTCAAGGAGATTAATTTCTAGGGGACAGGAAATAGACAATATGCACATCAATATATAAGATTATATCAGGAACAAATAAATGTCAGTAAAAAGATAAAACAGGACAATGAGGTTGAGGTAACAACAGGGAGTGTTGGGATTTCATTAGTTATGGTGGTTGGTACCAAAGATAAAAATGTGCCCAGGTCTTGAGAGCAGGTTGAACTTGTCTTATTTTGGCAGTGTGGCTAAAGGAGGCAAAGGAGGAGACGAAAGAAAGGACCGGACTTTAGAGACACAAGCAATCTGCAGATCATATAGGATTTGTGGACTCTTCTAAGGATCTTAAATTCTGAACATAGATGTCCTTGCAGTGGGAAGCCCACAGGATGTGAAGCTTGGGAATGAAATTTCATCTGAATTTACTTTCAGGTGAAAACCTGAAGTTCCCAAAGGTTAAGTAATACATAGGCCTTTTAAAGTTGAAAAAATGATGAAAATTACTGAGCTAAAGTTTCCAGTTTCCAGTTTAAATAGTTAAAAATGAGTAAAATCTATGAATATTTCTAACAAAAGGAAGCCCTCTATCAATGAATAACTATAATAGTCTGCTAGGGCTGCCATAGCAAAGTACTGCAAACTGGGCAGCTTAACCTCAAAAACTTACTGTCAATGCTGAAGGCTAGAATTTCAAATCAAGGGATTGACAGGGTTCATTCCTTCTGAGAGCTGTGTGGGAAGATTCATTCCAGGACTCTGTCTTGGTTTGCACATGGCCATCTTAACTTTCATGCAGTCTTGTCCCTGTATTGGGCCTGTGTCCAAATCTCCCCATCTTTATAAGAGATTCAGTCCTATTGAGTTAGGGGCTGACCCTTCTCCAGTGTGACCTCATCTCAACGAACTACATCTGCAGTCACACTGTTTCCAAGTGAGGTCGAAGAACTTGGGGTTATGACTTCAGTATGTGACTTTGAGGGAAACACAGTCCAACTCATAATAACTGTTTTATTTAAAAAGTAGAAACTGTCAAGATATAAGCAGAAAATAATTATCCTGTCTGAAGGACAGGGGAGACTCAAAGGCTCCAGTGCCTGGGGTCTCAAAGAATTGGACATGACCTAGCAACTGAACAATAACAACAGTGACCCTTTAACCTCATTCCTTACCCCTTAAATGAAATCCTAACCTATGTTGTTCTTTTATTTATTTTTAAAATTTTAGTCTCGACAAATAGCATTATTTGAAAAGTCAGAATGTCCAGTCTGGTGGCGCAGTTGCCATGCATAACTCATTATGTATGAAACATAAGAATTCTTCCTTCTTACCTTGTTATTTACGTGAGGGTGCCCACAGGGAGGAGGAAGAGTAGGTGTAGAAAATGCTCTTTCCTAGCTCCAGCTCTTAATCTCCTCATTTTGGTTTGGGGCCCCTTCAGTCTTTCATCCAGATGAGAAAGTGACTTAGGTAAAAGGGACTTACCAGAGGACCCAATGTATCAAGTTAGGGAAATACTTAAAACCGACTTTTGATATTCTGAGCTACTTTTGTAGAGTTGAATGAATAAATAACCCTTTGGGGGAACTTCAATAGCAGCTCCCAAGGTGGAGGGAAATGCGAGGAGTTTCCTCCCTGGACCTCGCCAGTCAGCCACGAAGTTCCCTATACCAGGGATCCCAAACCTCTGGGGTCTAAGGAAGGCCTGATGATCTGAGGTGGAGCCAATGTAATATTAATAGAAATAAAGTGCACAGTAAATGTAATACACTTGAATCATCCCCAAATCCCCTGCCCCAGTCCGTGGAAAAACTGTCTTCTACGAAACCAGTCTCTGGTGCCACAAAGTTTGGGGACCACTGCCCTGTACAGACTGTTTTTCGCTCCAGCCATTGCTCTGTCATGCGTGTGGCTGCCTTGCCAGAGTCCCACTTTGGACATCTCCAGGCTTTCTTTCATCAAGCCTCTGGAACCACATGTGTTTTCTCTGAAGATGGCACTAGGAGGGTTTGCTTCCACTGCATTTCACTGTGTCTCTGCTCTTGTGACTCACAGCCACTCTCTCTCTCACACATTTAGATGTCCTAACTGGAGTCAGACACAGGTCCAACACAACCCCAGTTCTAGTGGTTGCAACACAGCCTCTCTGAGCAATCACCCAACAACGTTCTCTGTGTTCAGAAATGAGGAGGACTCAGCCTCTACCCATCTCCCAAGGGGAGGGCTTGGAAAGTTTTTTCATATTTACACCATTCTCAGATTTTTTTCTCTGGGCAAGTATTTCTCCTCCCAGTGTTCTTTGACTGATCCTCCATTCTTGGTCTGTGGGGACTAGATGAAACATCTTCACACCACTTTGGGGGCCACCCTCTTGCATGTCTGGCATAAGTCTTTGGAATGAAGGGGAAATGGCACCAATTCTTTTGTTGTAGACTTCCCTGGACCAAGCTGAAATTGAAGTACATAGGTAACAGTACTTGAAGGGTAACAGTAAAGTCTGGGTCAAAGGAGAGATGCAGTCTGCTAAGGTCATGCTCAAAGTCCTATTAGTCCATTTAAGCATGGCTTCCCAGGAGGCACTAGTGGTAAAGAACCCACCTGTCAGTGCAAGCAGATATAAGAGACACAGGTTCCATTCCTAGGTTGGGAAAATCCCCTGGAGGAGGAGATGGCAACCCATTCCAGTATTCTTGCCTGGGAAATCCCATGGACAGAGGAGCCTGGCAGGCTACCATCTATAGGTCGCCCAGAGTCGGACATGCCTGAAGCGACTTAGCACGCATGCGTCTGCAAATGAGGCAATCACCAGTAATGATTTTCTGATGTGTCTTTCTGTAGTTAATGGAAGCACTGGAGTGGAATTTGTTTTGATTCCCTCTGGAAATACTTTACCTCAAACATCTTGAGAATACTTCTATATTCAAGGATCTTTTCAGCACACAAGCAACATAGTGCTCAGAAACTTCCTCTGTGAGTTTTGGGAAGCCCTCAAGGATGCAAAACCTCTCTTAATGCATTTCTTAGTGCTCTGCAATCTTATACGGGTGCGGGGCTGAAGAAACTTTCATCAAGCCTCTGACCCCTTTTCTCGAAGATGGCACTAGGAGGGTTTGCTTCCACTGCATTTCACTGTGTCTCTGCTCTTGTGACTCACAGCCACTCTCTCTCTCACACATTTAGATGTCCTAACTGGAGTCAGACACAGGTCCAACACAACCCCAGTTCTAGTGGTTGCAACACAGCCTCTCTGAGCAATCACCCAACAACGTTCTCTGTGTTCAGAAATGAGGAGGACTCAGCCTCTACCCATCTCCCAAGGGGAGGGCTTGGAAAGTTTTTTCATATTTACACCATTCTCAGATTTTTTTTCTCTGGGCAAATATTTCTCCTCCCAGTGTTCTTTGACTGATCCTCCATTCTTGGTCTGTGGGGACTAGATGAAACATCTTCACACCACTTTGGGGGCCACCCTCTTGCATGTCTGGCATAAGTCTTTGGAATGAAGGGGAAATGGCACCAATTCTTTTGTTGTAGACTTCCCTGGACCAAGCTGAAATTGAAGTACATAGGTAACAGTACTTGAAGGGTAACAGTAAAGTCTGGGTCAAAGGAGAGATGCAGTCTGCTAAGGTCATGCTCAAAGTCCTATTAGTCCATTTAAGCATGGCTTCCCAGGAGGCACTAGTGGTAAAGAACCCACCTGTCAGTGCAAGCAGATATAAGAGACACAGGTTCCATTCCTAGGTTGGGAAAATCCCCTGGAGGAGGAGATGGCAACCCATTCCAGTATTCTTGCCTGGGAAATCCCATGGACAGAGGAGCCTGGCAGGCTACCATCTATAGGTCGCCCAGAGTCGGACATGCCTGAAGCGACTTAGCACGCATGCGTCTGCAAATGAGGCAATCACCAGTAATGATTTTCTGATGTGTCTTTCTGTAGTTAATGGAAGCACTGGAGTGGAATTTGTTTTGATTCCCTCTGGAAATACTTTACCTCAAACATCTTGAGAATACTTCTATAATCAAGGATCTTTTTCAGCACACAAGCAACATAGTGCTCAGAAACTTCCTCTGTGAGTTTTGGGAAGCCCTCAAGGATGCAAAAACCTCTCTTAATGCATTTCTTAGTGCTCTGCTCACATCCCCTTTATTGACTGGTTCCCGGCTCCTGCTGGAGTGCTGAAGACAGTGGCTTACACCTGTGGCCCATGAGGCCTTTGTCTAACTGTAGCCAAGTCAGTTCACCTGGAGATAACTAGGAAATTAAGCCTTCCACCTGGAGGCAGCCAATAAACCCTAGGGCATAAAAGCCAGAGCTTCTTGCTTCGAGAAGCTGCTGCGGGACCTCACCTCCAAGATTCGCCTTCGGATAAAGCCAAGGTCAGACTCTCCCTGAGACTGTTCTGTTTACCTCTTTTTCATTTCCTCTTTTTCTCCTCCAACTAGGATTTCTCCTGAGAGCACCCTAAAATGGGGAGATTTAAAGCTACTCATTCTGTCACCATAGCAAATGTTTTCTTTCTCTTGGGAGTCAGATATAGTAATTCCTAATTTTCTAAGAAGTATCCATTTCACCTCATTTACAAGTTTGCTGATATGCATGTTCTCTTAATTTATCCTTTTAATCTCTGCTGCAGGAATAGTTATGGTTCCCCTTTCACTCTAAATATTGTTTGTTCATTGTTCTCTGGATTCCAGAAGGTTTTAACATCCTTTTTCAAACAAGTGGCTTTGGCTTTATTGATCCTATTTGATACTGTATTTCTATCTCAGCAATATCTTAATTTTTCCCATTCCTTTCTCTAATTTTATCTTTTTTTTTTTAGCTTCTTAGCTAATTTTATCATTTGTTTCTAATATAAATATTTAAGTGCTTTTCCCTTTTTTATTGTGTTTCTTGCTTCCAACAGGAGCTATATACTATTATCACTTGTATTTTCTAATTTTCATTATAATTGCTACTTTGATACATGAGTTTTTCTTTAATTTCTAACATTAATTTTTTGCCATTGTTACTCTTGTCTAATTTGTAGTCTCTGATATCAGTTCTTTAAAATGTCTTTAGAATTACTATTAGCTTAGTATATGATTTAGTTTTCTAAACCTTTCCTGTGAATTGGTGGTGAATGTGGGGTGGGGGTGGGGTGAGGACAGGACACCAGACTATTGCTTTTGCAAGAAATATTATATTTAGGTTCACTAATTTGTACAGTGCCGCTCCTAATGTGTATCCATTTACCACTAAGAGAGGTGTTACTATTTCCTTCTACACTGTCGGGTGTAACAAATTTTGCTACCAATTTTTTCTTCCTTTTTTTGTGCTTCATGTATTTTGAACACGCATTTTAGATTCTCACTAGCTTAAGAATTATTGTACCTTCCTAGTTAACTAAATTTACAAATGGCATATAATGACTGTCTTTATCACTAATAAATCTATTTGGCTGCTTAGTGACATAGTTTTGTTAGCTCAAATTAGTATTTGCTTAATATATTTTCTCCCATCTATCCTGCTTCCTGTATCCTATATCGTCGTGTTCTAGCTTTTGTATTTTTAATTGGCACATGATGGGGTGAGATAGGCTTTTCAAACTTATGGCATATGTAATCTTTCTCCTGGAATATTTCAGTGGAATGTTTAAGTGTTGATGTAACTTATATTTTATTACCCTGTTTCATTTTTAGATTTTTTTTCACTTTAAATTTATATGGTGCTTTTTAGGTTTTTTTTTTTTAATTTTTTTATGTGTGTATTGTATTGGTTGTATGAATAAAGGGAGAGATGATAAGCTTAGAAGCAATGAATTGGTTCTATTCTCAGTTCAGTTCTCTTATTTTTACATCTCTTATATAAGTGCTACTCCCTGGAGTAGGAAATGGCAACCCACTCCAGTATTCTAGCCTGGAGAATCCCATGGATGGAGGAACTTGGCAGGGTACAGTCCATGGGGTTGCAGAGTCGGACATGATTTAAGTGACCAAAGGTGGACTGGTTAATTTTATTAAGTTTTGTTGCTTTTTTCCCCCCACTTACTAGAAGGAGAGCTGTGTGTCTATTTCTATTGTTTTAGTGTTACCTCTAAAAATTTTTAAATGAATATTTAAATTAAAAACTGTAAAATCAATAACACTGTTTTTCATTAATGCCATATAGAAATACTAGACTGTTTTAGTGCTTATAATTCTTCACCAAATTTACATAATATTGCTGTCCAATGTTTTAGCCTTATCCTTTCTCGACTTCACTAATGTTACTGTCTTAATAGCCAAATTTGTTTTTGTTTTGCATCAATTTACCATGTTCTGTGCTTTCTCTCCTCCTTGCATGATTTTCTCAATGATTTTCCTTTTTTCCTGAATGATATTACCACTTAAAACTATACATTTGATTTTCATCCTTTTTTTTTTTAGCCCATAGTTCTTAAATACTTTAAATTTATTGTGATGAAAATTGTAAAGGTGTCTTGATATTCATAATAAAGCCCCTTTTACCCAACTTGAGTTTATGTTAATTAGGTGGCTTTTGGAAAGCACCTAAAGATGGGGCTGGTTGTCAGGAATAAATCATGTAATTGGAGGGTTGAAACTTTGAGCTCCCTGCTTCTAAGGAAGAGGAACTGGAGGCCGAATCCAATGCTAGTGATCAGTGATTTAATGAAGCATGCCTATGAAATAAAGCTCCCATAAAACCTCAGAGGACCAGGTTTGGTTACCTTCTGGATTGAACACATGGAAAGCAGCTCATCTAGAGAAGGCATGGGAGCTCCATGCCATTTTCCCATGTTTCACCCAGTACGAACTCTTACATCTGGTTGTTCCTACTTATGTTCTTTTAAAATAGACTGGTAATCTAGTCAGTGAAATACTTCTTGAGTTCTGTGAGCTGCTCTAGAAAAATCAGTCAAACACAAGAAAGGGAGCGTTAGAACTTCCAATCAATTTATTGCCGGTGGTCAGAAGCCCAGGTGATTGGTTTCTGATGTTGGGGAGGAAGAAGTCCTGTAGCACTGAGTTATTAGCATGTGAGATCTCCTGTTATCTTCAGGTAAAGTGTTAGAATTGAGTTGAATTGTAGGACATCCAACTGGTGTCAGAACATTGTTTGACGATGTTGGAGAACCCATACACAGTGTAATTTGGGGTCAGAACATCACTTAAGTATGTCTTTGATATTCTGTTGTAATTTATTTTAGACTCAGCAGTTACATCATTTGTGAATTCTGAAAAATCCTTAGCCATAGTTTTTCATGCCTCTTGTTATTCTATCAATCTCATTTGGTATATGGGAGATCATGTTACTGTATACTCTGTTTTTCACATTTGTCATCTCCTTGCCTCTATGTTTCATATCCCAAATTCTTTAATCATATTCCAATTTTATTTTTTCTGGCATATTGTTAATACATGTAACTGATATTGAATGTCAATTATGTAATTTCACATCTAAAAGTTCTGTTAGTTGTCGTTCAAGTGTGCACAGTTAGTGTTTTATCAGAGAAGTGAGTTGCAAGTATTAAGGAAGATTTCATAAGGAATTTGGTACTTAAACTGCACCTTGAAGATTCCCAGCCCATAGTTCTTAAATACTTTAAATTTATTGTGATGAAATTTTAAATGTCTTAAATTTAAAAAGGTTTGGGGCTTTTGGAAAGCACCTAAAGAGGGGTCTGGTTGTCAGGAATAAATCATGTAATTGGAGGGTGGAAACTTTGAGCTCCCTGCTTCTAAGGAAGAGGAACTGGAGGCCGAATCCAATGCTAGTGATCAGTGATTTAATGAAGCATGCCTATGAAATAAAGCTCCCATAAAACCTCAGAGGACCAGGTTTGGTTACCTTCTGGATTGAACACATGGAAAGCAGCTCATCTAGAGAAGGCATGGGAGCTCCATGCCATTTTCCCATGTTTCACCCAGTACGAACTCTTACATCTGGTTGTTCCTACTTATGTTCTTTTAAAATAGACTGGTAATCTAGTCAGTGAAATACTTCTTGAGTTCTGTGAGCTGCTCTAGAAAAATCAGTCAAACACAAGAAAGGGAGCGTTAGAACTTCCAATCAATTTATTGCCGGTGGTCAGAAGCCCAGGTGATTGGTTTCTGATGTTGGGGAGGAAGAAGTCCTGTAGCACTGAGTTATTAGCATGTGAGATCTCCTGTTATCTTCAGGTAAAGTGTTAGAATTGAGTTGAATTGTAGGACATCCAACTGGTGTCAGAACATTGTTTGACGATGTTGGAGAACCCATACACAGTGTAATTTGGGGTCAGAACATCACTTAAGTATGTCTTTGATATTCTGTTGTAATTTATTTTAGACTCAGCAGTTACATCATTTGTGAATTCTGAAAAATCCTTAGCCATAGTTTTTCATGCCTCTTGTTATTCTATCAATCTCATTTGGTATATGGGAGATCATGTTACTGTATACTCTGTTTTTCACATTTGTCATCTCCTTGCCTCTATGTTTCATATCCCAAATTCTTTAATCATATTCCAATTTTATTTTTTCTGGCATATTGTTAATACATGTAACTGATATTGAATGTCAATTATGTAATTTCACATCTAAAAGTTCTGTTAGTTGTCGTTCAAGTGTGCACAGTTAGTGTTTTATCAGAGAAGTGAGTTGCAAGTATTAAGGAAGATTTCATAAGGAATTTGGTACTTAAACTGCACCTTGAAGAATGGATGGGATATTTATTGTTCAATTTGAAAAAAAATTCAATCAGTAATAAGTTGAAAGAGTAGTGTAATGAATTAAATGTGCATCTCCCTTTTCCCTAAGCTTAATGACTCTTAATATGTTGCCAAATTTGATTTTACATCACTTGGAAACATATGCATAAATTCACGTGTGTATTGTTTTTACATTTTGAAACTTATAGTATCTTATTCTATCTCTTAACAAGTCAGCATATATCTCCCAAGAAATCCAAAAATTTAACAATGTAATACTGTCTTTTTTAAACTCAATAAGGATTCAGAGCTTATGAATTGTATGTAAATTGTAAATTATAGATGTTTTATTCAAAGATCTAGCCAAGAATCCTGCATTGTATATGATTTCTCTTTCCTATCTTTAACGTAGAAACAGTGCTTCACAGTAGGGCAGTTTTGTCCTCTGAGACATTTGGCAAAGTTCACAGATGTCTCTGGTTGTCCCAGTTTGTGGTAGATGGGGAGAGAACTATTGGCATCTAGTGGATGGAGACTGGAGATGCTGGTAAACATCCTGCAGTGTTCAGAGAAGTCTCCCACAGGGAAGGATTGTCCTGCTCAAAATGTCAATTGTGCTGAGGTTGAGGTACCCTGATCTAGAACTGTGCATTTTATCTTTTTTCTCCTTTCATAGCATTGATATTTTTGAAGCATCAAGTACAGTTGTCTTGTACAATGTTAAACAATCTGCCTTTGTCTCATTGTTTCCTCATGACTCAACTTAATTTAAACATTTTGGCAAGAATATCATGTATTGATACATGCTTGTCATTTTTATGGTCTCTTGTTCTTCTTTGTTCTTCCAGTATCATGCTTATTTTAATTATATTAATGCTTTCTTATCCCATTATGTCATATTTTTAGGTCTGAAGTCTTTTATGGAGTTTCTTGGTTTTGCTTACTTGTTTCAGCCAATTCTCAATTGTAGCAGTTTATTATTTACAAGTTTTAGTATTTAGGGAGAATATTTGATTATAAATACATGTCCTTTGCTTTTTCATCTGTGAGAACTCTGACACATAGATGTAGAGAGATTTTCCTTTTTTTGATTTTCAGGAAGTATTTACATTTTCTGTTTTATTTTTTTCTTGCCAAATACTTCATATGAATCATGAACCCAAACTCACGTGACTGCTTAGAATTTCTTAAGACAGGAAGGTATTTCTACCATTTCTTTCTTTTTGGCAGGTCTTTGACTAGTTTATTCACTGGGGTTGTTGCCATTCTCTAATCTAGTATTTTCTTTTTTTTTCTCTTGCTATAGCTGCAAGCCTGATTTCTGTGCTTGTGTGGACACAGATGCCAGGTTGATGGAGATTGGCATCTTCCCCAGGGCAAACACTGTTACTTCTTACCTCTCTGGTTTGGGGCATTTTTATTGCCTTGGGCCTCCAACCACTGTTTTTATTGTTTTAACTCCTCTGTGCATTTAGAAATAACTTTTCTCTAACCAGTAATTTAAGTGTTTCCTTCCCTCCCCCTTGAAAATTTCTTGAATACACTTCCACATTTTGTCAGAAACAGAAGTCTTTTTATTCAGTCTTGAACATTAAATCGGGATTCCAAATCTTCCAGTTTGGACTTTTATGCAAATGAATGGTATTCTAGGCAGTACACAGGAATAGATCTCTCTTTTATTGTAAAACTGTGCAGAAGAAACTACCAAAGTGGGGACTGACATCACTGTCTTTAGCTTCTCCCATTGGATGTTATTTACCAACAAATCAGGATCACATGCTACATGCCTATGCATGTTGACTAAGCTCTAGTTGTAGGCTAAATTACACTTATTTCAGCTTCCTAATTAATGGCTTGTACATATCACACTATACTGTCTCTTTTTCTCCTGTGGTGTGCCATGTACAACTGGATGTCTGCATATGTTCTTTTGCTGCCTGAAACTTTTTGAAAGGAGGCAAGTGTAATTTAAATAAATTTTGTGCAAAAAATAGACACCCAAGAGACAATTTTTGAGTAATTAAATGGTAATTATATTTCATTTCTTCACTAAATATGTATTGAGTTCCTTTCTTGGGACAAAAACACTATCAGAAACCTGGGGAGATAGCAGTGAACAAAAGGGACATTGTATTCATTTAGCATGATATTCTCTAAGTTCATCTATGTTACTGTAAATGGCAATATTTCATTCTTCTTCAATGACTGACTAAAATACCATCATCTATAGATAACACATCTTCTTTATCCATTCATCTGTTGATGGACACTTTGATTGATCCATGTCTTGGGTATTATAATTAATGCTGCTATGAGTACATGTATCTTTTCAAATTAGCTTTTGTTTTCCTTTTCTACACACATGACTAGTTTATTCACTGGGGTTGTTGCCATTCTCTAATCTAGTATTTTCTTTTTTTTTCTCTTGCTATAGCTGCAAGCCTGATTTCTGTGCTTGTGTGGACACAGATGCCAGGTTGATGGAGATTGGCATCTTCCCCAGGGCAAACACTGTTACTTCTTACCTCTCTGGTTTGGGGCATTTTTATTGCCTTGGGCCTCCAACCACTGTTTTTATTGTTTTAACTCCTCTGTGCATTTAGAAATAACTTTTCTCTAACCAGTAATTTAAGTGTTTCCTTCCCTCCCCCTTGAAAATTTCTTGAATACACTTCCACATTTTGTCAGAAACAGAAGTCTTTTTATTCAGTCTTGAACATTAAATCGGGATTCCAAATCTTCCAGTTTGGACTTTTATGCAAATGAATGGTATTCTAGGCAGTACACAGGAATAGATCTCTCTTTTATTGTAAAACTGTGCAGAAGAAACTACCAAAGTGGGGACTGACATCACTGTCTTTAGCTTCTCCCATTGGATGTTATTTACCAACAAATCAGGATCACATGCTACATGCCTATGCATGTTGACTAAGCTCTAGTTGTAGGCTAAATTACACTTATTTCAGCTTCCTAATTAATGGCTTGTACATATCACACTATACTGTCTCTTTTTCTCCTGTGGTGTGCCATGTACAACTGGATGTCTGCATATGTTCTTTTGCTGCCTGAAACTTTTTGAAAGGAGGCAAGTGTAATTTAAATAAATTTTGTGCAAAAAATAGACACCCAAGAGACAATTTTTGAGTAATTAAATGGTAATTATATTTCATTTCTTCACTAAATATGTATTGAGTTCCTTTCTTGGGACAAAAACACTATCAGAAACCTGGGAGATAGCAGTGAACAAAAGGGACATTGTATTCATTTAGCATGATATTCTCTAAGTTCATCTATGTTACTGTAAATGGCAATATTTCATTCTTCTTCAATGACTGACTAAAATACCATCATCTATAGATAACACATCTTCTTTATCCATTCATCTGTTGATGGACACTTTGATTGATCCATGTCTTGGGTATTATAATTAATGCTGCTATGAGTACATGTATCTTTTCAAATTAGCTTTTGTCTTTTCTACACACATGACCAGCAATGAAATCTCCAGATCATATGGTAATCCTAATTTTAAGGAGTCTCCATACTGTTTTCCATAGTGGCTGCACCAAATTACATTCACACCAACAGTGCAGAAGGTTTCCTTTTTCTCCACATCCTTTCCAGCATTTATCTGTAAGCTTTTTGATAATAGCCATTCTTACCAGTGTGAGGTGATACCTTACTGTGGTTTTGATTTGAGTTTCTCTAATAATAACTGATGTTGAACATTTCTTCATGAGCCTGCTGGACACATGCATGTCTTCTTTGGAGAAATGTCTCTTTAGGTCTTCTGCCCATTTTTGATTAGGTTGTTTGCTTTTCGATACTGAGTTGTATGACTATTTGTATATTTTGGAGATCAAAACCTGTCAGTTGAATTGTTGGCAAATATTTTCTCCCAGTTGATAGATTGTCTTTTCATTTTGCTTATGATTTCCTTTGCTGTGCAATAACTTTTAAGTTTGATTAGGTACCATTTTAAAAGTTATGCTTTTACTTTTTCCTTGGGAGAGCGATCTAAGAAAATGTTGCTTTGTTTTTTGTTAGAATGCTTGCCTATGTTCCCTTCTAGGAATTTTATGGTTTCATGTCTCATATTTAGGTTATTAAACTATTTTGAATTTATTTCTACATATAGTGTCAGAGGGTGTTACCATACTAAGTGAAGTAAGTCAGATAGAAAAGCAAATATTATATTTTTATATGTGGAATGTAAAAAAAAATTAAAAAATGAATATATTTATAAAACAGAAACAGACTGTAGAAAACAAATTTGTGGTTACCAAAGGAGAAAGTGGAGGAGGGATAAATTAGGAGTATAGGGTTAATAAGAAATTGTATTCAGTACGTTGTAATAGCCTAAAATAACCTAAATAACTTTATCGTACATTTGAATCTAACACAATATTGTAAATCAGCTACACTTCAATAAAAAAAAATGATTTATGTTTATAAACCACTACAAACATGAAAGAAGCCCACCAAAACCCAGACAGTGCCTGACTATGCAATGTCTGAACAGTTTGAGGATGCAGATATTAAATGAAATTTTTTATTACATGAATAAAAGTGATAGGTATATATAGAAAAATAACAGGTTTTTATTGGAGTAAATGAGTAATTAAATTTTCTCAGAAAAATATTTGAGTTGAAAGCTACATAAAATATACTATTTAAGTAATCAATCAAGAAAATCTTTTAACAGTAGAGATGGAGGAAATACCTTAATGCATATGAGGAGCTTAAAATGATATGGTATTGGACTTAAGTTGTTTAAAAATAAAATGTTGTAAGTATAGTGAGAGGAGAAAGTATACAGGTATTTTCTTATATTGTAAAAGAAACAGAAAGCCCCCAAACAGTCTTAGAAGGGAACAGTTTACACTTGCACACAATTTGTCTAACCACTCTTCATACAATTGGATTGATGAGGAATGATAGTGCAAGAGGTCAAATCCAGTTAGGAAGCTGTTGTAATAAACCAAACAGGAGATGGATATAGCTTGAAATTATGCTACAGTAATGAAGGTGGAGAGAAGCAGACAGAAAAACAGACTTTGAACATAGTAGTATTTTTGATAGATTAGATTAAAAGATGAAAAAAAGGATAGAATTTGTAAAAATTATGGGACAGTTTCAAAAGGTATAACACACATATAATTGGGATACAAATATAGTAGATATTAACCTAACTATATCCATGATTTCTTTGAGTGTAATCTGAATGCATTAATTAAAGGCGAGATAGAAAAAGGGTGGGTTACCATACTAAGTGAAGTAAGTCAAAAAGAGAAGGACAAATATTATATTTTTATATGTGGAATGTAAAAAAAAATTAAAAAATGAATATATTTATAAAACAGAAACAGACTGTAGAAAACAAATTTGTGGTTACCAAAGGAGAAAGTGGAGGAGGGATAAATTAGGAGTATAGGGTTAATAAGAAATTGTATTCAGTACGTTGTAATAGCCTAAAATAACCTAAATAACTTTATCGTACATTTGAATCTAACACAATATTGTAAATCAGCTACACTTCAATAAAAAAAAATGATTTATGTTTATAAACCACTACAAACATGAAAGAAGCCCACCAAAACCCAGACAGTGCCTGACTATGCAATGTCTGAACAGTTTGAGGATGCAGATATTAAATGAAATTTTTTATTACATGAATAAAAGTGATAGGTATATATAGAAAAATAACAGGTTTTTATTGGAGTAAATGAGTAATTAAATTTTCTCAGAAAAATATTTGAGTTGAAAGCTACATAAAATATACTATTTAAGTAATCAATCAAGAAAATCTTTTAACAGTAGAGATGGAGGAAATACCTTAATGCATATGAGGAGCTTAAAATGATATGGTATTGGACTTAAGTTGTTTAAAAATAAAATGTTGTAAGTATAGTGAGAGGAGAAAGTATACAGGTATTTTCTTATATTGTAAAAGAAACAGAAAGCCCCCAAACAGTCTTAAAAGGGGAACAGTTTACACTTGCACACAATTTGTCTAACCACTCTTCATACAATTGGATTGATGAGGAATGATAGTGCAAGAGGTCAAATCCAGTTAGGAAGCTGTTGTAATAAACCAAACAGGAGATGGATATAGCTTGAAATTATGCTACAGTAATGAAGGTGGAGAGAAGCAGACAGAAAAACAGACTTTGAACATAGTAGTATTTTTGATAGATTAGATTAAAAGATGAAAAAAAGGATAGAATTTGTAAAAATTATGGGACAGTTTCAAAAGGTATAACACACATATAATTGGGATACAAATATAGTAGATATTAACCTAACTATATCCATGATTTCTTTGAGTGTAATCTGAATGCATTAATTAAAGGCAGATATTGTCATGGTAGAGTGAAATAAAGTATATTTTTTTTCTGTAAGAAACACATTTTAAATAAAATGATCCAAGAAAGATTAAAAGTAAAGACACCCACTCAGAGAAGCCAAAGTTAAGTGTAAGGACAGAAAGGAATGCTAGAGGAAATGGAAACCTCTGGCAGCTAGATGTACAAAAACATCTGGTCAGTATAGCTTAATCCTCACAATAAAGGAATATATACATCAATTCTTATGGCCCAATATATACCCATCTTGCAACAACTCTAAAATTATAAGGATTTCAAAAGGCCAAAGCAAAACAAAAAATAGTTTGAAAAGCCAAAGCAATCATCAGAACCAGTTCTGATATAACATAGGTCTTTGAACGACCAGAGGAAATGTAAAATAGCTAGGATTAATATGCTGAGAGCTCTAATGGAAGGAACAGACATGTGAGAACAAGTGGGTAATGTAAGCACAGAGATGGAAACTCTAAAATCAGAAGGAAGGGCATGTGTGTGTGTGTGTGCACGCATGTGCTCAGTCATGTCCAGCTCTTTGCCACCCCATGAACTATAGTCTTGCAGGCTCCTCTTTCTATGGAATTTTCTAGACAAGAATATTGGAGTGGGTTGCCATTATTTTCTATAAAAAGCACTTAGCAGAAATGAAGACTGTTTCATTGGCTGAGTAAAAATTCTATGAGCTTAAAGATGCACCAAAAATTGCTGTCAAAAAAAAAGTAGCAGTTTACACTTGCACACAATTTGTCTAACCACTCTTCATACAATTGGATTGATGAGGAATGATAGTGCAAGAGGTCAAATCCAGTTAGGAAGCTGTTGTAATAAACCAAACAGGAGATGGATATAGCTTGAAATTATGCTACAGTAATGAAGGTGGAGAGAAGCAGACAGAAAAACAGACTTTGAACATAGTAGTATTTTTGATAGATTAGATTAAAAGATGAAAAAAAGGATAGAATTTGTAAAAATTATGGGACAGTTTCAAAAGGTATAACACACATATAATTGGGATACAAATATAGTAGATATTAACCTAACTATATCCATGATTTCTTTGAGTGTAATCTGAATGCATTAATTAAAGGCAGATATTGTCATGGTAGAGTGAAATAAAGTATATTTTTTTTCTGTAAGAAACACATTTTAAATAAAATGATCCAAGAAAGATTAAAAGTAAAGACACCCACTCAGAGAAGCCAAAGTTAAGTGTAAGGACAGAAAGGAATGCTAGAGGAAATGGAAACCTCTGGCAGCTAGATGTACAAAAACATCTGGTCAGTATAGCTTAATCCTCACAATAAAGGAATATATACATCAATTCTTATGGCCCAATATATACCCATCTTGCAACAACTCTAAAATTATAAGGATTTCAAAAGGCCAAAGCAAAACAAAAAATAGTTTGAAAAGCCAAAGCAATCATCAGAACCAGTTCTGATATAACATAGGTCTTTGAACGACCAGAGGAAATGTAAAATAGCTAGGATTAATATGCTGAGAGCTCTAATGGAAGGAACAGACATGTGAGAACAAGTGGGTAATGTAAGCACAGAGATGGAAACTCTAAAATCAGAAGGAAGGGCATGTGTGTGTGTGTGTGCACGCATGTGCTCAGTCATGTCCAGCTCTTTGCCACCCCATGAACTATAGTCTTGCAGGCTCCTCTTTCTATGGAATTTTCTAGACAAGAATATTGGAGTGGGTTGCCATTATTTTCTATAAAAAGCACTTAGCAGAAATGAAGACTGTTTCATTGGCTGAGTAAAAATTCTATGAGCTTAAAGATGCACCAGAAGAAACTTCCCAAGCTGAAATACAGAGAGAGAAAAGAAGAAAGGTAGATATGATGTTAACATGAATTAAAAGAAAGGTAAAGTAGCTCTATTAATCCCAGACAAAGTAGATTTTACAATAAGAAAAAAGTATCTGGAATAAAGAGAGGAATTACATAATGATAAAGGGCTTCATTCTCCAGAAAGATATATAATATTCTTAACAATAAACTTAGGATATGAATGCACCTAAACAACATAAGAGCCAAATATATAAAATAAAAACTGACAGGGTTGAAAGAAGAATAGACAAATCAACAAGTAGAGTTATCAACTCCACTATTCCTCTGTCAATAATGAACCGATTCATCAGGCAGAAAATAAGAAAACATATAGATGAATCAACATTATTATTAATCAGTTTAATTGACATTTATTTCTATAAACAAATGTCTTTATCAACAGCTGAAGTCAGTTTGTCCACGTATTTACACTGAACAGTCATGAAGAGAGACTGCCTTCTGGGGCATAGCATATACCTTAACAAACCTGAAGAAATAGTCATCATGGACTATATATTTATTCTCAGACTATAATGAAATAGACCATCTGAGAATAACAAGGATACTTGAGAAAACCCAAATACTTGAAAAGTAAATAATACATTTCAAAATAACTGATGAATCAAAGATGTCTCAAGAGAACTCAAAAAAATTTCACACTAGATGGAAATAAAAATATTTCATTAAACTTGTAGAATGCAGTGAAAGATTTCCTGTATGGGAAATTTATAACACTAACCCCATATACTACAAAAGAGAAAAAAATCTTAAGCTTCCACGTTAAGAAACTAGAGAAAGAGAAGAAAACTGCAAGTGAACCAAGCAGATAGAAAATAATAATCACAATTGTAGCAGAAATCAATGATGCTGAAAGTTGAAGAGAGACAATCAACAAAACTAAAAGCTGACACTTTGAGAAAAATAGGACAAGTGTCTAACTGTGGCAGATGTTGCAAATACAAGTGATATTTGCTGATAAAAATGAGAGGCACATTTGGGCACAAAGTTACAGTATCAGACATGATTATGTTTCAGAACAGTTAAGCTAAGTGGAACTTTCCAGGTGGCTCAACGGGTAAAGAATTTGCTTACCACTGTGAGAGATGCAAGTTCAATCCCTGTGTCAGTCAGGAAGATCCCTTGCAGGAGGAAGCAGTAACCCATTCCAGTATTCTTGAAATCCCATGAGCAGGGAGTCTAGTAGACTATAGTCCATAGGATCTCACACGTTGGACACGACTGATATGCTCACAGCTAGCTAAGGACTAGGAAGATAATTGACTGACTGTAAGCTCAGGAGAAACTTATGGCTGAAAATATGACACTGGAACTCACTTCAATACCGATGATCTATGGAAATGAAAGAGTTTCTAATGGGTGAGGAAAGCTGACAGTGCCTAGCTGTGTTCTACGTGTGTGCTCAGACCTGTCTGACTCTTTGCCACTCTATAGACTGTAGTCGGCCAGGCTCCTCTGTCCATAAAATTTTCCACGCAAGAACATGAGTGGGTTGCCATTCCCTCCTAGGGAATTTCCTAACCCCTAGATTGAACCTGCATCTCCTGCACTGGCCGGCAAATTCTTTACTACTGAGCCACCTTGGAAGCTCACCTAGCTGTGTCAAATAGTTCTGAAATATCTTGGTAACAATGAATAGTGGATTTTTTAAGGCAACATGGAAACATTACGTAGCCTCAGCAAGACCAAAATTAGTGGAACAGTTCATGTGCAAAATGTCGAGTTTGCGTAGAGAGAGTAGGAGACTTACAGTGTGAAGGGAGATAGGGAAGGCAGAATGAGTAGACAATGCCTTTCAAATACTGACACATATATATGGAATCTAGAAGGATGGTGCTGATGGATGTATATGCAGAGCAGCAATGGAGAGGCAGACATGGAGAACAGATTTAGAGACATTGGGGTGAGGGTGGAGAATATGCTGTGGAACTAGGGAATCTCAGACAGGGGCTCTGTGGCTACCTGGAGGGGTGGGATGGGGAGAGATACTGGGGGAAGGTTCGGGGGGGGTGGGGTGCAGATGTATACCTGTGGCAGATTCAGGTCAATGTGTGGCAGTAAACAACAAAACTCTGTAAAAATAAAATTAAAATAAATTAAATTTTAAAAACTTACTTATAGTTAATGTGGGGCTAGGAGACTTCTTTGTCTCTTTAGAACAGCTCAGGCTCTTGAATATCTGTAGATATGACCCAGTAGGAAAGGGAAGTTTGAAGATGCAGAAGCAAGTTCCTGAAAAATTGAGAGAGAGCTAGGGAATTGTGGCCAACTCCAATATTCTTGCCTGGAGAATTCCACGGACAGAGGAGTCTGGCTGACTATAGTTCATGGGGTCACAATGAGTTGGACATGACTGAGCAACTAACACACACACTAGTTACTGGGCACATGTAGAAGGAGAAACTGTCCTATGCTGAACTCTATGTGTCCAGGTGCTAGTCTCTAGACTTCATGTAGATTATTTAAATTCATCTTCACAATAGTTCTGTGAGGTTGATGGTTTCTCCATTTTATCATGAGAAATTAAGCTTTAGAGACATCAATGATTAGTTCAAAGCTAGAGAGCTACTGTGGTAGAATTCTAACGGTCTGATTGCAACACACACATAGATAAATAAGATATTTTAACTACTTCCTTGCGTTGCCTCTTAATTTTTGTTTCTGCAACCACCCTGAACCTACAATCAAATGAAATAATTATGATTTGCCTCTGATAGTAAAACAGTAAAATCGAAGTAGCACTATGCTAAGAAAGAAGTTTCCAGCTCTCCAGTGTTTGGCTGTGAATCAGCCAAATAGATTAACACACCCACAGTATCTTTGTATTTATTACTCTTTCTTGCCTCCAGTGCTTTTTCCTGAAAGTCTTTGGGATTGCTGCTTGCTTTTCCCTTAGATGTAAACCTGAATGTCACTTTTTTAGATAACCTGAAGGAGGCATGAATATCAGGGAGAATACCGAAAATGAGATTCATAGGTAAAGACTGGCAGGTTTTATGACCCAAACTTTTGGAAGAAAAGGAACTCATTTTCATGAACAGATAGAATTTAGGCAAGATTGTTCTTCTTTGCTTGTGATGCTACACAAGTTAAATAACCACTCTGTGCCAGTTTCATTGCTGTAAAATTGAGAAGATAATAGAACATCTAACAGGAATTTTTATAAATATCAAGTGAGCTTATTCATATACAATGCTTACAACAATGCTTAGCATACAACTATTCCATAGTGTTAGCTATAATATTATTAAAGTCCTCTCTATGGAGAGATGGGATGCATTATCATGCTCTCTTACCATAATGATGCTAAAACATTTGCTTGCTCTAATTAGTTCCCCTTTGCTTTGATTCCAGATTTACAAAGAAATTGTCCAATGATTATTTTGTTCCACTTAGTATCTGCAGACATGAAAAGCATGGTCTGATTCCTTCTGCTTTGGATCTATGCTTAGTTCATGGGGTCACAATGAGTTGGACATGACTGAGCAACTAACACACACACTAGTTACTGGGCACATGTAGAAGGAGAAACTGTCCTATGCTGAACTCTATGTGTCCAGGTGCTAGTCTCTAGACTTCATGTAGATTATTTAAATTCATCTTCACAATAGTTCTGTGAGGTTGATGGTTTCTCCATTTTATCATGAGAAATTAAGCTTTAGAGACATCAATGATTAGTTCAAAGCTAGAGAGCTACTGTGGTAGAATTCTAACGGTCTGATTGCAACACACACATAGATAAATAAGATATTTTAACTACTTCCTTGCGTTGCCTCTTAATTTTTGTTTCTGCAACCACCCTGAACCTACAATCAAATGAAATAATTATGATTTGCCTCTGATAGTAAAACAGTAAAATAAAGTAGCACTATGCTAAGAAAGAAGTTTCCAGCTCTCCAGTGTTTGGCTGTGAATCAGCCAAATAGATTAACACACCCACAGTATCTTTGTATTTATTACTCTTTCTTGCCTCCAGTGCTTTTTCCTGAAAGTCTTTGGGATTGCTGCTTGCTTTTCCCTTAGATGTAAACCTGAATGTCACTTTTTTAGATAACCTGAAGGAGGCATGAATATCAGGGAGAATACCGAAAATGAGATTCATAGGTAAAGACTGGCAGGTTTTATGACCCAAACTTTTGGAAGAAAAGGAACTCATTTTCATGAACAGATAGAATTTAGGCAAGATTGTTCTTCTTTGCTTGTGATGCTACACAAGTTAAATAACCACTCTGTGCCAGTTTCATTGCTGTAAAATTGAGAAGATAATAGAACATCTAACAGGAATTTTTATAAATATCAAGTGAGCTTATTCATATACAATGCTTACAACAATGCTTAGCATACAACTATTCCATAGTGTTAGCTATAATATTATTAAAGTCCTCTCTATGGAGAGATGGGATGCATTATCATGCTCTCTTACCATAATGATGCTAAAACATTTGCTTGCTCTAATTAGTTCCCCTTTGCTTTGATTCCAGATTTACAAAGAAATTGTCCAATGATTATTTTGTTCCACTTAGTATCTGCAGACATGAAAAGCATGGTCTGATTCCTTCTGCTTGGGATCTATGGCTGTTAGTTTCATTGTTAATTAATTAATATTCTTATGAAATTAATCATACAGGTTTGTCCAAAAGGGGAAATTATGTCTGGGCACACTGTCTAAACATAGAATATTCTGATTCCCTCTTTGGTTATTTCTCAATTAATATGACACTTTATTCAAAGCTTCAGGAGCTTGGAAAATGTGCCTTTAGCCTGGATATATGCTTTGGAGGTAAAGAGAAAAGTAGCTTGGCTAGTAGATTGATGAGTTTCTGTATGATGAAAGTCACTGTCTTAGGAGAGAGTTAGGGCTAAGGAGCAGCATTATTCCAGGCACTCAGGGTATACCTCTGTAAGCAAAGCTTTTTTTTCCATTTGCATTTTTACTTTCCATGCTATTATCTTTGTGTTACCGATGGAGATGAGAGAAGCAAGGTCACTTGCCCAAGGTCACATAAGCATGAGTCGCAGAGCCTGCACTCAGACTCAGCTTTGATGGCAAAGGCTTTTTACTACATATACATTTGGTTTCAATAATAGTAAATCTAAAAAAAAAAATAGTAAATCTAAAAATGATCAAAAAATTATCCCTCTGAGGATAAGAGAGTCAATTGAAATATTTTTGTAATAATGAGAATTCTATAAAAAGGATTTGCAAAAAAGAATCAAAGCAATATTTAAATAATTATGTGATTATGCATATAACTGTCTTTTTTCCTTTCTCTTTCTCCCTCCCACCCTCCTGCTCCTCCTCATGCTGACACACACACACACACACACACACACACACACACACACGTTCATGCCCTTTATATAGATTTGCTAGTATAATGTTAGTTCTTTGCATAATTGTAAACGCAAACTGTGAGTTAATAGATTTAATTGGTGTGAATGAGGAAGATGTTTGGTGTAAATTTTTAAAAAATTAAGAATATTGCTATTAATGCAATATGCAGCTTGGGTTTTTTTTATTATTATTATTCTTTATTTTAAAGATTTTACATTTTGCATAGGCTGAAGCTTAGGTAATTGAGTAACTTGCTTTTTCCATTCTAACTCTAGCTGAAAAGTTTGGACATTCATAGAAGCCTTGTTATAAGTCGTAGCTTTCAACATACATAGGTAATGTGGTTTGTGAATTATTGTCAAGTCTGTGGAAGCTGGAGCATCATAGGTCTGATTCCTTCTGCTTGGGATCTATGGCTGTTAGTTTCATTGTTAATTAATTAATATTCTTATGAAATTAATCATACAGGTTTGTCCAAAAGGGGAAATTATGTCTGGGCACACTGTCTAAACATAGAATATTCTGATTCCCTCTTTGGTTATTTCTCAATTAATATGACACTTTATTCAAAGCTTCAGGAGCTTGGAAAATGTGCCTTTAGCCTGGATATATGCTTTGGAGGTAAAGAGAAAAGTAGCTTGGCTAGTAGATTGATGAGTTTCTGTATGATGAAAGTCACTGTCTTAGGAGAGAGTTAGGGCTAAGGAGCAGCATTATTCCAGGCACTCAGGGTATACCTCTGTAAGCAAAGCTTTTTTTTCCATTTGCATTTTTACTTTCCATGCTATTATCTTTGTGTTACCGATGGAGATGAGAGAAGCAAGGTCACTTGCCCAAGGTCACATAAGCATGAGTCGCAGAGCCTGCACTCAGACTCAGCTTTGATGGCAAAGGCTTTTTACTACATATACATTTGGTTTCAATAATAGTAAATCTAAAAAAAAAAATAGTAAATCTAAAAATGATCAAAAAATTATCCCTCTGAGGATAAGAGAGTCAATTGAAATATTTTTGTAATAATGAGAATTCTATAAAAAGGATTTGCAAAAAAGAATCAAAGCAATATTTAAATAATTATGTGATTATGCATATAACTGTCTTTTTTCCTTTCTCTTTCTCCCTCCCACCCTCCTGCTCCTCCTCATGCTGACACACACACACACACACACACACACACACACACACACGTTCATGCCCTTTATATAGATTTGCTAGTATAATGTTAGTTCTTTGCATAATTGTAAACGCAAACTGTGAGTTAATAGATTTAATTGGTGTGAATGAGGAAGATGTTTGGTGTAAATTTTTAAAAAATTAAGAATATTGCTATTAATGCAATATGCAGCTTGGGTTTTTTTTATTATTATTATTCTTTATTTTAAAGATTTTACAGTGTTTTGTTGTTCACTGTGCAGGCTGGTTTTAACTGACTTAGGTAATTGAGTAACTTGCTTTTTCCATTCTAACTCTAGCTGAAAAGTTTGGACATTCATAGAAGCCTTGTTATAAGTCGTAGCTTTCAACATACATAGGTAATGTGGTTTGTGAATTATTGTCAAGTCTGTGGAAGCTGGAGTCACACAATCATGTTGCCATATGGAGGGTTGTGTGGCTCTTCTTATGTCTCTAAGCTAAGCAGCTTGGAATGGTTTCTAAAGAAAAGCGTAACCACAATACAGCAAGTCTCTTCATCTTTGGATGCCACCTGCACTGCTAGGCTCTGTGGACCAGGTCTCATGCTTGGTTCTCGTATTAATCCTATGAAAATGAAAGTGAATGTTAACATAGCCACCCAAATATCATATCTGGCTGAGAAAATGCAAGTAGACCAAAATGTAAGTACATAATTGAACTGTAAAGCATAGGGCATGTCAATAGCTACAAAAGAACCCTAAATAGATTCAATGGACCGTGGAGAAACTGAGGAAGAAGCAACATTGCCAAAGAAAGTTTAAAGACAGTGACCTAAAAAATTAGCATGAATTTTGAAAATTGCATGAATTTTGGTAATTAAGACAAAACAGCATTATTAAGAGTACTTATGTAAGAGAGCAGCCATTAAAAATAAATTTGAGGTTATTTTTTTTCTTAGAACATTTCTAAGGTCCATTTTTTCCTTTTTGTTCCACTACTGTTCTGCTTCAACTTTCCCTTCAAGGCTCAATTTCTGGTTTTCCTAGTTCTCACCCATCATGACTCTTGGAGCCAAGTCTAGACCCAACATTCAGAATACTCTTTTTATAAGTATCATTCTCATTAGATGATCATCTACTCTGCCCACTCCTTTATTTCCAACTATTAATACTTGTGTTCTTGGGTTACACCAGATGCCTTTTCAGCATTAAGCTTGTTCTCAACTTTTTCAGCCTTGGTATAATTGTACTTCAATCCTTTACTATAACCTTGAGCACAGCTTTTTTTTTGGATATTTTACTAGTAAAAGACTAAATTCTTAGCTCAAATATGGTGAAAGAAGTTGAGTTATATCGAAATGTTAAAGAAAAACTTACCTATTTGTGCTTAGGTAATAATAAAGGAAGACAAAATGAAACTAATAGTAGTATATGGAACATTTTCAAATACTAACTCTTGTCATTTAGGTCCAAGACTGGTCAGATTTCTTAAATCTCTGTTCCTGAGTAGTAAAATGAAGTAAATAATACTGAATTTATACATATGATCAGAGATCTACAGACACTTTGCTTTATGAATTATTGTCAAGTCTGTGGAAGCTGGAGTCACACAATCATGTTGCCATATGGAGGGTTGTGTGGCTCTTCTTATGTCTCTAAGCTAAGCAGCTTGGAATGGTTTCTAAAGAAAAGCGTAACCACAATACAGCAAGTCTCTTCATCTTTGGATGCCACCTGCACTGCTAGGCTCTGTGGACCAGGTCTCATGCTTGGTTCTCGTATTAATCCTATGAAAATGAAAGTGAATGTTAACATAGCCACCCAAATATCATATCTGGCTGAGAAAATGCAAGTAGACCAAAATGTAAGTACATAATTGAACTGTAAAGCATAGGGCATGTCAATAGCTACAAAAGAACCCTAAATAGATTCAATGGACCGTGGAGAAACTGAGGAAGAAGCAACATTGCCAAAGAAAGTTTAAAGACAGTGACCTAAAAAATTAGCATGAATTTTGAAAATTGCATGAATTTTGGTAATTAAGACAAAACAGCATTATTAAGAGTACTTATGTAAGAGAGCAGCCATTAAAAATAAATTTGAGGTTATTTTTTTTCTTAGAACATTTCTAAGGTCCATTTTTTCCTTTTTGTTCCACTACTGTTCTGCTTCAACTTTCCCTTCAAGGCTCAATTTCTGGTTTTCCTAGTTCTCACCCATCATGACTCTTGGAGCCAAGTCTAGACCCAACATTCAGAATACTCTTTTTATAAGTATCATTCTCATTAGATGATCATCTACTCTGCCCACTCCTTTATTTCCAACTATTAATACTTGTGTTCTTGGGTTACACCAGATGCCTTTTCAGCATTAAGCTTGTTCTCAACTTTTTCAGCCTTGGTATAATTGTACTTCAATCCTTTACTATAACCTTGAGCACAGCTTTTTTTTTGGATATTTTACTAGTAAAAGACTAAATTCTTAGCTCAAATATGGTGAAAGAAGTTGAGTTATATCGAAATGTTAAAGAAAAACTTACCTATTTGTGCTTAGGTAATAATAAAGGAAGACAAAATGAAACTAATAGTAGTATATGGAACATTTTCAAATACTAACTCTTGTCATTTAGGTCCAAGACTGGTCAGATTTCTTAAATCTCTGTTCCTGAGTAGTAAAATGAAGTAAATAATACTGAATTTATACATATGATCAGAGATCTACAGACACTTTTGCTTTATAGATATACATTTCTGAGGAAAGCAAATGTTTCTGTTTCTAACCAATTTCCATTGTCTTACTCAGACTGTAACTGTTTTCTAGAATGCCATATTTCCCCAAAAGAATTCTTCTCTTTATGAAGTTTTTAGTGAATGTTATTTTAAGAGAGTTTTACTCTACCGAGAAGCAAATAGGGAGATGGATATTCAGATAACACAGATATAGAAAGAGTAATAAACATGGTCTCTAAGATACAGCCTAAAAACAAGCTCTGTTTTCTACCATTTTACCAATAAAATGGCAGAGACAATCACTGAAATAGAGCATAGTAATTTTAGATCTTATTTTTAAAATGTATACATTACATTAAACCTATTCCTAGTTGACAGGTTTTTAAAATGTTACTCCATAATGCTACTAAATGGAATATACTGGGCTGATAAAAGATGTTTTTTAGGTATTCTGTCAATGTAAGCAAATGACAAATGGTTCTAGTCCTAATGTCAGTCTGCTAATCACCAAAGCTAATCAGTCCTGGCATTCTCATGGTTCAGTGGCCAGCAATGGAGTAAATGGCCAGGCTTTGGCATTAAGGAGTTAAATACTCCTTAGTCCAAACTTTGAAAAAGTTTTGCTCCGTGCCCTTTTAGACAATGACTAGCTGTTAAGTTCGAAACTAATTAACATTTCAAACACTAGTGTTAATCAGTATTAGGAAGACTCTAGGGAAACACTTCTCTACAGAGACCCTTTTCTTGCTTTGCTTTAAAGCAATAATTTCTAAATTATTACTTTAATTTTAAGTTGTGTTTGGCACATAGTAAACAAACCTAAAAATCAGGAAGCTCAAAGAAATAAAATCATAGGTTGTTTCCCTATTTCTTAGTCATCCTAATAGAGGTAAATCCTATCATCTTGATTTTCCTTGTTTATAGAAACCAATATGTGCAATAATCTTATTTTTTTAATATGGGTCCATAAACTCATAGAATACATGAGTGGATACAACTTAATCCCCTATGGCTTTACTCTATTACTGCTGCTATCTGTAGATTTAGAGAGAGGGCTGAGAGACTGTCCAGTTATATGAGATTAAAGTAATCTGACTTAAAATTTTCTATTTAGGTTTGGAAAGGGTATTTGCAACCCAAATTCCTGCCCACTGCCTCATCTTAGACACGCAAGCACTGAGGCCCATGATCAGAGAAGTGGCTAGTGTTGGACATGCATTTAGAATATGGATGTTTTCAATTCTGCTCTGTTCTTCTCACTTTTTATGAAGTTTTTAGTGAATGTTATTTTAAGAGAGTTTTACTCTACCGAGAAGCAAATAGGGAGATGGATATTCAGATAACACAGATATAGAAAGAGTAATAAACATGGTCTCTAAGATACAGCCTAAAAACAAGCTCTGTTTTCTACCATTTTACCAATAAAATGGCAGAGACAATCACTGAAATAGAGCATAGTAATTTTAGATCTTATTTTTAAAATGTATACATTACATTAAACCTATTCCTAGTTGACAGGTTTTTAAAATGTTACTCCATAATGCTACTAAATGGAATATACTGGGCTGATAAAAGATGTTTTTTAGGTATTCTGTCAATGTAAGCAAATGACAAATGGTTCTAGTCCTAATGTCAGTCTGCTAATCACCAAAGCTAATCAGTCCTGGCATTCTCATGGTTCAGTGGCCAGCAATGGAGTAAATGGCCAGGCTTTGGCATTAAGGAGTTAAATACTCCTTAGTCCAAACTTTGAAAAAGTTTTGCTCCGTGCCCTTTTAGACAATGACTAGCTGTTAAGTTCGAAACTAATTAACATTTCAAACACTAGTGTTAATCAGTATTAGGAAGACTCTAGGGAAACACTTCTCTACAGAGACCCTTTTCTTGCTTTGCTTTAAAGCAATAATTTCTAAATTATTACTTTAATTTTAAGTTGTGTTTGGCACATAGTAAACAAACCTAAAAATCAGGAAGCTCAAAGAAATAAAATCATAGGTTGTTTCCCTATTTCTTAGTCATCCTAATAGAGGTAAATCCTATCATCTTGATTTTCCTTGTTTATAGAAACCAATATGTGCAATAATCTTATTTTTTTAATATGGGTCCATAAACTCATAGAATACATGAGTGGATACAACTTAATCCCCTATGGCTTTACTCTATTACTGCTGCTATCTGTAGATTTAGAGAGAGGGCTGAGAGACTGTCCAGTTATATGAGATTAAAGTAATCTGACTTAAAATTTTCTATTTAGGTTTGGAAAGGGTATTTGCAACCCAAATTCCTGCCCACTGCCTCATCTTAGACACGCAAGCACTGAGGCCCATGATCAGAGAAGTGGCTAGTGTTGGACATGCATTTAGAATATGGATGTTTTCAATTCTGCTCTGTTCTTCTCACTGAGTATTTGATCAAATGACAGTAATCATGTGTTTAAAATTCTAGTTTCATTTGATTGGGATATGAAAGCAGTAATTCTCTACTAGCCTATGAACTTAAAACTGAAACATATAAGATCTTTGGAGATATTTTGTTTTCCTATAGACATTCATGTAGGCAATATGCTTCCTTTTTGGACTGGAATCTGTATGTCTTTTGATAGATAGGTGGGGACATCTTGTACATATAGATGTGAAACTTCCCCATTCCCCGTGTATTAATTGTATAACCTTGTAACCAAGGTTATCCTGCTAAAGTTTTCTTTTCTCCTGTATGAAAAGAAGATAATAGTACTTACTTTATGCTCGCTGTGATGCTGAAAAGAGATGGTAGACATATTCTTGCCTGGTACATAGTAAGAGTTTAATAAAGCAGTAAAATAGATGAAAAGATATTTAAATGATAAGGTCTGGGTCAACTGGAAAAATCAGCTCATATCATGAAGTGCTAAGGTACTACAAGCTGCCTTGAGACCATGGATGCATTTGTGGAGAACTTTCCTTCTGAGCTGGTTTTATCAAAAAAGCTGCATATGACAATATAGATGTGATGTGTTCCCTTTTAACTTGAGCTTAAAAATGTAATGAGTGGTCCAGAGAGTTCATGGGGAAAGTAATCTGAGTAAAACACCTCATACCTGTGGAGATTTCAAATAGTAATATTGAGAGCAATGGAAGCAGTGACTGACTCCACCCCTGCCCCTAAGTTTTAGTTCAATTCATTTACTCAGTTGTGTCTGACTCTGTGACCACGTGGACTGCAGCATGCCAGACTTCCCTGTCCTTCACCATCTCCCATAGCCTGCTCAAACTCATGCCCATTGACTCAGTGATGCCATCCAACCATCTCATCCTCTGTCATTCCACTCTCCTTTTGTCTTCTATTTCCTCAACATAAGGCTCTTTTCCAATGAGTTGTCTCTTTGCATCTGGTGGCCAAATGATTGAAGCTTCAGCTTCACCTGAAGGTTCATTTCTTCAGCTGAATATTAATTCCTTCCAAGGAATATTCAGTGTTGATTTCCTTTAGGATTTACCCCTCAAGTTTACAGACTGAATCTCATTAACTGAGTAACAATTACAATCTTGAAGCCTTAAGTGATTTTAGATTGTAGCCAAAGCAATACTGAAGATTCTCTGGTTAACACAATGTGTACATCCTAAAGCCTTTGGTGAACTGTCTCTGTTCCAGGTAGTCCAAGGGTCTGCATTGCTTTAATGGCAACCTTGAGAGTCTTGCAATGAATTTTTTACACTTAATGACATTCAACCCAGCAAACTTCCAAGGAACATTAGGTTTGACCACTTCCCCAAACACCCTCAAATCAAACTCATTAGTGATACAGGAAGGGCTCTTTGGATTTTAGTATAGCTAAGGAAAACTATATGAGTGAGCACAAGGAAAACTAAAATTCTCCTCACTCATTCTTTAAAGATATTTTGCCAGTACCTTTAGTTCATCATGAAAAAAACAAAGGGGAAAGAGTAGTGACACTACCCTCATGCCTCTTTCTCTGAATTGTAGTAATTACAAAAGGCAAGAAACCAGAAATTGTAGGATGATGGTGCTCTTGTCTTCAATATGGAATTTCATTAAGCTTGAAACTCATTTAACTCTATCCGCCATTGAGTCTCCAGGGCCCAGTGCAAAAGTGGCACACTGCAGGGTCAATAAATAGTGATGGTTTCTGTTCACTTTCTTCTTTCATTAATTCTAAGGGGCTGAAGGTAAATCTACCTCCATGCACTTAACAATTGAAATATCAGGAAAGACTGGAATAAATGAAGCTCCGTTAAAATTGTACTTAATTCCAAAGTCTTGTTGCCGAAGCAGTGACTGACTCCACCCCTGCCCCTAAGTTTTAGTTCAATTCATTTACTCAGTTGTGTCTGACTCTGTGACCACGTGGACTGCAGCATGCCAGACTTCCCTGTCCTTCACCATCTCCCATAGCCTGCTCAAACTCATGCCCATTGACTCAGTGATGCCATCCAACCATCTCATCCTCTGTCATTCCACTCTCCTTTTGTCTTCTATTTCCTCAACATAAGGCTCTTTTCCAATGAGTTGTCTCTTTGCATCTGGTGGCCAAATGATTGAAGCTTCAGCTTCACCTGAAGGTTCATTTCTTCAGCTGAATATTAATTCCTTCCAAGGAATATTCAGTGTTGATTTCCTTTAGGATTTACCCCTCAAGTTTACAGACTGAATCTCATTAACTGAGTAACAATTACAATCTTGAAGCCTTAAGTGATTTTAGATTGTAGCCAAAGCAATACTGAAGATTCTCTGGTTAACACAATGTGTACATCCTAAAGCCTTTGGTGAACTGTCTCTGTTCCAGGTAGTCCAAGGGTCTGCATTGCTTTAATGGCAACCTTGAGAGTCTTGCAATGAATTTTTTACACTTAATGACATTCAACCCAGCAAACTTCCAAGGAACATTAGGTTTGACCACTTCCCCAAACACCCTCAAATCAAACTCATTAGTGATACAGGAAGGGCTCTTTGGATTTTAGTATAGCTAAGGAAAACTATATGAGTGAGCACAAGGAAAACTAAAATTCTCCTCACTCATTCTTTAAAGATATTTTGCCAGTACCTTTAGTTCATCATGAAAAAAACAAAGGGGAAAGAGTAGTGACACTACCCTCATGCCTCTTTCTCTGAATTGTAGTAATTACAAAAGGCAAGAAACCAGAAATTGTAGGATGATGGTGCTCTTGTCTTCAATATGGAATTTCATTAAGCTTGAAACTCATTTAACTCTATCCGCCATTGAGTCTCCAGGGCCCAGTGCAAAAGTGGCACACTGCAGGGTCAATAAATAGTGATGGTTTCTGTTCACTTTCTTCTTTCATTAATTCTAAGGGGCTGAAGGTAAATCTACCTCCATGCACTTAACAATTGAAATATCAGGAAAGACTGGAATAAATGAAGATGATAATCTTCCTAGTTGAAAAGTTGTACTTAATTCCAAAGTCTTGTTGCCTTTGGGTAAACTTACCTCCTGATGCCGAGGTAGTAGGCAAAAGTTGCCTAGGAAAGTGTAAGTTCCGATGCAGGATGGCTTGTAGAGAAAGTTTTATCAATATAAGAATTCAAGTGTATGATCTTTATATGCTTGAAGAATGTATAAAGTAAGAATGGTCTGATTGTATATAATTTTGTGCAGTTAAAAAAAAAAATTCTAGGAACATACATATCTGTAAACAACAAAACTCTCTAAAAGTTAAAAGTAAAATAAAAGTTCAAAAAAAATGTTGGGGGCTTCCCTGGTGGTCTGGTGGGTAAGGACACTGCCTTGCAGTGCAAAGGATGCTGGTTCAATCCCTGGCCTGGGAGGATCCCACGTGCTGCGCAGCGGCTGGACTGATGTGCCCAACTACCAAGCCAGAGCTCTAGAGCACATGCACCCAGAGCCAATACTCTACAGTGAGAGAGGCCACTGCCATGGGAAGCCCACACAGGCCAAAGAACAATGATAAATAAATGAACGATCAATAGAATTGGCCAAAAAAAAAAACCCAAAAGCAAATACATTAAAAAAAAAAAAAGTTGGATAGTTTTTTTTTTTTTTTTTTTAATAAAAACCCCTGAAATATCACCTTTGGGAGAAAGTAAATCATAGGCATGTCTTACAAATATATGGTTTGTATAATACTGCAATATGCTATTAAAGAACATAGCTTCACCTGTTCAGAAAAATAATGCGTGTATGAGGCACTTAAGAATTTTTACTTCAATGGAAAAGATAATACTGTTAGTGGAGGGATTTTCCTCGTTCCACGTTATTTACATCTGCAGTGTTTGAAATGTATTGATAAAAAGGTCATGGTGAAGGATGCGACTCTGAATTTGATTACTAGCTAGTATTTAATGTCTGTATGCCTTTTTTTCCACAAATGTGAAATTGTGAGGATGATAATTTTTAAAATATTTTTCGCCATTTTTATATGTTTTTAACTTATTTATTTTCATCCATCTTTATTTTTTGGCCTGCCTAGGCCTCCCAAGGCCTCCCATTACAGTGGCCTCTCTCTCTCTGCAGAGAACCAGCTCTGGGTGCACGCACTCCAGAGTGCTGGTTTGCAATTGCACACAGTGGTCCAGCCCCTCTGTGGCACGTGGGATCTTCCTGGGCCAGGGATCGAACTGGTGCCGTTTGCACCACAAGGAGAACTCTTTACCCACTAGACCACAAGGGAAACCCTGAGGATGCTAATTTTAGCTTAAAGAATAATTTTTGAAGATTACATGGGTTAAAAGATAGAAAAGGCATCCAGTGATAACCATAGGTGTAGTCAATAAATCCTATTGGTTTTATCATTATTGTTAATTATCAGTAAAAGTCAAAAAAAAAAAAAAACCCACGACACTTTAAAAGACTAAAACTATACTTAAAGGAACTGAGTGAAACATTTTTAAGGCTACTTTGTGTAAAAATGTTAGTTCTAACACCCTCTGAATGAGTTCTTCGACCATCTTTTCTAAGCCTGTTCTGTTTTCCATCATCCAGGTTCATTTTCTTATTTACAGGCTATGTTTTCTTATTAACTATTTGTTCATCTCCTACTTTCCCAAGTGTCTTAGAATAATGAGGGCAGGGACAGCATCTCTTTGTCACAGCAGTGCAGCTCTGGATACTGAGTCCCAGAACAGTGACTGTTCATAGTTTGCAGATCATTAATATTTGGGTCAGTATTCTTGACTTCACATGGTAAAAGCTCAGTTCAAATTACACTAAAGAATTTATAGAGCTTGGAAACAAAACATGGAAGAGTGTAGCACAAAAGGCTTCATTACAGCTAGATTCAAGGACTTCCCTGTGTCTAGAGTCTGACCTGTTTACATCTCTTCACCCTTGAAGGCTTACTCGATAGCAAAGTCCATGACTGCTTAACAACGCAAAGATAGTAATGTAAGACAATACAAAGTCTTACAATGTTTTGTTATCCATAGGGAAATAGCAGGCTGCCCTGGGGAAAGATTGTTATTGGCCAAGCCTGAGTCACATGCATACATCCTTAATAGGAGTGGAGGGGTACAGACCAGTACCCACTGCACCCAGGAAAGCCAGTATTGTTATTAGAAGGGGAAATAAATGCTGCAAAGAATGGGGAAAAAAAAAAACAAAACAGAATAGCTTTCTACTACAGAGATGTACTTAGTCACTCCATTGTGTCAGACTCTTTGCAACCCCATGGACTATATAGTTCCTCTGTTCAGTTTAGGGGATTTTCCAAGCAAGAATAGTGGAATGGTTAGCCATTCTCCTCTGCAGGTGATCTTCCTGATCCAGGGATTGAATCCCGGTCACTTGCATTGCAGGAGGATCCTTTATCATCTGAGTCACCAGAGAACTCTACTACAGACATAAAAACCATTAAGTCAATTCTCTTTGGAGCTGACTATATGGTCTGAGAGTTTTGAAAGCGACAGTTGCCTTTAAACTTTTTCTTAAGGAATAAATTTAAATGTAAATCTTTGGGTGCTTTTATATAAATAAAAGCTTTGGTTGTTGATATATAACTACTTGAAATAGTCAAAAATTTAGATCAATGGAGATGAATGTCAGTCATTGATATCACCAGTCCATTCCTCCACTGTGGCAGGAGGGCAACTGCTGAATGGGGAAATAGAGAAGTAATTGTTGGGGACATGCAAGTGATTGAAAGGGCATGACTGGAAATGCTTTCCGTAAGTCTATCTTTGATATCCTCGCCTTGGAAGCAATGAAGAAATAACATGAAAATCCATTCTTCTGCAACAATTTCTGGGAGAAAAGTGGCATTAAAACCCAATATTACATCAAAAATCCAACCATATACAATGTAAAGTATAGATTAGATTTCAGTACATACTTGCAGTTTAGAAATTGCAACCTAGGAAACCCTTTCTAAATAAAATCATATTATCACTGAAACATGTTTAAAAGAATTGGCACACTATAGGGCTTTTCTATCTTGAATTATTTTGGTTTTTTTTAATCCCCTGCTACTCTACCTTCTGTAGGCATGAAATTAATAAGACAGAGTGACTGGATTGAGGAACTTGTTCTATTTAGCTTCTGACATTTCTAGAAAAGTTATTTTTAGAATAAAGAACGTCTGCCTTTGAATACACAGTGTTCACATTGAAATTCCTTTGGCCTTTGATCTTACAAAATTATATAGAAATTTGTGTGTTTGGGGGATACTTGATAGCACATATATTATTTCAAAAATAGTTATGAAAGGGGAGGGTAGTCCTGGTGTTATTCCTAGCCTCATGAATGGACAGGCACAGGGTCGTTAACTGATGGAGGAGGTTCTCTGAGGAAAATCTTTGACTGCTTTGATAAATGCAGATGATGATTAAGTATGTGACATTGTTCCCATTTATTCAAGGCTGAATCAATCAGTGCCCCAAGTCAGCCTGATGCAATGGGCTACTCTAGATGTGGTCGTCTGAATAAGACAGTGTTAAAATGAGGTCATGACCACTTTTCATGGTACTTTTTTTGCTTGGCCACATTCCAGCTTTGCTAATTAAAGTCTGTCTTCCTAAGCCCCCTTTACAGTTTTAATTGGGTATGTTATTTCTTGTGAATTGTATGGAATTGTTATTCACTGTCATAAGCAGTGGCTGTATTTCACCAGAGAAGTGGTTGCATTTCATCATTGGGATCAAAGGAAGGGAAATGTGAATATAACTTTCTTAAGAGCACTTTGCAATGCTTTGAGTTCTTTGGAAGAAAGCCCTCGAAAGGAAAATAATGGTGTTCCTAAAATGTAAAGTATTGCTATTATCATTGTTGAAAGAAAACCTAAAGACTGAGAATGTGTTTTATGGTTGAGGTTAGGAAATTTATTTCACTCTTTTAGGAAAAGGGCCTAAATATGAAAATCACAAATTTAATAGTAATAATAAAATCTTGGCTGTGAGAAGTCTCCATGAGTAGGTAAAAGAGTTGACATTCTGTAGAATGTATTAGTTTTTCAGTACTGAGATGACTACAACTGTTCCTCAGTTTGTATAACTGAGGCTTTATTTACAGTTTTTTTTTAACTGAGGCTTTATTACAGTTAAGCATGACTGGATTGAGGAATCCCCTGCTACTCTACCTTCTGTAGGCATGAAATTAATAAGACAGAGTGACTGGATTGAGGAACTTGTTCTATTTAGCTTCTGACATTTCTAGAAAAGTTATTTTTAGAATAAAGAACGTCTGCCTTTGAATACACAGTGTTCACATTGAAATTCCTTTGGCCTTTGATCTTACAAAATTATATAGAAATTTGTGTGTTTGGGGGATACTTGATAGCACATATATTATTTCAAAAATAGTTATGAAAGGGGAGGGTAGTCCTGGTGTTATTCCTAGCCTCATGAATGGACAGGCACAGGGTCGTTAACTGATGGAGGAGGTTCTCTGAGGAAAATCTTTGACTGCTTTGATAAATGCAGATGATGATTAAGTATGTGACATTGTTCCCATTTATTCAAGGCTGAATCAATCAGTGCCCCAAGTCAGCCTGATGCAATGGGCTACTCTAGATGTGGTCGTCTGAATAAGACAGTGTTAAAATGAGGTCATGACCACTTTTCATGGTACTTTTTTTGCTTGGCCACATTCCAGCTTTGCTAATTAAAGTCTGTCTTCCTAAGCCCCCTTTACAGTTTTAATTGGGTATGTTATTTCTTGTGAATTGTATGGAATTGTTATTCACTGTCATAAGCAGTGGCTGTATTTCACCAGAGAAGTGGTTGCATTTCATCATTGGGATCAAAGGAAGGGAAATGTGAATATAACTTTCTTAAGAGCACTTTGCAATGCTTTGAGTTCTTTGGAAGAAAGCCCTCGAAAGGAAAATAATGGTGTTCCTAAAATGTAAAGTATTGCTATTATCATTGTTGAAAGAAAACCTAAAGACTGAGAATGTGTTTTATGGTTGAGGTTAGGAAATTTATTTCACTCTTTTAGGAAAAGGGCCTAAATATGAAAATCACAAATTTAATAGTAATAATAAAATCTTGGCTGTGAGAAGTCTCCATGAGTAGGTAAAAGAGTTGACATTCTGTAGAATGTATTAGTTTTTCAGTACTGAGATGACTACAACTGTTCCTCAGTTTGTATAACTGAGGCTTTATTTACAGTTAATTTTCTCCTCCTTCTATGCAGATTGACAGTCTGTATTGAACAAATATGCTCCTAGACAAATGATACATTTTCACATCACACTGAGCCTTTGTTTAGCCTATTTTTAGTTACCTTAATTGATGGGTTGAGTCACACCTCTTGTTGGTGGGGGGAGGGCACCCCCACACACATACACATGATATAAGAGTCTCTTTGGTACAGTGGTTTCACGGAAGGAAAGAGGGAAAAATAATTTTTTGCTACAGACATAATAATGTTATTGGCTATTTTCCATGTGTTTATATTTTTAAAAGTAAGAAACGAGGTTGATTTAAAAGAATAAAGTAGAAAACCTTAAAAGTGAGGGTAAAAAAGAAAAATACCAATAGATGAGAGGGGAAATGTGATTTAAAAATTAATTCAAAGATAGATTATAAATTTGTTACAGCTATATTTCCAAGTTAGTGCAGCATTTCTATAGTGAACCCCAAAAAACTGAAAATACAAATTTAGCTGCATAGTTTTTCATCTACGATAAAATGCAAATTGCTCAAGAAGAGAGCAATACTTCTCTTCCAAAAATCATTTTGCTCCCCCTTGACTTGAAATTTCCATGAAGAAAACAAGGTGCAATTTAACAGCAGCCTCAAAAATGCCCATATAGGAGACATAATTTTTCTCCAACACTGTTCACTGGAATAATCTTAAAAATAAATTCAAGTGTTGTACAAGTACACAATTCCAGTAGGAAAATTTTGGTCCTGACTATTCAAGAGAACCTAGACAATTCAACTTTGTTCCATGCTTGTGTGACTACTAAGTTCATAATTTGTTAGACATGGCAGCATCCACTCAACCTCAGTAACATGAGGTTATTCAGTAACATGAGAATAGTGATGCTGTTTGATTATATGAATCGTATGTGTGTATATATACAAACATTCATAGGAAATGTGCATATCCAGTATAAAGATAAGTTTATATCTCTGCATCCTGTTTTATTTTGCTTTGTTATATGCATTACTTACTACTACTTAAAAAAAGTGTGTATGTGTCTCTCACAGTAATAATAAAATCTTGGCTGTGAGAAGTCTCCATGAGTAGGTAAAGAGTTGACATGTAGAATGTATTAGTTTTTCAGTACTGAGATGACTACAACTGTTCCTCAGTTTGTATAACTGAGGCTTTATTTACAGTTAATTTTCTCCTCCTTCTATGCAGATTGACAGTCTGTATTGAACAAATATGCTCCTAGACAAATGATACATTTTCACATCACACTGAGCCTTTGTTTAGCCTATTTTTAGTTACCTTAATTGATGGGTTGAGTCACACCTCTTGTTGGTGGGGGGAGGGCACCCCCACACACATACACATGATATAAGAGTCTCTTTGGTACAGTGGTTTCACGGAAGGAAAGAGGGAAAAATAATTTTTTGCTACAGACATAATAATGTTATTGGCTATTTTCCATGTGTTTATATTTTTAAAAGTAAGAAACGAGGTTGATTTAAAAGAATAAAGTAGAAAACCTTAAAAGTGAGGGTAAAAAAGAAAAATACCAATAGATGAGAGGGGAAATGTGATTTAAAAATTAATTCAAAGATAGATTATAAATTTGTTACAGCTATATTTCCAAGTTAGTGCAGCATTTCTATAGTGAACCCCAAAAAACTGAAAATACAAATTTAGCTGCATAGTTTTTCATCTACGATAAAATGCAAATTGCTCAAGAAGAGAGCAATACTTCTCTTCCAAAAATCATTTTGCCCCCTCTTGACTTGAAATTTCCATGAAGAAAACAAGGTGCAATTTAACAGCAGCCTCAAAAATGCCCATATAGGAGACATAATTTTTCTCCAACACTGTTCACTGGAATAATCTTAAAAATAAATTCAAGTGTTGTACAAGTACACAATTCCAGTAGGAAAATTTTGGTCCTGACTATTCAAGAGAACCTAGACAATTCAACTTTGTTCCATGCTTGTGTGACTACTAAGTTCATAATTTGTTAGACATGGCAGCATCCACTCAACCTCAGTAACATGAGGTTATTCAGTAACATGAGAATAGTGATGCTGTTTGATTATATGAATCGTATGTGTGTATATATACAAACATTCATAGGAAATGTGCATATCCAGTATAAAGATAAGTTTATATCTCTGCATCCTGTTTTATTTTGCTTTGTTATATGCATTACTTACTACTACTTAAAAAAAGTGTGTATGTGTCTCTCACATGTGCACACACACACATGTATATACACATTGATTTCAGTAGCACAGAATCAGATAATTCATAATCTTTGATTTTATTTAACACACTGCCATCTTTGGTCCTTGCATGGTCCTCATTTATATTCAGTCAAGTTATTAGGAAAACCCTTGAACGCAACATTCAACCCCTAGATCTAAAACTTTAACGATAAGTTCCCCTAATTTGCTCTTTCTCTCTCCATCTTCCAGTTTTACTCAGAGGCATCTAGGCACTATCCTAAATTCTGTGTTTATCATTTTATTGGCTAAACACATACATACCCACATACATGCTTGATCACAGATTTTTAATTGTGTTCATTTTTTAAGAAAGTCTTTATGCAGAATGTAATCTTCTGTGATGCACTTCCTATGTTCAAGTATAAGCTAGCTATGTTGTTACAGGTATCTATATTCATTTGTTTCCTATACTGTATATTTCATAGTGTAACTTTACCATTTTTTTTCATCTTTTTTTTGCCACTTCTATTAGTCTTTAATTTATCCATTTTTTTTTTTTAAGATTTATTTATTTATTTTGGGCGGGGGTCCGGTTGGGGAGGGAGGGGAGCAGGCGGGCCCCTTCTATTGGTCTTTCATTTCTCTATTTTCATCCATCTTTGTTTTTTGGCTCCTGTGGGCCTCCCATTGCGGTGGCGTCTGTTGTCACAGAGCGCCATCTCTGGGCTCATGCGCTCCAGAGTTCCGGCTCGGTTATTGGACACATCGGTCCAGCCGCTCCGCTGCACGTGGGATCTTCCCAGGCCAGGGATCAAACCGGCGCCCCTTGCACTGCAAGGGGGTGTCCTTACCCACTGGGCCACCAGGGGAAGCCCTCATTCATCCATTTTTATCCATCTTTGTTCTCTGGCCTGTGTGGGCCTCCCATCACAGTGGCCTCTCTTGTCACAGAGCACTGGCTCTGGGCACATGCGCTCCAGAGCTCTGGCCAGTAGTTGGACACATCGGTTCAGCTGCTCCGCAGCACGTGGGATCTTCCCAGGCCAGGGATTGAACCGGAGCCCCTTGCACTGCAAGGTGGTGTCCTTACCCACTGGACCACCAGGGAAACCCCAAATTTACCATTTTTTAACTAATGTGGTAGCTTCAAATTTTCCTCTATTCATAACAGTATTGCTCTGCATATGTATAATCTCCTTGTGCAAATGTGAAAAAGTTTCTCTTGAATATGTATCTAGAAATAGAATTACTAGGTCTTAGTTGGATAGCATCACCAACTCAGTAAACATGAGTTTGAGCAAACTCCAGGAGATAGTGAAGGACAAGGAAGCCCTGTGCCCTGTAGACCGTGGAGTTGCAGAGTCAAATTCAGCTTAGCGACTGAACAACAACAAGGTCATGTTTAACTTTCCAAGGCAAAGCTAAAATGTCTTCTAGTTTACACTTCTATCAGCTGTATTTAAGATATTTTTCAGTCTATATCATCTCTAATAGTATCATAAGATTTCTTGAAAGAAAGTGAAAGTCACTCAGTTATGTTTGACTCTTCGTTACCTCATAAACTGTAGCCTGCCAGGCTCCTCTCTTCAAGGAATTCTCCAGACATGAATACTGGAGTGGGTAGCCTATCCCTTCTCCAGGGGATCTTCCAGACCCAGGAGTCAAACCAGAGTCTCCTGTGTTGCAAGTGGATTATTTACCAGCTGAGACACCAGGAAAGCCTTAATACTACTTAAATTTTACCAAACAAAACATTTAACTTTGATGACACTTTTCTATTATTTGACAATTGATTACCTTTTTTCTTCCACTAGAAAATAATTTTCATCATCTTACACTTTGTTCTCTTTATTGTTTTAACCCCAGAATTTATGATAGTGTCTGGTACTAAGACATTCTCAATGAATAATTTTTAAATGAATTAGTATGAAATTATGCATAATTTATTATTAAAATTGATCTTTGATACCATATTTATAAATGAGAAAATACACACATAATTAGGATACATAGTAAATTCCCCAAAACAAGTGTTTTTGATGAAAGTATGTATGCACATATAAAGATTGTTTAAGCATGTATAGCCTGATTACTAAGCTTTCTTTGTGTACACATCGGTTCAGCTGCTCCAGCACGTGGGATCTTCCCAGGCCAGGATTGAACCGGAGCCCCTTGCACTGCAAGGTGGTGTCCTTACCCACTGGACCACCAGGGAAACCCCAAATTTACCATTTTTTAACTAATGTGGTAGCTTCAAATTTTCCTCTATTCATAACAGTATTGCTCTGCATATGTATAATCTCCTTGTGCAAATGTGAAAAAGTTTCTCTTGAATATGTATCTAGAAATAGAATTACTAGGTCTTAGTTGGATAGCATCACCAACTCAGTAAACATGAGTTTGAGCAAACTCCAGGAGATAGTGAAGGACAAGGAAGCCCTGTGCCCTGTAGACCGTGGAGTTGCAGAGTCAAATTCAGCTTAGCGACTGAACAACAACAAGGTCATGTTTAACTTTCCAAGGCAAAGCTAAAATGTCTTCTAGTTTACACTTCTATCAGCTGTATTTAAGATATTTTTCAGTCTATATCATCTCTAATAGTATCATAAGATTTCTTGAAAGAAAGTGAAAGTCACTCAGTTATGTTTGACTCTTCGTTACCTCATAAACTGTAGCCTGCCAGGCTCCTCTCTTCAAGGAATTCTCCAGACATGAATACTGGAGTGGGTAGCCTATCCCTTCTCCAGGGGATCTTCCAGACCCAGGAGTCAAACCAGAGTCTCCTGTGTTGCAAGTGGATTATTTACCAGCTGAGACACCAGGAAAGCCTTAATACTACTTAAATTTTACCAAACAAAACATTTAACTTTGATGACACTTTTCTATTATTTGACAATTGATTACCTTTTTTCTTCCACTAGAAAATAATTTTCATCATCTTACACTTTGTTCTCTTTATTGTTTTAACCCCAGAATTTATGATAGTGTCTGGTACTAAGACATTCTCAATGAATAATTTTTTAAAAGAATTAGTATGAAATTATGCATAATTTATTATTAAAATTGATCTTTGATACCATATTTATAAATGAGAAAATACACACATAATTAGGATACATAGTAAATTCCCCAAAACAAGTGTTTTTGATGAAAGTATGTATGCACATATAAAGATTGTTTAAGCATGTATAGCCTGATTACTAAGCTTTCTTTGTGTACATTTCTTTTTTTTTAATTTTATATTGGAGTAGAAATTGATTAACAATGTTTGGTTAGTTTTAAATTGTTTTTATTTCTAAATAGAAGAGCTATGAGATCATTTAAATTAAAGACACAGTGTTTGATAAAATTTAAGAGGAAATTTTCCAACTAATAGAGTCCCAATGGTGCCTAAAACTCACTCTATCCTTAGGCAGACATTTAAATAGGTTTGAAGAGATAGTGTAAATAAAAAAGATAATAGTTCATGACTGGTTCTTAAAAGACCTAGATTCTTGGCTACTCATTACCATGTACTAATATCTGCTTATATAATTATTTAAAGACATCTCCATTTTATAGTACAGATTCATCATTAAGACTGTGTTTATGTTGTGAACAATTAATTAACTATTAGGACTCTCACAAAATCATTTTTGGTTTCTCATAAATTTTGATTCCATTAACATACAATGGAATGTTGCTAAATCAATTTTAGATTTGAATACAGATCTTAAGGACAGTGATTCTCAAAGTGTGGTTTGAAGAATCGTGGGGGTCTCTCACACCCTTTCAGCGGCTCACAAGGGACTCTTCTCTAATTGTATACAACTGTGTGGCCATATTTTCTTCATATACTTTATTTAAAGTAAAATTACAGTAGACTGGATGCTGAGGCAGATCTGGGAATTTGTGTTCTGTAAGCCAGACATTTAAAAGATTGACAAAATCGAAGGCATGTCACTCTTGCACCAGGAAAGCCTTAATACTACTTAAATTTTACCAAACAAAACATTTAACTTTGATGACACTTTTCTATTATTTGACAATTGATTACCTTTTTTCTTCCACTAGAAAATAATTTTCATCATCTTACACTTTGTTCTCTTTATTGTTTTAACCCCAGAATTTATGATAGTGTCTGGTACTAAGACATTCTCAATGAATAATTTTTAAATGAATTAGTATGAAATTATGCATAATTTATTATTAAAATTGATCTTTGATACCATATTTATAAATGAGAAAATACACACATAATTAGGATACATAGTAAATTCCCCAAAACAAGTGTTTTTGATGAAAGTATGTATGCACATATAAAGATTGTTTAAGCATGTATAGCCTGATTACTAAGCTTTCTTTGTGTACATTTCTTTTTTTTTAATTTTATATTGGAGTAGAAATTGATTAACAATGTTTGGTTAGTTTTAAATTGTTTTTATTTCTAAATAGAAGAGCTATGAGATCATTTAAATTAAAGACACAGTGTTTGATAAAATTTAAGAGGAAATTTTCCAACTAATAGAGTCCCAATGGTGCCTAAAACTCACTCTATCCTTAGGCAGACATTTAAATAGGTTTGAAGAGATAGTGTAAATAAAAAAGATAATAGTTCATGACTGGTTCTTAAAAGACCTAGATTCTTGGCTACTCATTACCATGTACTAATATCTGCTTATATAATTATTTAAAGACATCTCCATTTTATAGTACAGATTCATCATTAAGACTGTGTTTATGTTGTGAACAATTAATTAACTATTAGGACTCTCACAAAATCATTTTTGGTTTCTCATAAATTTTGATTCCATTAACATACAATGGAATGTTGCTAAATCAATTTTAGATTTGAATACAGATCTTAAGGACAGTGATTCTCAAAGTGTGGTTTGAAGAATCGTGGGGGTCTCTCACACCCTTTCAGCGGCTCACAAGGGACTCTTCTCTAATTGTATACAACTGTGTGGCCATATTTTCTTCATATACTTTATTTAAAGTAAAATTACAGTAGACTGGATGCTGAGGCAGATCTGGGAATTTGTGTTCTGTAAGCCAGACATTTAAAAGATTGACAAAATCGAAGGCATGTCACTCTTGTCGCTCTCCCTATTTTGGAAAAATTCATTCTCTATAAATTGTATTCTGTTAAATTTTCATGAGTTTATTATTAAAATATTTTTGAAAATTTTCAGCTTTAATTCCTGAAACAGATTATTTCTATCAATATCTATCTAAAGAAAAGACTCTCTGCAAGTCTCCATATTTTTTTTAAGAGTATAGATGAGGCCTATTGTGAAATGTTGGGGAATAACCTCTCTTTGGAAATACATTTTCAGTGTATAACTGTAGACATAAAAACATGCTTATCCTTAATAAGAGACATTGGCATATTCACTCATCAATCAGTTATAGGCCTTCTGCTCTGTGTCAGGCATGGGGCATGGTGCTAGGCTATGGGGATGCAGTACTGAAAACTGCATATGTAATCCTTTCTCTTGAAGAGTACAGTTGGCCTGAGCTAGTAGTTACAAGCAGTATAAGCTGTGGTTTCACATAAGAGGAGTTTTATTAATATTATTTAAATAATAATAATAATGCCATAATTATGGAAAAATATGATTCCTGACTAAAGGAAAGCATATGTTGTAAGCAACATTCACATTTCACTCATTCTTACATAAAAACATATAAGTCATTTTTTTAGAAATCAGACATTAATGTGTTAGAAAGCAATAATTTAAATGTAATGCATTAAAATAGTCACATATTTATCTTAGAAATGAAATTTCAGAAGTTTGCATATGAACAACTAATATGCAAAAATAACCATTTTGTCTAGAAGTTCAGTGAATCCATTTTTTTCTAGTTATATAAGACTCAAAGATAGGGTTACTTTTTCAGTGTTAATATTGTTGCCTAATAAAAGCTTAGTGTCTTAAATAGGGTATTCCTAAAAAAATAAGGTGACATTATGCCCTATTTCTACTCATCTGTTAAAGCACCAAATACACTTTTTAAGTCAAAACAATACAAAAATAAAGACGTGTATAAAATATTTCTAAGGTATTTCTGAATCCACAAAACAAAAATGCAAATACTAAACCAGAAAGAGAACAAACCACGTGAAATGAAGCATACACTGATTGGAAACATATTCAGTTACTTTGATTATTAATTGATATCTACATACTAAGCTTCATAAGTCTGGACATAAGATTCCCATCAAAGCTTCTCATCATATCTGTATTTTCTAAGAATCCACATTAGATTAAATTGTATCATGGTTTTTTAAATTTTCATTAAAATATTTTTGAAAATTTTCAGCTTTAATTCCTGAAACAGATTATTTCTATCAATATCTATCTAAAGAAAAGACTCTCTGCAAGTCTCCATATTTTTTTTAAGAGTATAGATGAGGCCTATTGTGAAATGTTGGGGAATAACCTCTCTTTGGAAATACATTTTCAGTGTATAACTGTAGACATAAAAACATGCTTATCCTTAATAAGAGACATTGGCATATTCACTCATCAATCAGTTATAGGCCTTCTGCTCTGTGTCAGGCATGGGGCATGGTGCTAGGCTATGGGGATGCAGTACTGAAAACTGCATATGTAATCCTTTCTCTTGAAGAGTACAGTTGGCCTGAGCTAGTAGTTACAAGCAGTATAAGCTGTGGTTTCACATAAGAGGAGTTTTATTAATATTATTTAAATAATAATAATAATGCCATAATTATGGAAAAATATGATTCCTGACTAAAGGAAAGCATATGTTGTAAGCAACATTCACATTTCACTCATTCTTACATAAAAACATATAAGTCATTTTTTTAGAAATCAGACATTAATGTGTTAGAAAGCAATAATTTAAATGTAATGCATTAAAATAGTCACATATTTATCTTAGAAATGAAATTTCAGAAGTTTGCATATGAACAACTAATATGCAAAAATAACCATTTTGTCTAGAAGTTCAGTGAATCCATTTTTTTCTAGTTATATAAGACTCAAAGATAGGGTTACTTTTTCAGTGTTAATATTGTTGCCTAATAAAAGCTTAGTGTCTTAAATAGGGTATTCCTAAAAAAATAAGGTGACATTATGCCCTATTTCTACTCATCTGTTAAAGCACCAAATACACTTTTTAAGTCAAAAACAATACAAAAATAAAGACGTGTATAAAATATTTCTAAGGTATTTCTGAATCCACAAAACAAAAATGCAAATACTAAACCAGAAAGAGAACAAACCACGTGAAATGAAGCATACACTGATTGGAAACATATTCAGTTACTTTGATTATTAATTGATATCTACATACTAAGCTTCATAAGTCTGGACATAAGATTCCCATCAAAGCTTCTCATCATATCTGTATTTCTGCAGGTTCCTAAGAACACAGTCCACAGTGTGGTACATATTTGCTATAAATTGATGGCTTTTAGAATCCTGAGGTGAAACCAGAGGAGGCTGTAATGCTCACTTCATTACCCTGTTACCATCTTGGATGGTACACTGTGTTTTGTATATTGATTGGGTATATTTTTACCCTATTGATATAGGCTCTTCTACCAAATGGCTCTCCTCATTCTGCTTAGCTATCCTCCTAGGTATTTTTAACCAGATGTAAAGGTGTAGGGCATTGTAACTCATAATGTAATTACGACTATGATTTCTTTTATGACTGACATCCTTTACCCAGCAAGAGAGCATAACCACAGGCTCACCATTAATGCCCCTTAAATTATATCTCTACACCAAAGGGGAAAAATCTTCTGTCAACGTTATGTCCAAAAGCCTGAAGTATGGCTTCATGCTTTTGAAACCATATTGGCAGCTTCATGCTATTTTATTATACACTTGGCTTTCTACCTTCTTGTTCACTCTGGTGAATGGCTTGCTTCATGGTGCCCACCCATTTCTATCTGGCCCAGTAGCTGATCCAAGCACCATAGGCACCCATGGGGTAAACTTGGCAGCTGGGAGACCCAGATGCTGAGCTCCAGTATGTAATTTTTCCAGCAACAGCATCTGGGTGTTTGGTTGGCTGGCAGTTTTTGTATCTGGCTATGGCCGTCAATTATGCATATGACCTATTTCTTTAACTCATCTGTTAAAGCACTTTTTCAGTGTTAATATTGTTGCCTAATAAAAGCTTAGTGTCTTAAATAGGGTATTCCTAAAAATAAGGTGACATTATGCCCTATTTCTACTCATCTGTTAAAGCACCAAATACACTTTTTAAGTCAAAACAATACAAAAATAAAGACGTGTATAAAATATTTCTAAGGTATTTCTGAATCCACAAAACAAAAATGCAAATACTAAACCAGAAAGAGAACAAACCACGTGAAATGAAGCATACACTGATTGGAAACATATTCAGTTACTTTGATTATTAATTGATATCTACATACTAAGCTTCATAAGTCTGGACATAAGATTCCCATCAAAGCTTCTCATCATATCTGTATTTCTGCAGGTTCCTAAGAACACAGTCCACAGTGTGGTACATATTTGCTATAAATTGATGGCTTTTAGAATCCTGAGGTGAAACCAGAGGAGGCTGTAATGCTCACTTCATTACCCTGTTACCATCTTGGATGGTACACTGTGTTTTGTATATTGATTGGGTATATTTTTACCCTATTGATATAGGCTCTTCTACCAAATGGCTCTCCTCATTCTGCTTAGCTATCCTCCTAGGTATTTTTAACCAGATGTAAAGGTGTAGGGCATTGTAACTCATAATGTAATTACGACTATGATTTCTTTTATGACTGACATCCTTTACCCAGCAAGAGAGCATAACCACAGGCTCACCATTAATGCCCCTTAAATTATATCTCTACACCAAAGGGGAAAAATCTTCTGTCAACGTTATGTCCAAAAGCCTGAAGTATGGCTTCATGCTTTTGAAACCATATTGGCAGCTTCATGCTATTTTATTATACACTTGGCTTTCTACCTTCTTGTTCACTCTGGTGAATGGCTTGCTTCATGGTGCCCACCCATTTCTATCTGGCCCAGTAGCTGATCCAAGCACCATAGGCACCCATGGGGTAAACTTGGCAGCTGGGAGACCCAGATGCTGAGCTCCAGTATGTAATTTTTCCAGCAACAGCATCTGGGTGTTTGGTTGGCCTTTATCTGGCTTATGTTGTCTATCATGGTGGTTGTAGAAAGCCTGCAAACTTGGCACAAGACTCAGCTCCTCGTCTGAAGGTCGATCTTGTCCATACAGATTGTCATTTCCTCTTAATTCTCACTTGGTGTTACAGTTAGCCTTAGCAATACATCTGGGTGAGGAACTGGAGGGAAATTCTCTGGAAGGCACCTACACACTTAACCTTTCCATGTCTTCCCCTTCTGACTTCCCTGTCCTGCCACAGTTATATATTTTATACTTATATTCTATGGTTGTATGTTCACTCCTGTCTTTATTTCCACTGTGGATCCAAAAGTATAATAAAATGATTCAGTGGTTGGCACATGTGTGTAGGAGCCATTTTCCCATGATTGGACCCCTAGGGCTCTAGGCCTCTTTTGGCTTTGGGTTCTAATTTCAGATCCCAACTATCAAAATCAAATTCGTATCTCATATGCCATGTTTATTGCCTGACTAAAGGAACAAGATTATTAAAGTTTAAATAGGGTTGGCATTTTAATCAGAATATTAACACAGCATAGATATCTGTCTTTAATACACTGTTTCAGAAAATATCAAATACCTTTGCATTTGATGTCTCTTCAAGACGAGATCAGATCCTCTAAAAAAAAAAAAAAGAGGACTTTATTTTTAACTTTTTCTTTCAAGGAATATTTTTTTAAGCTTTGCCTTTTTCTAAGGATTTGTATAACTACAGTTCATTGAAGGAACACAAAATACATATAAATTTAAGTAGTTTTCCTTTTTAAATCAATAAAGTGAATAATAAAAACATTATAAAAAATGTGGTAAATTGATTGAAGTCAGATATAAAAATAAGCTCAGTTTCAGAATCTAATAATGGTTATGTTTTATAATCAAACTTATGAGAGAAAAACAATGTAGGCACACGGTTTTCCTTGATGTGAAAACATAACCTCCTATATGGTAGGATATGTGACATCTTTCCTTCTGACAAGCGCTTACAGTGCTGTTCATTAATTTTATCACTAACATAAACTTATGCAGAGAAAAAAAAGCTAAATGACTGTAACCCACCCATTTCTATCTGGCCCAGTAGCTGATCCAAGCACCATAGGCACCCATGGGGTAAACTTGGCAGCTGGGAGACCCAGATGCTGAGCTCCAGTATGTAATTTTTCCAGCAACAGCATCTGGGTGTTTGGTTGGCCTTTATCTGGCTTATGTTGTCTATCATGGTGGTTGTAGAAAGCCTGCAAACTTGGCACAAGACTCAGCTCCTCGTCTGAAGGTCGATCTTGTCCATACAGATTGTCATTTCCTCTTAATTCTCACTTGGTGTTACAGTTAGCCTTAGCAATACATCTGGGTGAGGAACTGGAGGGAAATTCTCTGGAAGGCACCTACACACTTAACCTTTCCATGTCTTCCCCTTCTGACTTCCCTGTCCTGCCACAGTTATATATTTTATACTTATATTCTATGGTTGTATGTTCACTCCTGTCTTTATTTCCACTGTGGATCCAAAAGTATAATAAAATGATTCAGTGGTTGGCACATGTGTGTAGGAGCCATTTTCCCATGATTGGACCCCTAGGGCTCTAGGCCTCTTTTGGCTTTGGGTTCTAATTTCAGATCCCAACTATCAAAATCAAATTCGTATCTCATATGCCATGTTTATTGCCTGACTAAAGGAACAAGATTATTAAAGTTTAAATAGGGTTGGCATTTTAATCAGAATATTAACACAGCATAGATATCTGTCTTTAATACACTGTTTCAGAAAATATCAAATACCTTTGCATTTGATGTCTCTTCAAGACGAGATCAGATCCTCTAAAAAAAAAAAAAAGAGGACTTTATTTTTAACTTTTTCTTTCAAGGAATATTTTTTTAAGCTTTGCCTTTTTCTAAGGATTTGTATAACTACAGTTCATTGAAGGAACACAAAATACATATAAATTTAAGTAGTTTTCCTTTTTAAATCAATAAAGTGAATAATAAAAACATTATAAAAAATGTGGTAAATTGATTGAAGTCAGATATAAAAATAAGCTCAGTTTCAGAATCTAATAATGGTTATGTTTTTATAATCAAACTTATGAGAGAAAAAAACAATGTAGGCACACGGTTTTCCTTGATGTGAAAACATAACCTCCCTATATGGTAGGATATGTGACATCTTTCCTTCTGACAAGCGCTTACAGTGCTGTTCATTAATTTTATCACTAACATAAACTTAATATGCATATGCTCAGAATATAGGACATCCAGGGCAGCTTAAAGTGACTGTAACCTGTAATTACTGTTCCTATACTTGATTATGATAATCTGATTGCAATTATTCAGTGATTTTAATACAAGCCTCAAGCTACATAACAATAATTCAAGTTCAGTGATTGGGAACATGTTTCTGTTTGGCTGTGAAATGATGTTCTAATATGTAATGATTCAAAGATCTAAGCTATAGTTCTATTTAAGTAATTAAACTATGTTTATATTGTCAAGTAAAATACCTCATTTTTAAATACATTGATTAATGCAAAAATTGTGTAACAAGTCAAAAGAGATGATTCTTTAAGAAAAGGTAATAGAGTAAATAGCCATGCTTGGTCAGCTTGACCTCTATGACCATGTACCTAAAAATTGCAAATGGAGGTGAGGGAGTAGATGGGGTGGAGCAAGCTAAAAGATGTATCAGTGATAGCCCATTAATTCTGCCCTAAATATTTCTGTGGAGTCATGGCACTTGAATGACTTAAGCAAAATGCACAGGTCCAGTTTATTCTGTAGAATACTAAACATCAAGAAAAATTGTGATACAAAAACAGTCTGCAATTATAGGAGATAAAAGTAAATGACAAGGGCAAAAACAAACAGTTGTCTGACATTTTCAAGGAAGATTTCCTAGAAAAAAATCAAATCTATTACATACTAGATCTGTGCTAACAGGCTGAATTTTTATTTTGGCATTTATTTCCTTTTTCAATTAAAGTTAACGAGCAGCAAACCTTGACTGTAAAACAAAAAGAACATCAAATAATACTCCCAGACACTTAAGCTTGATCTAATAGCAAAGTAACAGTTCAAAATGAGATATACAGTGCGAGAGAGGTATAAATACTTTTATGATACTATTTTGAACTAGAATGTCAGAATTACTGGACTGCCTGAAGGAGTTGAGGAGGCAGACCCAATAGACCTCCTTGGAAAATGGATCCCTAAGGCTCTTCAACTCAATGTAACAAGCGACCCAATTTTCTAGAGGTGCTTAGGAATTCCAGGAAACAATGGAACAAGGAGACAAAGCATAATCCTAATTTTTAAAGTCCCTAAATAAAGAAAGCAACAAATTATCGAAGAACCAGGAAAATTTCATGCTGCCTGATAAAAAGCTGCATTGTAACTAACTAAATTAGGGTAAAATATATGATTTTGCATAAGATACAGCATGGAAAACACAAGATCAGGTCAACAGAAAAAGTGGTCTCTTCAAGAGTAAATTCCTAGGAATGGCATAAGAATTAAGGGACCATTTGTAAACAACTGACCATGATCAATTTAAAGTCATTTTTCATGGTGGAGGGATTTGGCGTATAATCACCAGATGCAGTTGGTGATGTTTGTTTTGGTTTTTTGTTTCTCTCTAAGTGAACTTCCTTTTTCTTTTCAGTATTTCTTTGAAGAATGTGCTTTATCAGACTTTATAGTCTGGTTTCAGTGTCAAATCATTTCTATCTTCTTTGCTAAAACAACAGAGACTTACGACAGAGTATTTTACCAATAAATTCTTCTTGGGGTTGTATGCTTTGCCTGGCTTTGAAGGACAGATAGTGGTCAGAGCAGTGCACCAGTTTTCATTTTGAAGGCCATTCTCTTTAGCTGTAGTTTTGGAAGTGGGTTGGGAAGCCTCAGGATAGTGAAAGATACTCATAAGTTTCAAAAATGTCAAGAGGCTTAAGTCATTACATAGGCATGATAGTAAATAGAAAGCTCTCTAACCTTGTGAACATGTGTTTTCTTCCCCCTACATGATCTGGAAACATCTAGTATATTAATTTCCATATATTGAAAGACTCTGTGACACTGGGTAGAATATTTCAGGGAATGCAGACAACCTACCTTTGAGTTACGTTTGAAACTTAAAAAATTTGATCAATTTTCAAAACAATTTTTAGAAACTTCTATGAGTAATATAGAAATAATGGGGAAAAAACAGTAAATCATTTCGTGTAACTTTTAAAAAGTCATATATTTGTAATATATTGGTTGTATTTATAATACTCATGAACACCAAAACAATAATCTGTTTATGTGTTTTAAAAACTTAAAGTAATGATATATTTCATTAATAGTTATGATTATGTAGTTGTTCAGAGGGCTTCCCTGGTGACTCAGATGATAAAGAATCTGCCTGCAATGCAGGAGAGCCTGGGTTTAATCCCTGGGTTGGGAAGATTCCCTGGAAAAAGGAGTAGCTATTTATGTTTCCAAAGTGATTGCCTTTAGGGTTAAGGCTATCCCTTAGCAGCTGAAGGAAATTTAGGCAGCATTTTGTCATGTTATCAGTTTATAAGATACAGCATGGAAAACACAAGATCAGGTCAACAGAAAAAGTGGTCTCTTCAAGAGTAAATTCCTAGGAATGGCATAAGAATTAAGGGACCATTTGTAAACAACTGACCATGATCAATTTAAAGTCATTTTTCATGGTGGAGGGATTTGGCGTATAATCACCAGATGCAGTTGGTGATGTTTGTTTTGGTTTTTTGTTTCTCTCTAAGTGAACTTCCTTTTTCTTTTCAGTATTTCTTTGAAGAATGTGCTTTATCAGACTTTATAGTCTGGTTTCAGTGTCAAATCATTTCTATCTTCTTTGCTAAAACAACAGAGACTTACGACAGAGTATTTTACCAATAAATTCTTCTTGGGGTTGTATGCTTTGCCTGGCTTTGAAGGACAGATAGTGGTCAGAGCAGTGCACCAGTTTTCATTTTGAAGGCCATTCTCTTTAGCTGTAGTTTTGGAAGTGGGTTGGGAAGCCTCAGGATAGTGAAAGATACTCATAAGTTTCAAAAATGTCAAGAGGCTTAAGTCATTACATAGGCATGATAGTAAATAGAAAGCTCTCTAACCTTGTGAACATGTGTTTTCTTCCCCCTACATGATCTGGAAACATCTAGTATATTAATTTCCATATATTGAAAGACTCTGTGACACTGGGTAGAATATTTCAGGGAATGCAGACAACCTACCTTTGAGTTACGTTTGAAACTTAAAAATTAGATCAATTTTCAAAACAATTTTTAGAAACTTCTATGAGTAATATAGAAATAATGGGGAAAAAACAGTAAATCATTTCGTGTAACTTTTAAAAAGTCATATATTTGTAATATATTGGTTGTATTTATAATACTCATGAACACCAAAACAATAATCTGTTTATGTGTTTTAAAAACTTAAAGTAATGATATATTTCATTAATAGTTATGATTATGTAGTTGTTCAGAGGGCTTCCCTGGTGACTCAGATGATAAAGAATCTGCCTGCAATGCAGGAGAGCCTGGGTTTAATCCCTGGGTTGGGAAGATTCCCTGGAAAAAGGAGTAGCTATTTATGTTTCCAAAGTGATTGCCTTTAGGGTTAAGGCTATCCCTTAGCAGCTGAAGGAAATTTAGGCAGCATTTTGTCATGTTATCAGTTTATAAATGCTCCATAGTAAGTCTTAGAACCATGCAAGGCAACAATTAACTACTACTGTTGTCTATTATCTTGGCTTTATACATCTCTGAGATGTACCTTTATACATATTCAAGTCTATATTGATATGTTTGTATATGTGTCTTTCTGCACTGTTTGGTCCATAGTTCTAATTCTACTTGAAAATCACTACATTAATTAATGTAAATTAATTTTACAGTGATGTAAAATTAATGTTAGGGAGTCAGTGGTAAAATTTTCACCATATTCTATAGAAAGTCAACTGTGGCATGATATTTACAACAGACCAGGAGACAACGATTTAGAAAATCACTACAAATATAATCGCAACCATAGAGATTTTACTTGATTATGGGGGTAAGATCATGGGATTTTGTTTCAGAAGGGAACTAAATAACAAATGCTAAAATACAATTTGAGTGGGTCTGGTCCAAAAATTAAAAAAAGAATCAATTTTCTTAGGTCATATACTGGGTCAATGACAAAGCTAAGAAAACATGAATTTACTGACTACTTGTTCCAAATCCTTTCCAGTGCCTTACTCATATTTCAACACTGAGTTAATCTAAAAGTGTATTTTATCTTGTACTCAAAGCAACTTAAAAAAATACTTATAGAAGTGAACCAAGCTAATGTTCTCTGGTGTTTCCCTAAAGGTAATACAAATTAAACAGAAAATCTTAGTGTGTATATATATATATGTGTGTGTGTGTATGTGTATATATATATATATATATATATATATATGTATATATATATATATATATATAAAATGTATTCCTCTGAGTTGCTTGTTTTGATTATTTGGTTCATTACAAAGTCAAGCTCAGAAATTTCAGTAGTTTTATTTTATGTATTCTTTCTTGTGCAGATATCACAAGATAGGACATCTCCATTATTAAAATGATCCCTTAACAAATCCGTGAGAATCAAAAGATATTAATGTGAAAATCCATTGTATAATTTTATTTCAGGACTATAACCTTAAGATATTCTCATAAAGGCCAGCATTTGTAACCTAAAAATGAAATAAAGAAAGTTGCTGGGACTAGTCTACTACTATCATAGCTTAATCTACTTACCAGCTCTAAGTACTTTAAATATTAATCTCACCCAAGCCTTTTTTCCCCATCCCACGTTAATAGGCTGTTTTTTATTCATATGAAGTGGTTTCACTTTCCAATAATTCATCAAAGTCAATAAAAGAAATGGATATACTGCACCTACTTTTACATTACCAAAGATTTTTTTTTCCCAAATCATTAACCAAGGTGAGCATCTTACCACTGCTTCCACAACTATCTTTGCCTAATGACACTGTTAACATACAGCAAAAGATGCTTCTATCATCCTACTAAACTATGGGTCCCACCTGTATGTGATAATGTAGGAAACCACATTTTCATTGACCACAGTCACCACAAAATCACATTTTGACTTATTTTTCTGCATGAGAAATAGTTTATTATATACTGAAATATAAACATCCTTAGCAGTGAAAGTTCAAATGCCCAGCTCTATTTAACTACTTGTAGTAATCTTAACAATGATGGACCAATTTTGCTTTTAAGTATTTTTAAGAAAGTGGGTAGTTTGATTTGATATTCAGAATAATCTTGTGGAAATGGAGTCCTGGAATAAAAGTCATTAGATGTATCCTGTGACTGAGTAACATTAAATTGAGAATATATACATACTATACACACACACACACAACTTCTTTATCCATTCATCTCTCAATGGACATCTAGGTTGTTTCCATGTCCTAGCTATTGTAAATAGTGCTGCAACAAACATGGGTGCATGTGTCTCTTTAAGTTACAGTTTTCTAAAGGTACATGCCCAGTAACGGGATTGTTGGGTAGCGTGGTAGTTCTATTCCTACCATTTTTAAAAGGAATCTCCATACAGTTCTCCATAGTGGCTGTGCCAATTTACATTCCCACCAGCAATGCAAGAAGGTTCTCTTTTCTCCACACCCTCTCCAGCATGTATTGTTTGTAGATTTTTTGATGGCTACTCTGACTGATGTGAGGTGATACCTCATTGTAGTTTTGATTTACATTTCTCAAATAATGAGAGCTGTTGAGCATCTTTTCCTGTTTTATTAGCCATCTGTAAAAGAACTCAAGGGCTTCCATTATGACTCAGTGATAAACAATCTGGCTGCAATGCAGGAGACCCAGGAGACAGGAGTTTGATCCCTGGGTAGGGAAGATCCCCTTGAGGAGGAAATGGCAACCCACTCTAGTATTCTTGCCTAGAGAATGCCATGGATAGAGGAACCTGGTGGGCTACAGTCCATGGGATTGCAAAGTGTCAGACATGACTGAGCACACACACACACACACACACACACACACACACAAGAACACATTTGAATCAGTCCTAATGAGGTGTATAAAGCCAGAGCCTATTATACAGAGAGAAGTCAGAAAGAGAAAAACAAATATTGTATATTAATGCATATGTATGGAATCCAGAAAGATGATATTGATGAGCCTATTTGCAGGGCAGCAGTGGAGATGCTGGTGTGGAGAGCAGTTTTGTGGATGAGGAAAGAGGGAGAGGTGGAAAGAATTGAGAGGGAAGCATCAAAGCATGTGCACTACCATGTGGAGTTAGATGGCCTGTGGGAATTTGCTGCATGATGCAGGGAGCTCAAATCATGTGCTCTGTGACAACCTAGAGGGGTGGGATGGGGTGGGTGGTGGGAGGACATTTCAAGAGAAAGGGCACATATGTATACCTATGGCTGATTCATACTGATGTATGGCAGAGACGAACAAATATTGTAAAACAGTTATCCTCCAATTAAAATATTTTTTGAAAGGTCACAAGATCTAGATTTTAGTCCCCAATTAAAGTATTAGAGAAGTCACTAATCTCCAGTATGGTAAGTTGTATTTTTGTCTTATCCATACACATAACAGATACAGATTTACATCAAGTGCTTAATGGTAAAATGCTTCATCATACTATACATTTTCAAATTGTGTATGAGGTACAGTATTGCATGTATTGTAGACTGAGTATGAGTTTTAAGAAAAACACGTTGCTATATTTAAATGGGTAATGAACAAGGAGCTAGCACATGGAACTCTGCTCAATACTATGTGGCAGCGTGGATGGGAGGGGAGTTTGGGGTAGAATGGCTGAGTTCCTTCACTATTTACCAGAAACTATCACAGCAATTTTAGCATTGTTTTTTAATCAACTGTACCCTACTACTAAATAAAAATTTCAAGGAAACAATAAAGAACTGAAGTTTTAAAGAACTGAAAAAAAAAGCATGTTATTTAATGCAGAACATGTTAATTCTTAAAGGTAACATTTCAAGTTTCTAAGAAAGGAAATTACTTTTAGTTGTTTCTTTTAGCAATGTTATTTTTCTAGCCTTGAATAGCAGGTAAATGCTATTTTAAGAACACCGATATCCATGGGATCTTAAAAATTAAAGCACATCTGTAAAACTTCTTAAAAAAAGAAAGCACCTCCATACTTCAGAACAGAGGTTCACAAATGTGTTCCTCAAATCAACAGTACCAGCATCACCTGGGAACATATTAGAAATGAAACCTCTTGGACCCAGCACCACATCTACCGGATCATATGATTTGGGTGGGACCCATCAATTGCCTTTATTTAGCCTTTCATTCTGATTATTTTTCAGAATATTGGTTAAAACAAAGACTTTCAAACTTGTTCTGTAAAGAGCCAAAGAAGAAATATTTTAGCGATTGTGGGTTACAGAGTTTCTAAAGCAGTCATAGGCAATGTGTAAATGAGGAGACACCCCTGAATTTCAATGAAATCATGAAAACTGGTGTGTGTCCAATTGGGCTGACAGGCCAGGAGTTTGCCAACTCCTGGTCTAGAGAAAATTTGGGTGTGACTAGTTCTCTTCTATCTCCTAGTTGACCCCTATTAGAACCTAAAAGTACCTACATGGTAAGTCACTTCAGTTGTGTCTGACTCTTTGCAGCCTTATGGACTGGAGCCTGCCAGGCTCTGCTATCCATGGGATTCCCTAGGCAAGAATACTAGGTGGTTTGCCATGCACTTCTCCAGGGGATCTACCCAACCCAGGAATTGAACATGGGTCTCCCACACTGCAGGCAGATACTTTACCGTCCGGGCCATGAGGGATAACCCAAAGCATCTACAAGGCTGCTCTAAATGTATCCTCAGATATGAGGTAAGTGGGGAGGAGGATAATCAAGGATCCTGCCACAGGGAGGGTAAACCTGAAGCTAAAGCCATATGGGGTGGATACTTTGAGATATTAAGCACCATAGCTGACTCAGTACTTGGTGATTTGGTGTAAGAATAGTCTTAAATTGATGTGAGCAATATTACAGATGTTATAGTAAGAGTCGCAAAATCTCACCCTGTTCTATCTGGAATATCCCAAATAGGATATAGAAAAGCATAGTTTCATAAGGTGTACATTCCATATTTACAGTGGAACTGATCACTGAGGCTTTTTAGATTTAGAAGGATGCTTTCATTCATTACTTAGATTTAAACAGCAATGAGTATTTAGAATAGACTGAAAGGAATAGAAATCCTCTTAAAGTAAAACTGTTTAAAGGCCATTCACAATATTTGTCCTGTGGTATTTGACAGCCATTTTTCTCTTTTGTATAAAGTGACCAATGCCCAGTAATACAGAATCCAGAATAAAACCGGATATATGATTTGGGTGGGACCCATCAATTGCCTTTATTTAGCCTTTCATTCTGATTATTTTTCAGAATATTGGTTAAAACAAAGACTTTCAAACTTGTTCTGTAAAGAGCCAAAGAAGAAATATTTTAGCGATTGTGGGTTACAGAGTTTCTAAAGCAGTCATAGGCAATGTGTAAATGAGGAGACACCCCTGAATTTCAATGAAATCATGAAAACTGGTGTGTGTCCAATTGGGCTGACAGGCCAGGAGTTTGCCAACTCCTGGTCTAGAGAAAATTTGGGTGTGACTAGTTCTCTTCTATCTCCTAGTTGACCCCTATTAGAACCTAAAAGTACCTACATGGTAAGTCACTTCAGTTGTGTCTGACTCTTTGCAGCCTTATGGACTGGAGCCTGCCAGGCTCTGCTATCCATGGGATTCCCTAGGCAAGAATACTAGGTGGTTTGCCATGCACTTCTCCAGGGGATCTACCCAACCCAGGAATTGAACATGGGTCTCCCACACTGCAGGCAGATACTTTACCGTCCGGGCCATGAGGGATAACCCAAAGCATCTACAAGGCTGCTCTAAATGTATCCTCAGATATGAGGTAAGTGGGGAGGAGGATAATCAAGGATCCTGCCACAGGGAGGGTAAACCTGAAGCTAAAGCCATATGGGGTGGATACTTTGAGATATTAAGCACCATAGCTGACTCAGTACTTGGTGATTTGGTGTAAGAATAGTCTTAAATTGATGTGAGCAATATTACAGATGTTATAGTAAGAGTCGCAAAATCTCACCCTGTTCTATCTGGAATATCCCAAATAGGATATAGAAAAGCATAGTTTCATAAGGTGTACATTCCATATTTACAGTGGAACTGATCACTGAGGCTTTTTATATTTAGAAGTATACTTTCATTCATTACTTAGATTTAAACAGCAATGATTATTTAGAATAAACTTAAAAGAATAGAAATCCTCTTAAAGTAAAACTGTTTAAAGGCCATTCACAATATTTGTCCTGTGGTATTTGACAGCCATTTTTTCTCTTTTGTATAAAGTGACCAATGCCCAGTAATACAGAATCCAGAATAAAACTCTGACTATGCTAAATCCTATGCATTCTAGAATGTATTTCCAGAGACAATACCTATACTGTTTGGAATGAACCATTTAATCTTTAAGAAATGGTCAAGAATAAAAAGTTTCATTAAACAACAAAGCTAGCTTTGGGGGTTTTATCTTTTTCTAAAGGAGAGGGGCTCCAGGTGTGTTTTGAGTCAGAGACAGGGTGAGATCTCAGATATTTCAAGTTGAAGTATCAACGGCTCCATTTTTGTCACCATAAGAACATATCCAGACCTGAAAAAGTAATAGCATCAGTATATTTATTGTAGTGTAAAATTTACAAATCCTTAAGAACTTTAATATACATTATTTTATTGAAACCCAAAGACATGTTTTGCTATAGGGGAATGTATAATAAAAATATATGAGGCAGGAAAATTACCATAATATTCTCAATCATTTAGCAGTCTTAACTCTCTCCATTACACTGTTTGATTGAAATATGCCTTTGAGGAGTTTTAACATTTTTAAGATAATAGAATATCACTTCTATTTAGGGGAATATGCATTTTTTTTGTTGTCAGTTCCTCAAATCAAAGGAGCTGGAAAGTTGTTCAGTCACTCAGTTGACCAACTCTTTGTGACCCTGTGGACCGCAGCATACAAGGCTTCCCCAGCCTTCACTATCTCCCAGAATCAGACTCCTGTCCATTGAGTTGATGATTTCATTCAACTATCTCATCCTCTGTTGCCTCCTTCTTCCCCTGCCCCCCATCTTTCCTAGTATAAGGATCATTTCTAGTGGGTCAGGTGGCCAAAGTGTTGGAGCTTTAGCTTCAGTGTTTCCAATGAATATTCAGGGATGATTTCCTTTAGGATTAACTGGTCAAGGGACTCTCAAGAGTCTTCTCCAGCACCACAGTTTAAAAGTATCAATTCTTTGGTGCTCAGCCTTCTTTATGGTCCAACAAGCACATCTGTACCCCTAATATAATTTATTTTTATGTAAAGTGGATTTCAAGTATATATGAATAATTATATGAGCTTAGTATTCATTTACATAAACATAACCCAATTTTGAATTACAACATTAGATTATCTGTAACCTGAAAACAAAGTATCATGGATTGAGATACTCATTGTTGTTGTTTTGTTGAGATATTGTCATCTCACATAAAATAGTACATCTGAGATAAAGAAATATGCATTTAGAATAAAAAAGAGAGGTTTTTTGCAATGATAACTGATGAAAATTTTCTTAAAGCCAATTTAAATTCTAAAAAGTTCTCTCAAAATCTTCTAAGTAGAAAGTAGGAAGTATCAACGATGGTCACTGTGCACAGCTTCTGGCCTTGTTTGACTAGCAAGAATTGTGAGTCATGTTTTACCTTAAATAACATGACAAGGTCAAAAACAAAGTTATGGAACTCATCCAATGCTAGTGTTTCTGATTTCCAACAGATACTAATCTTAAAGATTTAGGAAAATTGAGTTCCTAAGAATTCTTGAAACTGCTGAAAGCATAAATTATCCTCTTTATTTTTAATCATGACATGATGTTTGCTATAGGGGAATGTATAATAAAATATATGAGGCAGGAAAATTACCATAATATTCTCAATCATTTAGCAGTCTTAACTCTCTCCATTACACTGTTTGATTGAAATATGCCTTTGAGGAGTTTTAACATTTTTAAGATAATAGAATATCACTTCTATTTAGGGGAATATGCATTTTTTTTGTTGTCAGTTCCTCAAATCAAAGGAGCTGGAAAGTTGTTCAGTCACTCAGTTGACCAACTCTTTGTGACCCTGTGGACCGCAGCATACAAGGCTTCCCCAGCCTTCACTATCTCCCAGAATCAGACTCCTGTCCATTGAGTTGATGATTTCATTCAACTATCTCATCCTCTGTTGCCTCCTTCTTCCCCTGCCCCCCATCTTTCCTAGTATAAGGATCATTTCTAGTGGGTCAGGTGGCCAAAGTGTTGGAGCTTTAGCTTCAGTGTTTCCAATGAATATTCAGGGATGATTTCCTTTAGGATTAACTGGTCAAGGGACTCTCAAGAGTCTTCTCCAGCACCACAGTTTAAAAGTATCAATTCTTTGGTGCTCAGCCTTCTTTATGGTCCAACAAGCACATCTGTACCCCTAATATAATTTATTTTTATGTAAAGTGGATTTCAAGTATATATGAATAATTATATGAGCTTAGTATTCATTTACATAAACATAACCCAATTTTGAATTACAACATTAGATTATCTGTAACCTGAAAACAAAGTATCATGGATTGAGATACTCATTGTTGTTGTTTTGTTGAGATATTGTCATCTCACATAAAATAGTACATCTGAGATAAAGAAATATGCATTTAGAATAAAAAAGAGAGGTTTTTTGCAATGATAACTGATGAAAATTTTCTTAAAGCCAATTTAAATTCTAAAAAGTTCTCTCAAAATCTTCTAAGTAGAAAGTAGGAAGTATCAACGATGGTCACTGTGCACAGCTTCTGGCCTTGTTTGACTAGCAAGAATTGTGAGTCATGTTTTACCTTAAATAACATGACAAGGTCAAAAACAAAGTTATGGAACTCATCCAATGCTAGTGTTTCTGATTTCCAACAGATACTAATCTTAAAGATTTAGGAAAAATTGGAGTTCCTAAGAATTCTTGGAAACTGCTGAAAGCATAAATTATCCTCTTTATTTTTAATCATAACAAAGAAATAATTTACATGTTCTTAAGTTTAATGACTGAACAGAATTATCAGTGCAACATATTTTACGTACTAGGTTTATGCTAGTTGTTTCAGAAGTATTCTATGAAAAAGAAACAATGAATAATAAATGCAAATATTCACCAGTATATTGTAATAAGATTATATTTCAGTGAAATATAAAATACTTGCTATTAATAGATAATTAATAGATAACACTAAAGGAGAAGAATAATGTAAAATGTATGACAATCATTTAAAACATTGAAAATAATAATTACACTACCAAATGCTTTCAAGTTATTATTCTTAAAAATAGTTGTAAAACACACAAATCTCCAATTTTATTACCTAAAAGTATTGAAACTTTTTCCATGATAAGTATTCAAGATAGAGAGAACTTCAGTTCTATGGACTGGTTGAGTCATTATAAGTACTTCCCAAAGCATTTTCAACTTGGGCTTTCAAGTGTATGTTGCTTCATATAAACTCATTTCTTTCTTTTTTAAAATTTTTTTTGGGGGTGCTGGTTGGGGAGGGAGCATGGCAGGCGGGCCGCTTCTATTGGTCTTTTCATTTATCTGTTTTCATCCACCTTTGTTCTTTGGCCCTTGTGGGCCTCTGTTGTCACAGAGCACTGGCTCTGGGCGCATGCGCTCCAGAACTCCGGCTGGTAATTGGACACATCGTCCAGCCACTCCGTGGCACGTGGGATCCTCCCAGACCAGGGATCAAATTGGTGCCCTTTGCACTACAAGGCGGTGTCTTTACCCACTGGACAACCAGGGAAGCCCTAAACTCATTTATTTCTTTAATTTTATTGGAGTACAGTTGATTTGCAATATTGTCTTGCTTTCAAGTATATAAGAAAGTGATTATACATACATACATATATATACATATATATATATATATATATATATATATATATATATATATACATTCTTTTTCAGATTTTTTCCCACATAGATTATCACAGAACATTGAGTAGTGTTCCCCGTACTATACAGTAGGCCATTGCTGATTATCTTATATATAATAGTGTGTATATGTTAAACTCAAGGTCCTAACTTATGCTTCCACTCAACATTTTCCTTTTGCAACCATAGTTTGGTTTTGGAACCTGTGAGTCTCTTTCTATGTTGTAAGTTCACTTGTATCATTTTTTAAAAAACAAATTCTACTTATTAGAGCTATCATTTGATATTTATCTTTTTCTGTCTGCCTTACTAATAGTATGATAAACTCTAGGTCTAATCATGTTGCTGCAAATGGCATTCTTTTTGATGGCTGTGTAAAATTACATTGTATGTATGTACCATATCTTCTGTATCCATTCCTCTGTCAATAGACATTTAGATTGTTTCCATGTCTTGGCTACTGTGAATACTGCTGCAGTGAACATTGGGATGTATGTATCTTCTCAAATTATGGTTATCATCAAATATATGGCCAAGGTTGAAATTGCTGGACTATATGCTAGTTCTACTTTTAACTTTTTGAGAAATGTCTATACTACTTTCCATAATGGTTTTATATAATTTACATTCCCATAAACACTGTAAGAGGGCTCCCTCATCCCTACACCCTCTGTAGCACTTGTGTGTAGACTTTTTGATGGTGGCCATTTTGATTGGTGTGAAGATACCTCATTGCAGTTTTGATTTGCATTTTTTTGATACTTAGTGATGTTGAGCACACTTTTATGTACTTTTTGGCCATCTGTATGTTGTCTTTGGAGAAATAGCTATTTAGATCTTCTGCTTATTTTGTAGGGGTTTTTTTGAGCTGCATGAGCTGTTTGCATGTTTTGCAATTTGATATCTTGTCAGTCACTTTGCAGACCAGGGACCCAAATTGGTGCCCTTTGCCACTACAAGGCGGTGTCTTTACCCACTGGACAACCAGGGAAGCCCTAAACTCATTTATTTCTTTAATTTTATTGGAGTACAGTTGATTTGCAATATTGTCTTGCTTTCAAGTATATAAGAAAGTGATTATACATACATACATATATATACATATATATATATATATATATATATATATATATACATTCTTTTTCAGATTTTTCCCACATAGATTATCACAGAACATTGAGTAGTGTTCCCCGTACTATACAGTAGGCCATTGCTGATTATCTTATATATAATAGTGTGTATATGTTAAACTCAAGGTCCTAACTTATGCTTCCACTCAACATTTTCCTTTTGCAACCATAGTTTGGTTTTGGAACCTGTGAGTCTCTTTCTATGTTGTAAGTTCACTTGTATCATTTTTAAAAATCAAATTCTACTTATTAGAGCTATCATTTGATATTTATCTTTTTCTGTCTGCCTTACTAATAGTATGATAAACTCTAGGTCTAATCATGTTGCTGCAAATGGCATTCTTTTTGATGGCTGTGTAAAATTACATTGTATGTATGTACCATATCTTCTGTATCCATTCCTCTGTCAATAGACATTTAGATTGTTTCCATGTCTTGGCTACTGTGAATACTGCTGCAGTGAACATTGGGATGTATGTATCTTCTCAAATTATGGTTATCATCAAATATATGGCCAAGGTTGAAATTGCTGGACTATATGCTAGTTCTACTTTTAACTTTTTGAGAAATGTCTATACTACTTTCCATAATGGTTTTATATAATTTACATTCCCATAAACACTGTAAGAGGGCTCCCTCATCCCTACACCCTCTGTAGCACTTGTGTGTAGACTTTTTGATGGTGGCCATTTTGATTGGTGTGAAGATACCTCATTGCAGTTTTGATTTGCATTTTTTTGATACTTAGTGATGTTGAGCACACTTTTATGTACTTTTTGGCCATCTGTATGTTGTCTTTGGAGAAATAGCTATTTAGATCTTCTGCTTATTTTGTAGGGGTTTTTTTGAGCTGCATGAGCTGTTTGCATGTTTTGCAATTTGATATCTTGTCAGTCACTTTGTTTGCAAATATTTTCTTCCGTTCTGTGAGTTTTCTTTTTGTTTATGGTTTCATTTGATGTGCCAAAGGTTCTAAATTAAACTGGGTTTCATTTGTTCATTTTGTTTTTATTTTCATTGCTCTACCAGGTGGATCCAAAAAGATATTGCTGTGATTATGTCAAATAGTGCTCTGCCTATATTTTCTTCTAAGAGTTTTATGGTGTCCAGTCTTACATTTAGGTCTTTGATCTGTTTTTATTTTACTTTTGTGTATGGTGTTAGACAATATTCTAATTTCATTTTCACATATGGCTGTTTAGCACCACTTATAAAAGAGATTGTCTTTTCTTCATTTTATATTCTTGTCTCCTTTGTGATAGATTAATTAACTATTAGTAGTTGGTTTATTTCTAGGCTTTATATTATGTTGATCTGGATGTCTGTTTTTGTATCAGTATCATGTTTTAATTACTGTAGCTTTGTAACAGTCTGTAATCAGGAAGATTGATTCCTCCAGCTCCACTTTTCTTTCTTGGAACTGCTTTGGCTATCTGGAATCTTTTTTTTACATCTGTAAAAATTACAACTTTTTGTTCTATTGTGAAAAATGCCATTTGTAACTTGATAAGGAATGCCTTGAACATGTAGATTGCCATAGATAGCACAGTCATTTTGACAATATTTACTGTTTTAATGACTCTGCTTTTCTTAGTTGTGGTTTTGCCATTGAAATAATATTGCTTTTGTTAAGTCATATTTGTGACGAGTCAAATTTCACATATGAAACATATGTGAAATAGCATATCATTTTCTCTTTGTATTCCACCTAAAATAGCCTATGGAAAATGCTGTAACACTGGAAAACACCAGTGAGAATTGCTGGACAATATTAACACATTATTAACCAGGGAATTTTTGCAGAAACTAATGCCTGTGGCCAGTGATCTGTTATGTAAATGGATATTGAGACACTCTGGTGAATAATGCTTAGTAATGATTTGCATTTTTTGATACTTAGTGATGTTGAGCACACTTTTATGTACTTTGCTGTTTTTTAAAATCTTTATTTGCTTATTTTGTAGGGGTTTTTTTGAGCTGCATGAGCTGTTTGCATGTTTTGCAATTTGATATCTTGTCAGTCACTTTGTTTGCAAATATTTTCTTCCGTTCTGTGAGTTTTCTTTTTGTTTATGGTTTCATTTGATGTGCCAAAGGTTCTAAATTAAACTGGGTTTCATTTGTTCATTTTGTTTTTATTTTCATTGCTCTACCAGGTGGATCCAAAAAGATATTGCTGTGATTATGTCAAATAGTGCTCTGCCTATATTTTCTTCTAAGAGTTTTATGGTGTCCAGTCTTACATTTAGGTCTTTGATCTGTTTTTATTTTACTTTTGTGTATGGTGTTAGACAATATTCTAATTTCATTTTCACATATGGCTGTTTAGCACCACTTATAAAAGAGATTGTCTTTTCTTCATTTTATATTCTTGTCTCCTTTGTGATAGATTAATTAACTATTAGTAGTTGGTTTATTTCTAGGCTTTATATTATGTTGATCTGGATGTCTGTTTTTGTATCAGTATCATGTTTTAATTACTGTAGCTTTGTAACAGTCTGTAATCAGGAAGATTGATTCCTCCAGCTCCACTTTTCTTTCTTGGAACTGCTTTGGCTATCTGGAATCTTTTTTTTACATCTGTAAAAATTACAACTTTTTGTTCTATTGTGAAAAATGCCATTTGTAACTTGATAAGGAATGCCTTGAACATGTAGATTGCCATAGATAGCACAGTCATTTTGACAATATTTACTGTTTTAATGACTCTGCTTTTCTTAGTTGTGGTTTTGCCATTGAAATAATATTGCTTTTGTTAAGTCATATTTGTGACGAGTCAAATTTCACATATGAAACATATGTGAAATAGCATATCATTTTCTCTTTGTATTCCACCTAAAATAGCCTATGGAAAATGCTGTAACACTGGAAAACACCAGTGAGAATTGCTGGACAATATTAACACATTATTAACCAGGGAATTTTTGCAGAAACTAATGCCTGTGGCCAGTGATCTGTTATGTAAATGGATATTGAGACACTCTGGTGAATAATGCTTAGGTAATGAAAGACATATCTCTGCTCAATAATGTGCTAACAAATATCTGTATCTCCTATCAAGTTTAGAAGTAGTACATGTGTCAATTGCCTATTTAATAGCTTATTTTATTTTTAAATTTGTTTCTTGGAGCCTAACTCATTTATGTGTGTGTGTGTGTGTGTGTGTGTGTGTGTGTGTGTGTATGTAGGTGTGTGTTTATATATATATATGTGTGTGTGTATATATATACATGTACAGTTATTAGTATTTTAAATAATAATAAAGTTATTTTAAATAAACACTAAACCAGCAACAAACACATAACTGACAATAACAAGCAAGTCTAGCTGGTTAGACTGTGGCTACCTCTGACCTGTGTGATCTTTTTATGGTTCCAAAAAATGTCCACCTTAATATGTGACCCTGAGTGTCAAAGTGTCTTGCTTTTCACTTAATGTCAGTGGATACCTTCAAACCACTTACAATTCTGTATTGATATTTAAGCCGTATTTCTCACAGAAGGGTCATAATCTGTTCCTGTTTCCCCCCTTTTTCAACTGATAACCTTCAGCAGCTAATACTTGCAAAAATATCTGAATTTTCTAAGAAACACTGGAGAGGAATCTCATATGAGGACATTTATCTTAATTGTATTAAGGCTATATTCATTATAACTTTTATCTCAGCATTTGTTTGAAGAATGCACATGCTATCCCTACAGAGCAAGGGAAAATGGCATTGATATGATTTCTATACTTGCAAATGCAAAATAAGGCAAAAATCATCATCAGAAAATTGTCCCTAGATATCAGCTTTAACAAGTAATAGCCGTCCATCACCTACTGGCTGTTTTAATGACTCTGCTTTTCTTAGTTGTGGTTTTGCCATTGAAATAATATTGCTTTTGTTAAGTCATATTGTTGCCGAGTCCAATTTCACATATGAAACATATGTGAAATAGCATATCATTTTCTCTTTGTATTCCACCTAAAATAGCCTATGGAAAATGCTGTAACACTGGAAAACACCAGTGAGAATTGCTGGACAATATTAACACATTATTAACCAGGGAATTTTTGCAGAAACTAATGCCTGTGGCCAGTGATCTGTTATGTAAATGGATATTGAGACACTCTGGTGAATAATGCTTAGGTAATGAAAGACATATCTCTGCTCAATAATGTGCTAACAAATATCTGTATCTCCTATCAAGTTTAGAAGTAGTACATGTGTCAATTGCCTATTTAATAGCTTATTTTATTTTTAAATTTGTTTCTTGGAGCCTAACTCATTTATGTGTGTGTGTGTGTGTGTGTGTGTGTGTGTGTGTGTGTATGTAGGTGTGTGTTTATATATATATATATGTGTGTGTGTATATATATACATGTACAGTTATTAGTATTTTAAATAATAATAAAGTTATTTTAAATAAACACTAAACCAGCAACAAACACATAACTGACAATAACAAGCAAGTCTAGCTGGTTAGACTGTGGCTACCTCTGACCTGTGTGATCTTTTTATGGTTCCAAAAAATGTCCACCTTAATATGTGACCCTGAGTGTCAAAGTGTCTTGCTTTTCACTTAATGTCAGTGGATACCTTCAAACCACTTACAATTCTGTATTGATATTTAAGCCGTATTTCTCACAGAAGGGTCATAATCTGTTCCTGTTTCCCCCCTTTTTCAACTGATAACCTTCAGCAGCTAATACTTGCAAAAATATCTGAATTTTCTAAGAAACACTGGAGAGGAATCTCATATGAGGACATTTATCTTAATTGTATTAAGGCTATATTCATTATAACTTTTATCTCAGCATTTGTTTGAAGAATGCACATGCTATCCCTACAGAGCAAGGGAAAATGGCATTGATATGATTTCTATACTTGCAAATGCAAAATAAGGCAAAAATCATCATCAGAAAATTGTCCCTAGATATCAGCTTTAACAAGTAATAGCCGTCCAATCACCTACTGGCATATTACTTGGGGATAGAGTAAATTGTTTATGAAAAACTAGTCGATGAGATGGGGAGGTAATTAGGTCAACAGTGACAGATTTTATAAACAAAAGTTACATGTGATTAGTGAGGAAATGATCCTAATAGTTTAACATAGAAAACATAATGCATTTTATCATTTTCTATTAATTGTTAAAATTTTATACATTTATAGGTTATACTCTATTTACAGTTCTTATAAAACATTCGCTATATTCTCAGTGCTGTCCCATACATCCTTGTAGCCTACTTTACACCCAGTAGTTTGTACCTCACACTCCCCCTTCTATTTTTTCCTTTTAAGCTCTCTTAGGATGTCAAAGCAAAGATTTGTGTGTGCAAAAGATAACATATACTGAAAATGATAAAGTCAATGCCAAGAAGCATAATTTGAAAGGAATGCAGATTTGCATCATTTCTGTTGACCATCCCTTACAAGGATGTGTGTATATGTCCAAAGTAGATAAATGCCTTCCTGACCTAGTTTTGCTAATACTTTTCTCTTAGTTTTATTTAGAGATAATATGTCATTAAATAGTTTTTCTATTTATAGGTATGGTTTTGCCTAAAGTTAAATGATAGTTAATCTTGTTACTAAAGTGCAAAAACACCAAAAAAAAAAAAAAAAACCTTTCATGATGAACTGTCAAAATGAGAAAGACAAATGGAAACTGTATGTCCCAGAAAATGATCTGAGCTTTGTTTATTGTTTATTTTGTATATGATAGTGAAAAATGTTCTATTGAAAGCTTCTTTTCCTTTAGAACCAACAGCATTGATAACACACAAGCCTTCTGCTGGGGGGAGTGAATAACTAAATTTTAATAAACATCCATGCCCTAAACTCTTTGATCCATGTGACACTGAAGATTCCAGAGGTGATTCAAGGATTAAAACTGTCATTTGGCATATTTTTCTCAAAAAGTCCTGAAGTTTTTGGTTAGGGCTGAATTTAGTTACCATGGTCTTAGCATATGTTCTTTTGAAGAGCAGCTGTTATACAGCTTTGTGAAGCAAAAAGCATAAGACTAATATGGGATCTAAAGCAAGCACGAGGGTGGTCAAATAGTCATTTATATCAAGTACAGCAGGTTGGGCAGTCTTCCAGTCCATCAGCTCTCCAGTGCCCATTAAAGAGAGCATCAATGAGAAACATGCCTCACTAGACAGTGATAGGCTTTAGCTCTAAGTTATGTAAATGTTTTTTCCTTTTCAAAAAACTTTCTTTTTTTTTTGTTAAAATTTTATACATTTATAGGTTATACTCTATTTACAGTTCTTATAAAACATTCGCTATATTCTCAGTGCTGTCCCATACATCCTTGTAGCCTACTTTACACCCAGTAGTTTGTACCTCACACTCCCCTTCTATTTTTCCTTTTAAGCTCTCTTAGGATGTCAAAGCAAAGATTTGTGTGTGCAAAAGATAACATATACTGAAAATGATAAAGTCAATGCCAAGAAGCATAATTTGAAAGGAATGCAGATTTGCATCATTTCTGTTGACCATCCCTTACAAGGATGTGTGTATATGTCCAAAGTAGATAAATGCCTTCCTGACCTAGTTTTGCTAATACTTTTCTCTTAGTTTTATTTAGAGATAATATGTCATTAAATAGTTTTTCTATTTATAGGTATGGTTTTGCCTAAAGTTAAATGATAGTTAATCTTGTTACTAAAGTGCAAAAACACCAAAAAAAAAAAAAAAAACCTTTCATGATGAACTGTCAAAATGAGAAAGACAAATGGAAACTGTATGTCCCAGAAAATGATCTGAGCTTTGTTTATTGTTTATTTTGTATATGATAGTGAAAAATGTTCTATTGAAAGCTTCTTTTCCTTTAGAACCAACAGCATTGATAACACACAAGCCTTCTGCTGGGGGGAGTGAATAACTAAATTTTAATAAACATCCATGCCCTAAACTCTTTGATCCATGTGACACTGAAGATTCCAGAGGTGATTCAAGGATTAAAACTGTCATTTGGCATATTTTTCTCAAAAAGTCCTGAAGTTTTTGGTTAGGGCTGAATTTAGTTACCATGGTCTTAGCATATGTTCTTTTGAAGAGCAGCTGTTATACAGCTTTGTGAAGCAAAAAGCATAAGACTAATATGGGATCTAAAGCAAGCACGAGGGTGGTCAAATAGTCATTTATATCAAGTACAGCAGGTTGGGCAGTCTTCCAGTCCATCAGCTCTCCAGTGCCCATTAAAGAGAGCATCAATGAGAAACATGCCTCACTAGACAGTGATAGGCTTTAGCTCTAAGTTATGTAAATGTTGAGGAAGATTCATGGAGTCAACATGTCACTTTAAACAAAATTTGTGTTTGATAAAACAAGGAGTTTGCTTATTTCATACAGCATCATCTATATTCAGAATTGGGCTCACCAATATCAGGCATCTAAAAATCTCTAATATTGTTAAATATTATGCTAGTTTGGCTAAAAATATTAACTTCTATTTGCTATTTCTGTGAATCCCATGGCTATCATTGTTAGCTAGATAATACATCATTTAGGGAAAAGCATTACATTTGTCAGTCTTAGATATTGAAAATATATTGAATATTTTTCAATATATTGAAAAAAATTGTATAATAGCTACTCACTTTCCTACCTGAATCTTAGGAGGCTGTGAAAAGCTAGCATTGTGAATAAATGAAAATTATAAGGCTATATAAATATGTGTGTATATGTGGGTGGGAGAAAGGTGTTTGGGTATATGCACACATACAAATCTGTATACTTAAATATACACATATATGTATGCATATATGTGCATATACCCATGTACATATATGCATATATGTATATTTCTTCTGAACATTAATAGAAACAAATGTGTTTCATTTTTGTAATTTAAAGAGCTGACAAATGGCCTCTCGTAGATTTCACAGTTATAGTTCTTACTCTCCTCTTCCTGTCAAGTGTAAAGCTGTTAACAACTTTGCAGGTTGGTACTGTCACGAGATAGCTGTCTGTCTGCTGAGGTTGCCATGTGGCAACCCCCTAGAAAGTTCTCCATTGTAGGGAGAAGGGATTTGCTGATGAGGCAGTTTCAAAACATTTTTGATCTAATCGAAAATTGACTCCAATTAATATTTCCTCTAAGGCAAGAGAGATACTCCACTGAGACATGTACCTTCCTTTACTCAAAGGTAATTATCAAGCTCCAGGAATGATTGGTTTAATAAAAATTCTAGTGGTCATATACAAAGTATGTGTCATATAAATCAGAAGACTGAGTGTTTCTATAAATGCTAGCAACACTTAAATACATTTTTGTGAAGTATATTTATACTGCCTTTAGATTTATCTACAGTGTATGTCACTCTTAAGCGTTTTACAAATATATCCAACTCTAGGCTATTTCTCCTTAAAACATAGCTTTCTGGGAAAGTATATATTGTCATATATAATTATAGATAGCCTTATGCATCAATGTTTACATGCAAATATAGCATGCATTGCTTAGAGCTTTCTGTGTTGTTCTTCATTAATATAATTTGATTTTTTGAAATTTTTATCTACTTAGAATCACAGAAAAGAGCCTTTGACCTACTGGGAGAGGTACTAAAATATATTCCTATATGAAGAGAAAATAGAAGAGAATACTTTCTATTCATACTAATCCTGAAAATGTTCCAGGTCACTGACCCACACTGATAGGGTGTACATTAAACTCCACCTATCGTTTCATGATGCATTTAATTTCTGGATACTAAATCTTCAAATGTTCCTGTTATAACCTAATACATTGTTTTTTCATCTTTCAAGGAGAATGAAGGTACCCTGCAATTCAAGCTCCTTGCACACAAAAAAATGGATATGCTGTACAATGTCATTGCTTAATATTTTTGCCAAATTTTAAATGCCTATGTGGAATTAAATAGGTTTAATTTCTACTACTTATGTTTTCTTGGGAGTAAGAGAAAACACTGCATTTTAATTTTTATAGGTTTGGTAAATACCCAAAAAAAAAGTTTAGGTTAGAGACATTGCAAAGCTTAAAATTAAGGTTTTTTGTTTTGTGTTTTTTTTTTTTTGTTTTTCACATCACTCTTTGTCGATTTATCACTGTACATGTGTACTCTCAAAGTATTACATACAAGTATGTTGGTCAAAGATGTGTCACGAAGACTTTATTGAAAAGAATTGTGTATTTTCATAAACTTAGGTATTGTGACATGGGGAAATGAGTATTTTGAATCTTTTTAGGACTTTAATGAGCACATTTTAAGAGATTAGTAATGCTTCTTCAACTCACCCAACTTCTCAATCCTGCTTTAAGGGAATCACATGAGCACTTGACCTCAGTAAGATTTTAAGAAGAAAAACAAACTTCATAAAATTTAATCACATTAGTTGAAAGCTGGAAGGATGTTTTAATGCTTCTCCTAAGCCCCCAAGTTTCATTACCTGAATCCTATCAACGTAATCCCTTTTCTAAGAAAGAAAAGAATGAATCAAATGGAAAAGATTTGTAATTGAATTATCTTCAGTCTCAGGGCCAATTAGAAACATTTTTTATCAGCACACCTAGGTATAACCTTGACTGTTTCTAATTAGCCCATCAGCTCAGATAATAAGAAATGCAGGGACATTTTTACAGAGTTATAAATTAAGAAGAGTTCACACTATTGATAGTGTTTGTGCTATGTGTAGGGAGAGAAGAAAGAAGTGCATTTATAGTAGGGTAAAGTGTTATGACAAAGTATTTGCATTAATAAGCAAAGAAGGTCATTCTTTTTAAGAGAGAATTATAATTCTATTTCTGTCTAAAACATATCCTTTTTAGATATTACCAGATTCTAGCCAGATGTGCTGTTTGATGAAAAATGAATGTGGTATGTAGTTTGTATTAAAGTAGAACTATCAACATAGTGTAGATTTTTGGAATGATTTTCCATAAAACAGACTGTAAAACTGGATATTGGAAGTAATGGAATATATGCATTTCCAACTGTTTTCTGACAATTACAACATTTTAAATGCCTATGTGGAATTAAATAGGTTTAATTTCTACTACTTATGTTTTCTTGGGAGTAAGAGAAAACACTGCATTTTAATTTTTATAGGTTTGGTAAATACCCAAAAAAAAAGTTTAGGTTAGAGACATTGCAAAGCTTAAAATTAAGGTTTTTTGTTTTGTGTTTTTTTTTTTTTGTTTTTCACATCACTCTTTGTCGATTTATCACTGTACATGTGTACTCTCAAAGTATTACATACAAGTATGTTGGTCAAAGATGTGTCACGAAGACTTTATTGAAAAGAATTGTGTATTTTCATAAACTTAGGTATTGTGACATGGGGAAATGAGTATTTTGAATCTTTTTAGGACTTTAATGAGCACATTTTAAGAGATTAGTAATGCTTCTTCAACTCACCCAACTTCTCAATCCTGCTTTAAGGGAATCACATGAGCACTTGACCTCAGTAAGATTTTAAGAAGAAAAACAAACTTCATAAAATTTAATCACATTAGTTGAAAGCTGGAAGGATGTTTTAATGCTTCTCCTAAGCCCCCAAGTTTCATTACCTGAATCCTATCAACGTAATCCCTTTTCTAAGAAAGAAAAGAATGAATCAAATGGAAAAGATTTGTAATTGAATTATCTTCAGTCTCAGGGCCAATTAGAAACATTTTTTATCAGCACACCTAGGTATAACCTTGACTGTTTCTAATTAGCCCATCAGCTCAGATAATAAGAAATGCAGGGACATTTTTACAGAGTTATAAATTAAGAAGAGTTCACACTATTGATAGTGTTTGTGCTATGTGTAGGGAGAGAAGAAAGAAGTGCATTTATAGTAGGGTAAAGTGTTATGACAAAGTATTTGCATTAATAAGCAAAGAAGGTCATTCTTTTTAAGAGAGAATTATAATTCTATTTCTGTCTAAAACATATCCTTTTTAGATATTACCAGATTCTAGCCAGATGTGCTGTTTGATGAAAAATGAATGTGGTATGTAGTTTGTATTAAAGTAGAACTATCAACATAGTGTAGATTTTTGGAATGATTTTCCATAAAACAGACTGTAAAACTGGATATTGGAAGTAATGGAATATATGCATTTCCAACTGTTTTCTGAGTAGTTAGTACACTTTTAAAAGTCAAAGTTCATTTCAGAAGTGGAATTGAATACAAAAAAGAAAAAAACTAGCAGGCTCAATTTGCTTTCTGATGGTCTGCGTTCAGGGCTGCAACATTCTTGTTATTTTATTTCGTAGAATAATAATAATTGAAAGATGAATACTCTCAGTTCTCCTAAGAAATGTTGTTGTGAAGTTAGACAAAATGATCATTGCTGCATAGATTATTATTGAAGTATGGGTTGTGATTTTTATTTCATATTTTTCACAAGCAATGAGCATACCATAGCTCTGGATTTTCAGTAATGAGTTTCTTCTTACAGAAAGAAACTCTTTGAACAGAGTTCTCTCTGAGCAAGTAAGAAATGCAGAAATTTTCGTTAAAAAATACATTCAAACTATTTTTACAATTATCAGTGAAATATATATGTATATATACATAGACACAAATATATATGTAACCTAAAAAGTTTACTTAAAACTTTAATTATTTAGGCCCCCCTTCTTTCATTCATACATTTATACTTCAGTATTTTTGGGCTTTCTCTTCCAGATGAATAACTGGAAATAGCTTTCAAACAAACTGTACCTACCCAATATGGGAATTTCTAGTCTATCCAGTGAACAGATATTTTTGAATATCTACTAGGGACTAGACACTTACTACAGAGTCTAGGTTCTAAAAAGTAAGACATGGTCACACTATTGATAGTGTTTGTGCTATGTGTAGGGAGAGAAGAAAGAAGTGCATTTATAGTAGGGTAAAGTGTTATGACAAAGTATTTGCATTAATAAGCAAAGAAGGTCATTCTTTTTAAGAGAGAATTATAATTCTATTTCTGTCTAAAACATATCCTTTTTAGATATTACCAGATTCTAGCCAGATGTGCTGTTTGATGAAAAATGAATGTGGTATGTAGTTTGTATTAAAGTAGAACTATCAACATAGTGTAGATTTTTGGAATGATTTTCCATAAAACAGACTGTAAAACTGGATATTGGAAGTAATGGAATATATGCATTTCCAACTGTTTTCTGAGTAGTTAGTACACTTTTAAAAGTCAAAGTTCATTTCAGAAGTGGAATTGAATACAAAAAAGAAAAAAACTAGCAGGCTCAATTTGCTTTCTGATGGTCTGCGTTCAGGGCTGCAACATTCTTGTTATTTTATTTCGTAGAATAATAATAATTGAAAGATGAATACTCTCAGTTCTCCTAAGAAATGTTGTTGTGAAGTTAGACAAAATGATCATTGCTGCATAGATTATTATTGAAGTATGGGTTGTGATTTTTATTTCATATTTTTCACAAGCAATGAGCATACCATAGCTCTGGATTTTCAGTAATGAGTTTCTTCTTACAGAAAGAAACTCTTTGAACAGAGTTCTCTCTGAGCAAGTAAGAAATGCAGAAATTTTCGTTAAAAAATACATTCAAACTATTTTTACAATTATCAGTGAAATATATATGTATATATACATAGACACAAATATATATGTAACCTAAAAAGTTTACTTAAAACTTTAATTATTTAGGCCCCCCTTCTTTCATTCATACATTTATACTTCAGTATTTTTGGGCTTTCTCTTCCAGATGAATAACTGGAAATAGCTTTCAAACAAACTGTACCTACCCAATATGGGAATTTCTAGTCTATCCAGTGAACAGATATTTTTGAATATCTACTAGGGACTAGACACTTACTATAAAGTCTAGATTTTAAAAAGTAAGACATGGTCACTACAGTCAAATATCTTTACCTCTAGACATTTACCTACACATCTTAATGTGAGAAAAACTATGGGGAGACAATATCCAGATCATAACATATATTTAACAGAGATGTTTGTGAAATGGAAAATGAAATTTAAGTTTAGCCAGGCTTTAATGTTTTATATGGTACAGCTACATCTTGCCTGTGGCTTTTGATCACTAGACTCTCTAGATTATAAGTTTATTATTACTATATTTCAAATAAGAGAAAATATTTACATTGAAACAAAAATTTCCTCATACCAAAATGCCCATTTCACAATTATGAGATACAATAAGGGAATTGGAGTGGAAAAGGAATTTTATATTTATAAAATATAAAATGTACTGCATTCCCAATTTAATGGTGAAGAGAAAGATTCACTTAAGGGATCTGGAAAAAATCTTTTATGTAAATTTTAATACTTAGTTATAAAGCTGGAAAAAAATCAATTTTAGTGTAAACATACTGCCTGCAATTTCTAGTTGTTATTTAGAAGAGCTATTCTAGGCATAAGAATCTCACTGTTTATCACTTTTTACTTTATGCAAATTAAATGAATTACAGTATCATAGCTAGAACAAGGAATTATTGTACTTGCTGTTCAGTACCTATTTTTGATAACACATCTTTTGATATCATTAATTATGGTATTAATGATAGTAAAGGGGTCTATCATTTTTACTAGTACCTGTACAGATTGACTACTCTCTTTAGCAAGTCACCATGGGCTTCCCTGATAGCTCAGATAGTAAAGAATCTGCCTGAAATGTGGGAGACCTAGGTTCTATTCCTAGGTTGGGAAGATCCCCTGTAGGAGGGCATCGCAACCCAATCCAGTATTCTTGCCTGGAGAATTCCATGGACAGAGAAGCCTGGCGGGCTACAGTCCATGGGGTCACAAAGTCGGACACAACTGAACACTAACACTTCTAATTAGACTTCTATACTAACTGGGTAAGGGTGGGCATAGTAGTAGGTAATTTTAAAACAATACTGTGAATTTGCAGTTGAAAGACTGCAATACTAGGTCCTCACTCTTTTGTTACTAGTCACTGAGAATCATTTAAAAATGAATCTACCCTTCTTGGGCCATGTTTCTTTTAGGGAGATGTAGATCATATACAGACTGCTGAAGTCATTCCTGTGTGCACCATAGCACACATGTAATGGTGAGATATGACTTCATATTTTGCCCTGGGGGAGAGAGAAAAATTATGCAGACATGAAAAACTGAAATATTCCTTTTTAACCTGTAGCTAAGAGAATAATTCTTTGGGGAGAGGAAAGGAAGAAGACCATGAGGAATTAAATTTAGATTAAATATTACACTAAATTTATAAATTTAAAAAGTAAGGCAAGTTTACCATTAGTTACTTATCTGAAATGGTAACAAATGTAAATAAAATTGTAAAAAATCATTTTATCCTAATAGCTTACTTGGATATTATTTATCTAAGACAATTTATCTTAAATAACATAAGAAACTGAAAGAAAAATGTCAAATATTATTAGTAAAAATTGTTTTCCTTGATCTTAAGAATTAAACAGGTATAATTTTGGCATACATTTGTTAGTGAGAAAGAAATAGCTATTCTAGGCATAAGAATCTCACTGTTTATCACTTTTTACTTTATGCAAATTAAATGAATTACAGTATCATAGCTAGAACAAGGAATTATTGTACTTGCTGTTCAGTACCTATTTTTGATAACACATCTTTTGATATCATTAATTATGGTATTAATGATAGTAAAGGGGTCTATCATTTTTACTAGTACCTGTACAGATTGACTACTCTCTTTAGCAAGTCACCATGGGCTTCCCTGATAGCTCAGATAGTAAAGAATCTGCCTGAAATGTGGGAGACCTAGGTTCTATTCCTAGGTTGGGAAGATCCCCTGTAGGAGGGCATCGCAACCCAATCCAGTATTCTTGCCTGGAGAATTCCATGGACAGAGAAGCCTGGCGGGCTACAGTCCATGGGGTCACAAAGTCGGACACAACTGAACACTAACACTTCTAATTAGACTTCTATACTAACTGGGTAAGGGTGGGCATAGTAGTAGGTAATTTTAAAACAATACTGTGAATTTGCAGTTGAAAGACTGCAATACTAGGTCCTCACTCTTTTGTTACTAGTCACTGAGAATCATTTAAAAATGAATCTACCCTTCTTGGGCCATGTTTCTTTTAGGGAGATGTAGATCATATACAGACTGCTGAAGTCATTCCTGTGTGCACCATAGCACACATGTAATGGTGAGATATGACTTCATATTTTGCCCTGGGGAGAGAGAAAATTATGCAGACATGAAAAACTGAAATATTCCTTTTTAACCTGTAGCTAAGAGAATAATTCTTTGGGGAGAGGAAAGGAAGAAGACCATGAGGAATTAAATTTAGATTAAATATTACACTAAATTTATAAATTTAAAAAGTAAGGCAAGTTTACCATTAGTTACTTATCTGAAATGGTAACAAATGTAAATAAAATTGTAAAAAATCATTTTATCCTAATAGCTTACTTGGATATTATTTATCTAAGACAATTTATCTTAAATAACATAAGAAACTGAAAGAAAAATGTCAAATATTATTAGTAAAAATTGTTTTCCTTGATCTTAAGAATTAAACAGGTATAATTTTGGCATACATTTGTTAGTGAGAAAGAAATAGCTAGAATACTAACTGTCCATTCGATCCAAAATATTATATTTTATGGCTCTTATTTTGAACTTTGCATTCACAAGTGTCTCTCCCAGCTATTCTTAATGTACATTTTAAAATTATTACCTATAGACATTCTTAGTGTACATGTTTAAATTATTGCCTCTTTTGTACATCAACAGAAGATGTAGTTTTAGACATACAAAGAGCAGTGAAATATATTTAAAAGCCATGAACTTTTGTATTTGTCCCAGATGCCTTAGTGTCCCAAAGTTGTTTTAAGTTGTTACAAGAAAAAATAAGGAGAATATTTTAAGAGGAATGTATTTTCTAACCAGTGGAACATCAATATGCCACTTTTATGTTCTCCGCTGACAAACTGTGGTGAGGTAAAAATGCCTTCACTGCAGTGAAACCTCACCTTGATGTGTGAGGTGCCATCTACCTACAGTTAAGTTATTAAATAACAATATAGTCCAATAAAAAAAAAACAGACTACTAAGAATGACTTCATTTTTCATAATTATTTCATGTTCAGTCACAGCTTTAAAATTGATAATCTTCTTGTTTTTCCTGCTTTTTTTTTTTTTTTTCCATTAAAGAGGAATGCCTAAAACAAGCAAATGAAAGAAAACATATCAGATAAGGTCACAGAGCCATGGTCTCCTATTTGTATCTTTCCCTAAAACAGTCAAAGTGCCAAGAAACAATGAATAGAAAACGAAACACCAGGTTAGAATGCTAAATTGATGAGTTCTTTGTTACTCCTGATACTGTTTTACAAACTGTGAAAATAGGCAGTAGAGAGATCCGGTATTTTAAAAGTGAGTTGGGATGATCCAACAATATACACTAGGTAATCTATTTTACATTTCATAGAAAAGCTAGCTACTTTGGGTTAATAAACTCTTTCCACTCAGAAACAACTGTTGCAAATAAGTAAATTTTTGATAATAAATGTTCTTTGGAATCATTAGCCTATTATAAGCCCCCAAATCATTCTGGGGGTACTTAATCTGATAGCCCATCATAAATTTAACATATTTACAGTTTTATTTTGTAAAGAAGTCAACTTGAATGTCTGTTTTGGGAGGGTATTATGATCATTTTTCTGTAACTTTCAGATGTCAGCGAATGGTAGTTAGATTTTAAATAGACTTATCTTATTTCTTCAGAATGCAAGCTCAGATTTCAGATTTAGAAAAGAGATACACATAAATCTATATGACCAGAAGAGATAAGTAGATCATAAAAAGTCCACACACATCATAACCCTACAAATCTCACACAGAGATAAGGACAGTTACAGTTACAGATTATTTTAACATGGATATCTTGATAATCTATGGTAGATTTATGATAAATTTCAAACTATAACAAATACGGTGACTTTTTTTTTTAAAGAAACAAACCACGAAGGCATAAATTTACCCTGAGATTTGTGTCACTAAGGACCTGAATAGTTCAAAGTCAAACATTATGTGACATGCTTTAGATTGCTCTTATGAAAGGCACTATAGAAATGTCACCCTATTATAACCTATGGTATTTAAGAATTAATGGCAGCAGAACAGCCACAGAGATGAATATCTACTGATGTGATCATCCCCCTCTGTTACTCATCAGCAGCTAATACAAAGTGAGCTTTAGGAAAGACAAAGAAGTAAACACATTGTTAAAAGGCATGCGTTTAATATCAGGATTTCTTTTTATTAATTCCAACAGATCTTTATAATATAGGATTTGCTCTTTAATAATAAGAGCCTTTCATTAAAATGATGCAATCAGTAAGCCACAAGTGGGTTCTTTTTGTAGTGGGAGGAGTTAGCAGCTCCAACATTCTATAGACCTGTTTCCAAATAATCTACAGGAAAAAAATGAAGATTAAGTTCTCTAACAAGAGCAGTTTTCACCGCCTTGCCTACAAAGAGAAGGATTCGGTAAAAAGATGAGAGGGCAAGCCGCATTGTGCTGGCCCACTTAAATCTTATTTCCAATTCACTAAATGTGTTATTTGACTTGGCAAGTGAGCTAGTATGTGTATTAGGTCAGCAGGGAGCCTAATCAAGGAGATGCCAAGTTTACCGCAGCCCTTCTGAGCTGCATTAGCCTCAACTAGTGACCTTAAGCAAAGTGGGTGGTTGAACCCAAAAGAGAATAGCATTAACTTTTGCTTGAAGTTCAACCCAATTTGAGGTCTCCTTTTGTGCCTCATTCGCCCCAAAAGAGAGAGGGAGAGAGAGGGGAAAAAAGCTAAAAGCGTTTAACAGAATTGAATCTAGTCTGCTCAGCACCATCTTCACACTCAAAGCTTCGTAGAAGCTTGCCTCCACTAATGCTGACACATGCAAAAGACATGAAAAGCATTAACTCAGCTGAGGCACTTGATTTTGCAGCTGCAGAACAATTCACTTTGTAACTCAGTAACTCGGGGCTTTTCCACCCTGATAAGCTGCTAATTTGCTAATTGATACAAAAGGCATTTTCAAATATTAAATAAACTGCAAATAAAGCAAAAAAAGAACTTAAATTAAAAGAACATGTGAAAGACACATAGTTTTATTTGAACTTTTCTAGGTAGTAAAGTGTTAAAAGACCTATTTCCAAAGACACTTTTTACGATGTACACAATATTGAGGATCCATTCCTTGGTTCATGTGTTTGATTGAGTGTTAAGATTTGTACCAAGCAAAGGGCAAATCTTTGTGGTTTTGAAAATCAGTTGCTTAAAATGGCAGCAGAACAGCCACAGAGATGAATATCTACTGATGTGATCATCCCCCTCTGTTACTCATCAGCAGCTAATACAAAGTGAGCTTTAGGAAAGACAAAGAAGTAAACACATTGTTAAAAGGCATGCGTTTAATATCAGGATTTCTTTTTATTAATTCCAACAGATCTTTATAATATAGGATTTGCTCTTTAATAATAAGAGCCTTTCATTAAAATGATGCAATCAGTAAGCCACAAGTGGGTTCTTTTTGTAGTGGGAGGAGTTAGCAGCTCCAACATTCTATAGACCTGTTTCCAAATAATCTACAGGAAAAAAATGAAGATTAAGTTCTCTAACAAGAGCAGTTTTCACCGCCTTGCCTACAAAGAGAAGGATTCGGTAAAAAGATGAGAGGGCAAGCCGCATTGTGCTGGCCCACTTAAATCTTATTTCCAATTCACTAAATGTGTTATTTGACTTGGCAAGTGAGCTAGTATGTGTATTAGGTCAGCAGGGAGCCTAATCAAGGAGATGCCAAGTTTACCGCAGCCCTTCTGAGCTGCATTAGCCTCAACTAGTGACCTTAAGCAAAGTGGGTGGTTGAACCCAAAAGAGAATAGCATTAACTTTTGCTTGAAGTTCAACCCAATTTGAGGTCTCCTTTGTGCCTCATTCCCCCCAAAAAGAGAGAGGGAGAGAGAGGGGAAAAAAGCTAAAAGCGTTTAACAGAATTGAATCTAGTCTGCTCAGCACCATCTTCACACTCAAAGCTTCGTAGAAGCTTGCCTCCACTAATGCTGACACATGCAAAAGACATGAAAAGCATTAACTCAGCTGAGGCACTTGATTTTGCAGCTGCAGAACAATTCACTTTGTAACTCAGTAACTCGGGGCTTTTCCACCCTGATAAGCTGCTAATTTGCTAATTGATACAAAAGGCATTTTCAAATATTAAATAAACTGCAAATAAAGCAAAAAAAAAAGAACTTAAATTAAAAGAACATGTGAAAGACACATAGTTTTATTTGAACTTTTCTAGGTAGTAAAGTGTTAAAAGACCTATTTCCAAAGACACTTTTTACGATGTACACAATATTGAGGATCCATTCCTTGGTTCATGTGTTTGATTGAGTGTTAAGATTTGTACCAAGCAAAGGGCAAATCTTTGTGGTTTTGAAAAATCAGTTGCTATTTAATTAATGCAGGCAATAGATTCACCTTTAGAAACATTGGTTCTCAATTTGGTTTTCCTGTTTTAAGACTGCTTGCTGTCTTGTGTATGAATGCAAAGGTTTTTAATAACGACTGTTTTTAAATGTTAAGAGACACTTTGTATTCTATCGTTACTTTCAGTGTTGGATTGAGAATTATTCATACAGCAAAAGTTCATTGGATATGTAGAGCGTAAAATTATCAACGTTGAAAACATTCATGTTTTATAGGATCTTTGTCTGTAAAACATTTTTTTTTTTTTCCACCACAAAACCCAAGATGAGTTTTTCATTCCATCCTTCATTCTCCACTGTCTGTGCGGCTTCCCTTCTCAAATATTTTTGAAAGACAAAGCCAAGCAAAGCATTATCACCTTCTGGAAACTGCTAAAATTACAGTCAAAATCAACATAGCAAAGCACCCTGCCCACAGACTCATTTCCTTGGAACTCAGATTCCACATTTAACTGTATGCTCCAGGTCACAGATAGTCTATTGAGGCCATTTTTAAAAGACCATAAAACCACCCCATCATTTTATGCTTCCAGGTAGTTTCATTGCCTTCATATCACAGGTATTTAGAAAAATAAAAAGCCTTAAAATCATTTGAATAGTATTTTAGAAATAAGCTTAAATAATTGGCACTGACATTGCTTTTTTAACTCTGGGATTTCAAAACATTTTCCAAACATTAATTGTAATGGGACCCCTGTGAGGCTGATAGTATCACACCTGTTTTCCAAAATGGTAAGCAGGGAGCTCAGGGCCCATTTCTTGCCTTGCCCCTTGCCCTTCGGAGCTTGTCCATGCTCAAAACTCCCCATTGGATCGGCTCCAGAAGCACAAAAAAAAAACAAAAAAAGAATTAAAAAGAACATGTGAAAGACACATAGTTTTATTTGAACTTTTCTAGGTAGTAAAGTGTTAAAAGACCTATTTCCAAAGACACTTTTTACGATGTACACAATATTGAGGATCCATTCCTTGGTTCATGTGTTTGATTGAGTGTTAAGATTTGTACCAAGCAAAGGGCAAATCTTTGTGGTTTTGAAAAATCAGTTGCTATTTAATTAATGCAGGCAATAGATTCACCTTTAGAAACATTGGTTCTCAATTTGGTTTTCCTGTTTTAAGACTGCTTGCTGTCTTGTGTATGAATGCAAAGGTTTTTAATAACGACTGTTTTTAAATGTTAAGAGACACTTTGTATTCTATCGTTACTTTCAGTGTTGGATTGAGAATTATTCATACAGCAAAAGTTCATTGGATATGTAGAGCGTAAAATTATCAACGTTGAAAACATTCATGTTTTATAGGATCTTTGTCTGTAAAACATTTTTTTTTCCACCACAAAACCCAAGATGAGTTTTTCATTCCATCCTTCATTCTCCACTGTCTGTGCGGCTTCCCTTCTCAAATATTTTTGAAAGACAAAGCCAAGCAAAGCATTATCACCTTCTGGAAACTGCTAAAATTACAGTCAAAATCAACATAGCAAAGCACCCTGCCCACAGACTCATTTCCTTGGAACTCAGATTCCACATTTAACTGTATGCTCCAGGTCACAGATAGTCTATTGAGGCCATTTTTAAAAGACCATAAAACCACCCCATCATTTTATGCTTCCAGGTAGTTTCATTGCCTTCATATCACAGGTATTTAGAAAAATAAAAAGCCTTAAAATCATTTGAATAGTATTTTAGAAATAAGCTTAAATAATTGGCACTGACATTGCTTTTTTAACTCTGGGATTTCAAAACATTTTCCAAACATTAATTGTAATGGGACCCCTGTGAGGCTGATAGTATCACACCTGTTTTCCAAAATGGTAAGCAGGGAGCTCAGGGCCCATTTCTTGCCTTGCCCCTTGCCCTTCGGAGCTTGTCCATGCTCAGAACTCCCTTAAAAACCATTGGATCGGCTCCAGGGAAGCACAGAAGAAAATGAGAAATTGGCTTGGGAAGATTTAAGGGATTTTGTAAGGTCGTATGCAAGTGAGCTGTAGCTAAAAGTCAAAGCTGAAAATCTAAGTTTCCTTACTCGGTGGTTAGATGTATTTCCTCATTAAGATAATATGTGTAGAATGCCAGGCCTTCAGCAATACTATGATAGGAAATGGAATCTGTGGCTGCTCGTTTTTGAGTAACATATTCAATAACACAAACGTCTCCCTTTGATTTGAATAAAAATGCCCAAATGTTCACAGGCAGCATACATAGGAGCCAAGCTAAGGACCGGCAGTGAATTTCCACATTGACTTCTAAAAATTGTGAAAGAGATGCTAACAGCCTAATTTGTAATAGTGACTAGATTTTACCTCAGGATCAGGTGGTGGTATAAAGAAGAGGCCTATACAGAAAGTGGAAGGAGGGGTTAGAAGTCACACCAAACATGCTGCAAAGGCCTGTGGGCATCTCAACCTTTTTTCTCTAATTGGGAGAATAAGAGCTTTTGACTAAAGTCTAAGTTCTACAATGTAGGCCGGTAGCCCAACTGGGAAATACTCTTGATTTGAACAGTCTGCAGCCGTTCTATTCTGAACTCTTTATATAGATCGTCTTTCAATACTGGGACACATATTTTAAGGTAAAAAGGGTATTTTACTAATTTTTTAAATGAAGCTTTGACTGCAAGCGATACTTGGAGTTGGTAATCATTGACTGGTTCCTTTCCCCTTCTGCACTGCAGGAATGAGGGCAGTGTCACAGCTGGCTGTCAGCCCAGCTCTTATTACTAACACCAATTATTGATTTTTAAAAGGCCTACACTATTAGTACCCTGCTACATCTTTTCACACACAATATGTGTTTTAAAAATTCCTTTCTAAAAAAATATAAAATCTGAGTCTAACCTTTTCTATCATCCACATGCTTGCTCTTTACATTTTATCTTAAATCTTCACAGGAAAGCAAACCAGGAATCTTTTTTTTTTCTTTAACTTCTGGGCTAATTTAAAAGCAGAAATGTTTTACCCATATGATCTCCCTGGCAGGTATCATGTTAGGAAAAAGCAAATGGTGGGCCATGAAGAGAGAATAAAAGGACACAATTAGAAAGTTTAGGATCTTCTATTCCCTTTTCCCTGCCTTTATTTCATGCTATTCCAATCTATGCTAACACCAATCATAAAAACCCACCTGGTCTCATTCCCACTAGGATATCCGCATTTGCATAGGCCTTCATCCCAAATTGGACTTTCCCCTTTGCAAGTACCCAATGGCTACTTCTAGAAATTCTCTCAAAATACGACTCTCACACTTTAGTCACTCTAATCATTTCTATTTGCCCCAAGTAACAAGCAGTTGTGAGAATTTTCTTTAGTAATTCTTTAAAGATGTATTCATTTCCTAGACCTAACTTAACAAAGTACCACAAACTGGGTGGCTGAAACCACAGAACTGTATTGTCTCACAGGCTAGTAATCTGAGATCAAAGGGTCAGTAAGGTTGATTGCTTCTGACGGCTATGAGGGGCAGTCTGGTTCATGTCTGTCTCCAGATTCTTGTAGGTGTCAGGCAAGCTTTGGCATTCCTTAGCTTAGAGAAGCCTCTCCCAGATATCTGCCTTCATATTCACATAGCTCTCTCCTGATGCTGTGGGTCCAGGTTTCTCCATTTTATAAGGCCACAGTCATGTAGAATGAGGGCATGCTATGATGATCTCATCTTACCTTTATTCTCTGCCACAGCCCTATTTCAAAATAAGGTCACATTCACTGGTACTGGGGTTTAGGAGTGCAATATCTTCAGGGACACATTTCACTCAAACAATAGGTTTTGTTAAATATCTTTACACGTGACACTAACTTTTAAAAAGTCCATGTCAATGTCTCAGCAAGGAAGAAAAATTAATGCATTGATTACATGGGAAGTTTGATCATACTGGTAAAGAAAGAAAATAGAATTTCATGCCCAAAATTTGCAAGTCGGAACATCAGGTTTATTTAATCAATCCTAATATGTGCCTCCCAAGTGGCACAGTGGTAAAGAATCCACCTGCTTATGCAAGAGATGTAAGACTCAGGTTGAATACCTGGGAAGTTACCCTGGCGTGGGACATGGCAACCCACTCCAGTATTCTTGTCTGGAGAATTCTATGGATAGAAGAGCCTGGAGGGCTACACATAGACACACACACATGCACAATATGAGCTAAACTTCTGATAGACATTCTTCAACAACTTCACTGTAAGTGGAATAGACATTTTCTTAAGCAACTGCTAAGGGTGCTACTGTTACTGGATTTTAGAATTCTAAAGATAAACGAGGAGTGTTTTTAACTTCAAACAGCTCTGTCAGGAGGCATAAGGTATAACTGTATCATTGAAATTTAGAGTGCCCAATAAAGGAAAGCCATGTAAGTGGCTCCAGGCTTGAACCTTCTGCTGATAGGTTAGTGATGTTTGTGTTTTAAAAGAGATCTATAATTCATAAATACATACCTATATATTTCATACAATTTTTCTCACCATCATTTCAGTAAATTTGTATTGCTTTCATTGAGATTTGCACAGAGATTGTGAAAAATTCACATTAGAATTGTATCAATCAATTTTCAGAGCATCATACATCTTGTTTAAATGAAATCTACTTACCTTAATAGCACATAGTCCATATTATCATGTGTGCCAGAATATAAAGTGAAATACATATTTTTAAAATAGTAATCACCTGGGTAAGTGACCATAGGATCTATGTATGCATTTTTTTTAGCAGAAAAATTAGTCCTCTATTTTTCTGTATCTTACCTGATTTCAATAGTGATTTAATGAATTATTTTGGAAAATTTAAAATGTAATATAAACAAAACAAAAACAAAAAATGACATGTTGATTTTATAATACCAGTGAATACACTGGTAGTTTCAATAGCTGTAAACCTCTAAAACATCTGGACAGTGGATCATATTTGGGTATTTGACTTTTTCTTCCCCCTGTAGCTTTGGCATAGCACAGACTTAATGCTGACAAATAACAACATATCTGTGAAGCTTCCTTGATTTACAATGTCTGTTTTTTCTCCGTATTCCAGGAAGATACATCCTGGCTTGGTGGATCTGATCCTTGAAGGATCCTCTCAAGGAGGTTAAATATAGGTAAACATCAATGTGAAATCACCAAGAACAAGCTGATTATTATTCCCAACTGTAATGAGTCAAAGTGAATGCCTACCCACAAATTCTTGAGTCATTCCTCTGACACTGTACTCATATACTAACTTGTGGGTACAACAGTCAGTTTAGTGTTAAGGGGAAATTAGTCTTTACCATGAGGAGTGGGATCATCATTTTCTTTATTTTGTTGGTAATGGAGTAATGGCATACTATACAAAGCACCTGGACATATTATAGGTTCTATATGGATGAACGGGACATACATTGGTTACTTGAACCTAGTACATGAAGTCACTGAGTCGATGGACATGAGTTGGAGCAGGCTCTGGGAGATGGTGAAGGACAGGGAAGCCTGGGGTGCTGCAGTCCATGGAGTCGCAAAGAGTCGGACATGACTGAGCAAAGAGATCTATAATTCATAAATACATACCTATATATTTCATACAATTTTTCTCACCATCATTTCAGTAAATTTGTATTGCTTTCATTGAGATTTGCACAGAGATTGTGAAAAATTCACATTAGAATTGTATCAATCAATTTTCAGAGCATCATACATCTTGTTTAAATGAAATCTACTTACCTTAATAGCACATAGTCCATATTATCATGTGTGCCAGAATATAAAGTGAAATACATATTTTTAAAATAGTAATCACCTGGGTAAGTGACCATAGGATCTATGTATGCATTTTTTTTAGCAGAAAAATTAGTCCTCTATTTTTCTGTATCTTACCTGATTTCAATAGTGATTTAATGAATTATTTTGGAAAATTTAAAATGTAATATAAACAAAACAAAAACAAAAAATGACATGTTGATTTTATAATACCAGTGAATACACTGGTAGTTTCAATAGCTGTAAACCTCTAAAACATCTGGACAGTGGATCATATTTGGGTATTTGACTTTTTCTTCCCCCTGTAGCTTTGGCATAGCACAGACTTAATGCTGACAAATAACAACATATCTGTGAAGCTTCCTTGATTTACAATGTCTTTTTTTTCTCCGTATTCCACGAAGATACATTCGGGCTTGGTGGATCTGATCCTTGAAGGATCCTCTCAAGGAGGTTAAATATAGGTAAACATCAATGTGAAATCACCAAGAACAAGCTGATTATTATTCCCAACTGTAATGAGTCAAAGTGAATGCCTACCCACAAATTCTTGAGTCATTCCTCTGACACTGTACTCATATACTAACTTGTGGGTACAACAGTCAGTTTAGTGTTAAGGGGAAATTAGTCTTTACCATGAGGAGTGGGATCATCATTTTCTTTATTTTGTTGGTAATGGAGTAATGGCATACTATACAAAGCACCTGGACATATTATAGGTTCTATATGGATGAACGGGACATACATTGGTTACTTGAACCTAGTACATGAAGTCACTGAGTCGATGGACATGAGTTGGAGCAGGCTCTGGGAGATGGTGAAGGACAGGGAAGCCTGGGGTGCTGCAGTCCATGGAGTCGCAAAGAGTCGGACATGACTGAGCGACTGAACTGAGTACATGAATTGATGTTAATCGTAATTTTATGCTACTAGAGCTATGCTCGTGGCTCACACCAGAAACTAGTATGAGTCATTATAGTCTCTGGGGTCCTGAATAGAGCTTAACAGTTCACAAAAGTAGTTATGTCTTAAATACATCTAAGATTATTACTGCAAAAATATTATTGTTTAAATAGTGACTGTGTTGACCATTTCAGTTGACAGTCTCTGTCACAATTTATCAAAGGCAAATTAGCAGAGTTAAGGTCAAAAGGAAACCATTAAACATAAATGTTTTCATTTCTTCTGATCTAGTGCTTTTCCTACAGCACTGTATATCACTTTAGTGCTTCTTAATTAAGAGTGATGCCTTCCTCTAGCTTTAGAATGACAGTGGAAGCATTCTCCTACCCCATGTTTATTTTAATTTACAAAATATGATGTAAAGCAAGATTGCATTAGCTTAAAATTAAATCAACACCAATATGTGGCTTTTAGTGATTTATAATAATGATTTTATTAGATAGGGTAAAAAGCATCTGGGAATGAGAAATATTTCTCTTTTCAAATACTGAGACTCTCTTGCTCTCTTTCTCCTTGTGAACCAGCATTATATTTTATTACCTTAGAAACTTTCATAATCTGCATTTCTAATATGCTAAATTTAAGATATATTCTTTTTGCTATATATTGTCTAAAATATCAAGAGAATTTATTGTTAAAAAGCTAAAATGCCTATACCTTACATAAAAGTAGAGGCTGTAGATAGATAAAATGATAATACTATAACTTCTTTAGTTGTAATTTTTACTGAGATATTTGTAGATTCATATGTACTTGAGAAAAATAATTTGGAGATCCTGTCATACACTTGAGATACTTCCTGTCAGTGGTAAACCACACTATAATATTGTATAAAACCAGGATATTAATGTTGTTACAACTCACCATTCTTATCCAGCTTTTCCCAGGCATACTTGTATCCATGTATATGTATTTAGTTCCATATGCTTTTATCCCTGTAACTAATTTGACCATGTCAGTATTTTCTTCAATTTTATGCACCTATGCCTAACAAGAACCTATGGGTTAGATTGGGGGCATGCTCATTTGTTTCAATTGTGCCTAATTATTTGCGACCCCATGGACCATATCCTGCCATGCTCCCCTGTTCATGGAATATTCCTGGCAAGAATACTAGTGTGGGTTGCCATTTCCTACCGAGGAATCTTGCCCACCTAGGGATTGAACCTTCATCTCCTAATCTTCTGCACTGCAAGCAAAATCTTTTACTGCTGAGCCACTGAGGAAGCTCCTTATATTTAATCCTGAAAGTTTGTTTTTAAATTTATCAAAGGCAAATTAGCAGAGTTAAGGTCAAAAGGAAACCATTAAACATAAATGTTTTCATTTCTTCTGATCTAGTGCTTTTCCTACAGCACTGTATATCACTTTAGTGCTTCTTAATTAAGAGTGATGCCTTCCTCTAGCTTTAGAATGACAGTGGAAGCATTCTCCTACCCCATGTTTATTTTAATTTACAAAATATGATGTAAAGCAAGATTGCATTAGCTTAAAATTAAATCAACACCAATATGTGGCTTTTAGTGATTTATAATAATGATTTTATTAGATAGGGTAAAAAGCATCTGGGAATGAGAAATATTTCTCTTTTCAAATACTGAGACTCTCTTGCTCTCTTTCTCCTTGTGAACCAGCATTATATTTTATTACCTTAGAAACTTTCATAATCTGCATTTCTAATATGCTAAATTTAAGATATATTCTTTTTGCTATATATTGTCTAAAATATCAAGAGAATTTATTGTTAAAAAGCTAAAATGCCTATACCTTACATAAAAGTAGAGGCTGTAGATAGATAAAATGATAATACTATAACTTCTTTAGTTGTAATTTTTACTGAGATATTTGTAGATTCATATGTACTTGAGAAAAATAATTTGGAGATCCTGTCATACACTTGAGATACTTCCTGTCAGTGGTAAACCACACTATAATATTGTATAAAACCAGGATATTAATGTTGTTACAACTCACCATTCTTATCCAGCTTTTCCCAGGCATACTTGTATCCATGTATATGTATTTAGTTCCATATGCTTTTATCCCTGTAACTAATTTGACCATGTCAGTATTTTCTTCAATTTTATGCACCTATGCCTAACAAGAACCTATGGGTTAGATTGGGGGCATGCTCATTTGTTTCAATTGTGCCTAATTATTTGCGACCCCATGGACCATATCCTGCCATGCTCCCCTGTTCATGGAATATTCCTGGCAAGAATACTAGTGTGGGTTGCCATTTCCTACCGCAGGGAATCTTGCCCACCTAGGGATTGAACCTTCATCTCCTAATCTTCTGCACTGCAAGCAAAATCTTTTACTGCTGAGCCACTGAGGAAGCTCCTTATATTTAATCCTGAAAGTTTGAAAATACTTAATAAAAATAGATTTTCCTTAGAATATTAACTGATCAATGTATTACATTTTTAGACCTGCTTGAATATCACTAGCAAGTAGTTTGCAAGACTGGCTCTTGTTCTCCCAAATTAAAGATAGATAGAAATCAGTATCGACAATTATTTTTTCTTATGAAAGCACACCGTAGTTTTAACTTAGAGGTTCAAAAGAGGTTAAGAAAAAGGATCTGTTTTGAGTGTTTGGAGGCATCAGCTCATTAAGAGTAATAGAGCAAGCTTCAAGCTTGAGAAAAGGCACCAACTCAAATGTGTAATGATTTCACTTTCAGATTTCTTTTATCTCAGCTGCTTCGACTTCAACAAATACAATTGCTTCAGGTATAATAAGAGTAATGAGCATAGCAGATGATTGTGAAGATATTATTCTTCCCAAGGCATAATGATATCTTTTTTCCCAAATTAAGGAGGTAAAAAAGAAACTTTCCCCTGTTAGAATTGTCATTGTCTAAATAAGACCTCAGTTAAAACCTAAAACTCAACTTTTGACCACATTATGAAGAAAGGATTTTGTGAGCAGTTCTCCTTAGCTTGTAAGGTAGGTTTTATTGGCATTAGCAAAGATTGTCTATGTGTTATAGGATTAGGTCCTTAAAATCAAATGTGCCAAAATGGGTCATTTGAAATCACTGCTTCATTGCAGCTTGGAGTTGCCATTTTGCTGATCAGCTCACTGTGTACTCTTAGGTACTTTCTCTCTAAAGTGGTTACAAGTCCAGTCTTTCAATATTATAGTTGGATGCACTATATAAAAGGACCATTTTCTCATTAGTACCTTACTTGATTCAGAGCCAGAGTGTTAGAAACTCTTTCATCAGTCACAGTTTTTGACACAGGGATGTACAGGATCTGTTTGTTCAAAATAGACAGTGTGCCCTGTGTAAAAAAGGTGATACAGATCAGGAAAGAACTTCTAATTAATGCTGGCCCGTTTATAACACGCAAGCCCACCTAGGGATTGAACCTTCATCTCCTAATCTTCTGCACTGCAAGCAAAATCTTTTACTGCTGAGCCACTGAGGAAGCTCCTTATATTTAATCCTGAAAGTTTGAAAATACTTAATAAAAATAGATTTTCCTTAGAATATTAACTGATCAATGTATTACATTTTTAGACCTGCTTGAATATCACTAGCAAGTAGTTTGCAAGACTGGCTCTTGTTCTCCCAAATTAAAGATAGATAGAAATCAGTATCGACAATTATTTTTTCTTATGAAAGCACACCGTAGTTTTAACTTAGAGGTTCAAAAGAGGTTAAGAAAAAGGATCTGTTTTGAGTGTTTGGAGGCATCAGCTCATTAAGAGTAATAGAGCAAGCTTCAAGCTTGAGAAAAGGCACCAACTCAAATGTGTAATGATTTCACTTTCAGATTTCTTTTATCTCAGCTGCTTCGACTTCAACAAATACAATTGCTTCAGGTATAATAAGAGTAATGAGCATAGCAGATGATTGTGAAGATATTATTCTTCCCAAGGCATAATGATATCTTTTTTCCCAAATTAAGGAGGTAAAAAAGAAACTTTCCCCTGTTAGAATTGTCATTGTCTAAATAAGACCTCAGTTAAAACCTAAAACTCAACTTTTGACCACATTATGAAGAAAGGATTTTGTGAGCAGTTCTCCTTAGCTTGTAAGGTAGGTTTTATTGGCATTAGCAAAGATTGTCTATGTGTTATAGGATTAGGTCCTTAAAATCAAATGTGCCAAAATGGGTCATTTGAAATCACTGCTTCATTGCAGCTTGGAGTTGCCATTTTGCTGATCAGCTCACTGTGTACTCTTAGGTACTTTCTCTCTAAAGTGGTTACAAGTCCAGTCTTTCAATATTATAGTTGGATGCACTATATAAAAGGACCATTTTCTCATTAGTACCTTACTTGATTCAGAGCCAGAGTGTTAGAAACTCTTTCATCAGTCACAGTTTTTGACACAGGGATGTACAGGATCTGTTTGTTCAAAATAGACAGTGTGCCCTGTGTAAAAAAGGTGATACAGATCAGGAAAGAACTTCTAATTAATGCTGGCGAAAACCAAACACACACAAAAATAAAATGCCTTTCTGTCCCACAAAATGAGACATCTGCAAACCTCTATAGCAAATTGTGTAATGAACAGCATCTCGAGGGTCTCATCATGCAATTCAGAGCTGTTTTTGGAGCTCTTTCATTTTGGTTTGAAGACAGATTGTTTTACAAGGTACACCAGCCTTTAGGGAATAGCAGTTTCCTCCCTACCCTTCCCTCTCCAACAGCAACACCAGTGTAACTTTTAAACTATTTATCTTTGATCAAAAATATATTACTTAGCACATTAAGTAAACAACCTGACAATTTGTCATTGAAGTTATTGCTTCCTGTGACTATTTTTAGTGAGTTTTTTTTTTAACATTCACTGAACAATTGGTAATGAGATCTGATTACATTTGTTTTTTATTTTTGTAATGATCTCAGAAAAACGTTTTGAAATATAATCCACTCTGTAATGTAATGGATAAACTACTATGCTGCCAGGAATTATATCCAACTTCCTCACTCAATACTCACGGGAATTCAAGTAACAACCACAACCCACACATATAATGCAGGAAATGATACGGAACACATATATCATATTTTTATGGTGATGTGTTTACCAAGAAAAAGCACTTTAGCTTTACTGAAACTCCAGAAATGTTGAATCATGGAGATTCAAAAAATGAGGAAAAACTGGTAGGATACTATGCTCATTGATAAAGTATTTTGCTTTTTGAAACAGTTTGATAGCCACCTATTAAAATCAAATGTGCCAAAATGGGTCATTTGAAATCACTGCTTCATTGCAGCTTGAGTTGCCATTTTGCTGATCAGCTCACTGTGTACTCTTAGGTACTTTCTCTCTAAAGTGGTTACAAGTCCAGTCTTTCAATATTATAGTTGGATGCACTATATAAAAGGACCATTTTCTCATTAGTACCTTACTTGATTCAGAGCCAGAGTGTTAGAAACTCTTTCATCAGTCACAGTTTTTGACACAGGGATGTACAGGATCTGTTTGTTCAAAATAGACAGTGTGCCCTGTGTAAAAAAGGTGATACAGATCAGGAAAGAACTTCTAATTAATGCTGGCGAAAACCAAACACACACAAAAATAAAATGCCTTTCTGTCCCACAAAATGAGACATCTGCAAACCTCTATAGCAAATTGTGTAATGAACAGCATCTCGAGGGTCTCATCATGCAATTCAGAGCTGTTTTTGGAGCTCTTTCATTTTGGTTTGAAGACAGATTGTTTTACAAGGTACACCAGCCTTTAGGGAATAGCAGTTTCCTCCCTACCCTTCCCTCTCCAACAGCAACACCAGTGTAACTTTTAAACTATTTATCTTTGATCAAAAATATATTACTTAGCACATTAAGTAAACAACCTGACAATTTGTCATTGAAGTTATTGCTTCCTGTGACTATTTTTAGTGAGTTTTTTTTTTAACATTCACTGAACAATTGGTAATGAGATCTGATTACATTTGTTTTTTATTTTTGTAATGATCTCAGAAAAACGTTTTGAAATATAATCCACTCTGTAATGTAATGGATAAACTACTATGCTGCCAGGAATTATATCCAACTTCCTCACTCAATACTCACGGGAATTCAAGTAACAACCACAACCCACACATATAATGCAGGAAATGATACGGAACACATATATCATATTTTTATGGTGATGTGTTTACCAAGAAAAAGCACTTTAGCTTTACTGAAACTCCAGAAATGTTGAATCATGGAGATTCAAAAAATGAGGAAAAACTGGTAGGATACTATGCTCATTGATAAAGTATTTTGCTTTTTGAAACAGTTTGATAGCCACCTATTAAATAATGTATTTATTTTAAAATAATACATTTTAATGTGATAGGAAAATCAGCCTGAGTATAATACTATTCCATTTTGCTCTTTGCTGCTGTGTAAAATCCTTCTTAGCCCTAAATACATTCTGAATACTTTTACCACTAATAAATACAACTCTAGTATTTGTTTTGCTATTTTTGTTTGATACAAATATTGTCTATATAGGAGGTCAACATCTATTAATTATTATTTATAGACTCTTTTTAATAGAAGTAGTCAAGAAGTTATGTCTTTGTATGTATTTTTTTTCGTGTTCCTCAGTTTACTATGGCAATCTTTTCTTTTTTTTCTTGTTGTTTTGGAAGTATGTTGCATCTCATGTTTGCCATAGACCTTAAGAATTACAGGTTATCAGTTCCATTTTTTCCCCTGTGTTTGGTATGCATTTAGAAAACAGAACAATTTCTTATTCTATAATATTTGTGGACTACACAATGGATAATTTTAATTTAGACAAACATCGTTACTTTTATTAATAGATAATATCTATTTTATACTCTGTACTATGTTTAATGATCACTTTTTAATTATTTCTTAACATAGAGATCAAAATAATTCTTTAGTTGGTAGGAAAAAATATACTGTTTCTGTTATTATGATAGCAGTCTTAATCAGTAATCTAATAGTTATTTTTTTAAAAATCATAGTATTTCATACTCCCTGCTATGCTTCCCACATCCTGTGCCTCACAAAAAAACTGGGGAATCTAAAGACAAAAAGACACAGTGAAACTAAACAGCATCTCCAAATCGTATAGAGTCACGATTCTGTGAAGTCCTTCCTCAAGTGGCCATGCCTTTTGAGGTTTCAAATGATGATGATGAAATATCTCTCTGTCTTCCTCTTTGGTTTCTCCAGATCTGTTTGAGTATCTCATCACTATATCATATTATGGGATGTGGTTTACCAAGAAAAAGCACTTTAGCTTTACTGAAACTCCAGAAATGTTGAATCATGGAGATTCAAAAAATGAGGAAAAACTGGTAGGATACTATGCTCATTGATAAAGTATTTTGCTTTTTGAAACAGTTTGATAGCCACCTATTAAATAATGTATTTATTTTAAAATAATACATTTTAATGTGATAGGAAAATCAGCCTGAGTATAATACTATTCCATTTTGCTCTTTGCTGCTGTGTAAAATCCTTCTTAGCCCTAAATACATTCTGAATACTTTTACCACTAATAAATACAACTCTAGTATTTGTTTTGCTATTTTTGTTTGATACAAATATTGTCTATATAGGAGGTCAACATCTATTAATTATTATTTATAGACTCTTTTTAATAGAAGTAGTCAAGAAGTTATGTCTTTGTATGTATTTTTTTTCGTGTTCCTCAGTTTACTATGGCAATCTTTTCTTTTTTTTCTTGTTGTTTTGGAAGTATGTTGCATCTCATGTTTGCCATAGACCTTAAGAATTACAGGTTATCAGTTCCATTTTTTCCCCTGTGTTTGGTATGCATTTAGAAAACAGAACAATTTCTTATTCTATAATATTTGTGGACTACACAATGGATAATTTTAATTTAGACAAACATCGTTACTTTTATTAATAGATAATATCTATTTTATACTCTGTACTATGTTTAATGATCACTTTTTAATTATTTCTTAACATAGAGATCAAAATAATTCTTTAGTTGGTAGGAAAAAATATACTGTTTCTGTTATTATGATAGCAGTCTTAATCAGTAATCTAATAGTTATTTTTTTAAAAATCATAGTATTTCATACTCCCTGCTATGCTTCCCACATCCTGTGCCTCACAAAAAAACTGGGGAATCTAAAGACAAAAAGACACAGTGAAACTAAACAGCATCTCCAAATCGTATAGAGTCACGATTCTGTGAAGTCCTTCCTCAAGTGGCCATGCCTTTTGAGGTTTCAAAATGATGATGATGAAATATCTCTCTGTCTTCCTCTTTGGTTTCTCCAGATCTGTTTGAGTATCTGAGTCAAAAGTAGGCTGCTATGGACCCTATGGACCAAGTTAAGAGTCCTCTAAAGTTTTGTGATTGTTCATCAACTAATGAGAAAGTCTAGAACTGAGAAGAGACTTAATTTTCAAACTTAATTCTATTAAATGTGTGAATACAATTTATATGTATATACACAGACACAATTCATATATATATATATGTGTGTGTGTGTGAGTGTATGTGCATAAATATTGATATATGTGTATACATTGATATTGTTAAATCATCATAAAGTCCTAATAATATTAACTCCATACAGATAAATGAAATTATCTGCAACAATTCTCAAGATCTGAAGATGGAAAAGGGAGAAAATGTAAAGTCATGTTCTTTTTTTCCTTCCTCAGAATGAAGCTAGGTTGTTTGAAAGTTTTTCCTGAAATTCAAATCAGTGGAGTTTTTTTACACTGATAATCTTCTATTTTATAAGAGCTATTAAGAAATTTATGTTATTCAAAAACAATGCATTTGCTCTTAAAAGAAAACAAACAACTTCCTTACACATTAACTTTTCTCTGTTATTGAAAACCACTACTTTAATTTAGGAAGTCTTTAAGGATATTAAAAAGTAAGGAAAAAGAAAATATTCTTTTTTCATTGTAACTAACTTGCAATGTGATTGGGTGAATAAAATAAAATTTAGAAGTGAAAATGAAAGTTAATCTCATTACTTCCAATAGGGCTAGCAATATAAATAATAAAGGTTTCACTCTTTTTTCCCCAAGGATAGACCTTACTTCTTTTAGGGAAAGCTAAGTCAAGTTATCATGGTAAAAAGACTGGTTGTCCTTGGCCTGGGACTGCCCAACTTTCCCCTTAGCTGGTGATAAAGTGTAATGGTTAGCATCTGTTAAACAACAAAAAGGAAGGAAGGCACCATTAGTGAACATTCTAATAGTGATTAAAACAGCAATATAGTCTCATTTGCCTCAACATTAGATGGCAAAACATTTTAATCCTATAAGATTCTAATTGCAGATGAGCTATGTTTGATCTAAATTCTGGAAAATTGCTGAACATGAAAGTGTGAGTCACTCAGTTGTCTCCAGCTCTTGATGGCCCCATGGACTATAGCCTGTCAGGCTTCTCTGTCCATGGAATTTCTCAAATAAGAATACTGGAATGGATAGCCATTTGCTTCTCAAGGGATCTTCCTGATCGAGGGAGTTAACCAGATTCTCCCTTATTGCAGGCTAGTTCTTTACCATCTGAATGACCAGGGAAGCCCTGGACTTAATGTTTTGGTTGTATTGACTCTCAATTCTTGAAAATTGCCCAACATTGGGCAGAAAATTAAAAGAAAACTGAAATTACCTCTGAACTTTCAGTTTCAGAAAACAAAGTTCCTCAATAACAGGGATTTTTGTGTACTTTGTTTACAAATATATCTTTTTTGGGGGGGGCGGGGGTCTGATTGGAGAGAGGGGAGCGGGCAGGACACTTCTATTGGTCTTTCATTTCTCTATTTTCATCCGTCTTTGTTCTCTGGCTCCTGTGGGCCTCCCATCGTGGTGGCGTCTGTCGTCGCAGAGCACCGGCTCTGGGCACATGTGCTCCAGAGCTCCGGCTCGGTAATTGGACACATCAGTCCAGCCGCTCCGCGGCACGCGGGATCTTCCCAGGCCAGGGATCGAACCGGCACCCCTTGCACTGCAAGGCAGTGTCCTTACCCACTGGACCACCAGGGGAATCCCTACAAATATATCTAAAGTGATTGGACCACCACTAGATTATAGATACTTGATAAATATTTTATTCTTGTATTAATAATTTCATAATATCTCATTCTTGTATTCTGTGCTCAACAAAGAAATTTAGGAGAAACCTACATTTTAGGTCTTGTTTTTAACTTCTAGTCTCTATATATGAAATTCTTTTTTTTTGATTCATTTGAAATATTACTAATTATATCAGAGTCACAATGACCTTGCCATATGAAATCTTGTGCTGGTTTAGAGTGAGTACCATGGAATCAGACTTGGATCAGACTTGGGATCTTGGCATCACCATTGAACAACTTTGTGATCTTGGGAAAATGGTTTAGTATATCCATGAATTGGTTTCCTTTCTGAATGATATAGGTGTTTTTAATGTTATCTATCTCATAAAGTTGTTGTGAAATATGTATATTTAGGAAGATTTTAAGTTTTAAAGTGTGGACTCCAGTCATTATATAAAGCAGGTATTTACTTATTCACTAACTTATGAGTACCTATTGGAGGAGGACATGGCAACCCACTGAGTATTCTTGCCTGGAGAATCCCATGGACAGAGAAGCCTGATGGGCTATGGTTCATGGGGTCATAAAGATTAGGACACAACTGAAGTGACTTAGCACAGCACAACATGAGTACTTATATAGAGACAGTCTTGTAGATAATTTACTGAATTATAGGATTGGAAGAGTTTTAAAAGAGTCAATTATCTTTAAAAATATTCTCAGTACCTAAACTATTGGAATGGATATGCGTATAGTAGTCTCTTTTAAATAGTGTATACCTGATCAGAATACATGTTAAACAATTATCAGCTTACACTTACTTCACATGTATTTAACAGAATAGTTAGACAGATAAGCAGAATTTGGGGGGAATAATTATACCTAAACTTTATTGAGCACTTTTTAATCCCAGATATTATACTAAATGCTTGAAAGACAAAGTTTTGATGATGATACAAAGAGTTACAGGATCAATGTGTCTGGGAAACAGGGAAAGTCCTCGGAGAAGCAGGGTCCAAATACACAATCCCAGATGGACATCCAAGCAATCATATGAAATGAGATGTGGAACTGGTTTAAAGTGAATCCAAAGTTGCAGACATTTCATTTAAGAACATTCCTGGGGCATTTGGTATATGCCAAGAACTGGAAATAAGGGACATTTATTTATCATAGACTTGCTAGGTAATGGCACAACTTCCTTTAGTTTGCAAGGAACATCACAAGACTGCTGATGACTTTGTAAATTACTTGGTATCTCTGTCTCCCTTTTTTCTCTCTCCTAATGACGGTTTAGCTGGAAATGGTTTTATTACTAGAAACACTCAGAGCAAGAATACAGTTCCTGACAACTTAAATTTGATTGATTTAACAAACATCATATGCACAGAAGCAACTTCCTGATTTCATTGTCTTGACACTATCTCCTCCCTTTGTTTCCAGCAAGGGCTATAATTTCTAATACTTTTGATAGTGTCTCAGGAAGCAGAACTAATATGGGAAGAGTAAATGGAAAGGTAAACTGACAATCTCTGATGTAAAAGTCTAGAACGATCAGTGGGAAATCTTAACCAGTGAGGCCATTGGCCACATAATGCAGTCAGCCCTGTAAAATTGTACCATCTCAGTGGTGGCTAAGGAATCAGATTTCTTCTAATTAAGGGAAATCTTAGCAAATATTTCCATTTCATACTAAGGCAAAGTACAAGTATTTTATTTCAAATATGTAAATATAATGGTGGGATTCATTTAACATGATGGGTTAGCCTCAGAGAATTTGAGTCTTTGAGGTGAGTTCTATGTTTTATTAAACTGCATTTCCATACGGTAACTGGGATTCTCTAAAAGTACAATGTTTATTTTAAAAAATTCAAATATGTAAATATTTAGTAGCTTACACTAAAACATGTTAAACAATTNTCAGCTTACACTTACTTCACATGTATTTAACAGAATAGTTAGACAGATAAGCAGAATTTGGGGGGAATAATTATACCTAAACTTTATTGAGCACTTTTTAATCCCAGATATTATACTAAATGCTTGAAAGACAAAGTTTTGATGATGATACAAAGAGTTACAGGATCAATGTGTCTGGGAAACAGGGAAAGTCCTCGGAGAAGCAGGGTCCAAATACACAATCCCAGATGGACATCCAAGCAATCATATGAAATGAGATGTGGAACTGGTTTAAAGTGAATCCAAAGTTGCAGACATTTCATTTAAGAACATTCCTGGGGCATTTGGTATATGCCAAGAACTGGAAATAAGGGACATTTATTTATCATAGACTTGCTAGGTAATGGCACAACTTCCTTTAGTTTGCAAGGAACATCACAAGACTGCTGATGACTTTGTAAATTACTTGGTATCTCTGTCTCCCTTTTTTTCTCTCTCTCCTAATGACGGTTTAGCTGGAAATGGTTTTATTACTAGAAACACTCAGAGCAAGAATACAGTTCCTGACAACTTAAATTTGATTGATTTAACAAACATCATATGCACAGAAGCAACTTCCTGATTTCATTGTCTTGACACTATCTCCTCCCTTTGTTTCCAGCAAGGGCTATAATTTCTAATACTTTTGATAGTGTCTCAGGAAGCAGAACTAATATGGGAAGAGTAAATGGAAAGGTAAACTGACAATCTCTGATGTAAAAGTCTAGAACGATCAGTGGGAAATCTTAACCAGTGAGGCCATTGGCCACATAATGCAGTCAGCCCTGTAAAATTGTACCATCTCAGTGGTGGCTAAGGAATCAGATTTCTTCTAATTAAGGGAAATCTTAGCAAATATTTCCATTTCATACTAAGGCAAAGTACAAGTATTTTATTTCAAATATGTAAATATAATGGTGGGATTCATTTAACATGATGGGTTAGCCTCAGAGAATTTGAGTCTTTGAGGTGAGTTCTATGTTTTATTAAACTGCATTTCCATACTAACTGCTTTGGTGTTAACTGGGATTCTCTTAAACTAAGACTCAAGCCAGGATTATGATACATTTTAGGAGTTAATTAGCAGAACAAATTCAAATAATACTAATTACCTGATGAAAATATTTGAAGTTTATGCTAAATATTTCTTACTGTGTGCATGTTAAGTCACTTCAATTGTGTCCATCTCTTTGTGACCCCATGAACTGTAGCCTACCAGGCTCTTCTGTCCATGGGATTCTCCAGGCAGAAATACTGGAGTGGGTTGCCATTGTTCTACTCACAGTTGGGCATACATCCAGCCTGCCACCTGTTCTGGTATGGCCCAGGAGCTAAGAATCATTTTTATCATTTTAAGTAGTTGGAGAAAAACAAGATTATTTTGTGAAATGTGACAATTATATACAATTCAAATTTCAGTGCTTATAGTTACGGTTTTATTGGAACATAGGCAGTCTTGTTTGTTTCTGTATAGTCTAGTTCTGCTTTCACACTAAAATGGCAGAATTCTGTGAGTAGCTGTGACAGAGACCATACGGTGCAGGAAGCCTAAAATATTTACTCTCTTGTCCTTCATAGAGAGGTTTGCTGACCCCTGTTCAGGCTCATCACACTAATCCTCTCATGAAGCAAATGTAATAGAGAAAATGAATATATGCACAGCTGCCTGAGTCCACACCACTTATACAAAATAACAATGTTTTCACTCTCCTTGATATTTTAATCTTAATGAAAAGATTATAAACATTCTAAAATAGAGGACCAAGAGAAAAGCACACTAAAATAGATCTTCTTTTTTTGTAGCCGCTTGTGCCCAAAGTTCTTTGTTAGGCTTCTGTGCCCAGACTGGACATGCCATGGTACAGACTATGAACATGGATCATAAAAGATGACAGAGTTGGCCAAAATCTGAGTTGGTGTCAGCTGCGTAACTGTGCTCCAACATCTCAGTGGGTCCCTGGATCAGCAGACTCTCTGATGAGAGCACATATTAACTGCATATCTTCTCTGGAAAGTGCTCTCTATTCTCCAACCTACTTGGCTTCACATAATTCAGCAGGTCATTTTTTTTTTTTTTTCTGTTTCTCTCAGAGCCAGTGCCACCATCCATTCTAAAGTACTAAACCATTGAAGGAATGTAAAATATTTATTTTCATGCAAATGTGGGCATTATCAGAAATTTCTGGTTCCAACCTAATGTGCCAATCTTTGAAAACTTCCGCAATGTGTTGAATGATATTTTATTAATTTTTATGGCATTGCTTTATTCACTATTACAGTGATTGTTGTACACCATTACACTGTAAATATATGTTTTTTACAGCTGATAAAAAGATGACTATAAATAGAATAAAAAGACTCATTTCCCTAGGGTCTGGCAGAAATACTGGAGTGGGTTGCCATTGTTCTACTCACAGTTGGGCATACATCCAGCCTGCCACCTGTTCTGGTATGGCCCAGGAGCTAAGAATCATTTTTATCATTTTAAGTAGTTGGAGAAAAACAAGATTATTTTGTGAAATGTGACAATTATATACAATTCAAATTTCAGTGCTTATAGTTACGGTTTTATTGGAACATAGGCAGTCTTGTTTGTTTCTGTATAGTCTAGTTCTGCTTTCACACTAAAATGGCAGAATTCTGTGAGTAGCTGTGACAGAGACCATACGGTGCAGGAAGCCTAAAATATTTACTCTCTTGTCCTTCATAGAGAGGTTTGCTGACCCCTGTTCAGGCTCATCACACTAATCCTCTCATGAAGCAAATGTAATAGAGAAAATGAATATATGCACAGCTGCCTGAGTCCACACCACTTATACAAAATAACAATGTTTTCACTCTCCTTGATATTTTAATCTTAATGAAAAGATTATAAACATTCTAAAATAGAGGACCAAGAGAAAAGCACACTAAAATAGATCTTCTTTTTTTGTAGCCGCTTGTGCCCAAAGTTCTTTGTTAGGCTTCTGTGCCCAGACTGGACATGCCATGGTACAGACTATGAACATGGATCATAAAAGATGACAGAGTTGGCCAAAATCTGAGTTGGTGTCAGCTGCGTAACTGTGCTCCAACATCTCAGTGGGTCCCTGGATCAGCAGACTCTCTGATGAGAGCACATATTAACTGCATATCTTCTCTGGAAAGTGCTCTCTATTCTCCAACCTACTTGGCTTCACATAATTCAGCAGGTCATTTTTTTTTTTTTTTCTGTTTCTCTCAGAGCCAGTGCCACCATCCATTCTAAAGTACTAAACCATTGAAGGAATGTAAAATATTTATTTTCATGCAAATGTGGGCATTATCGAGAAATTTCTGGTTCCAACCTAATGGGCCAAGCTTTGAAAACTTCCTCAATGTGTTGAAGAATATTTTATTAATTTTTATGGCATTGCTTTATTCACTATTACAGTGATTGTTGTACACCATTACACTGTAAATATATGTTTATACCTTTACACACTTTGCCTATCAAATGTAACTAAAAAGATGACTATAAATAGAATAAAAAGATACAATTTCATTTATGAAAATTTCACCATGTGATGGAAAGATGATAGGTTGAATCTTATATTAAAAAGTTTTAAACCTTTTAATTTGCAGTATAGTACTTATTTTTCTTTAAACTTAGTTACATTCTGGGCAGAAGTTTACACCCTATATGTATAATTTAGGGAATTAAAACTTTCACGAGCACTATGCAATTATTATATTGCTTTTTAATGGTGATGTACCGATTCACTAGACTATTGGTGAATTCAGATTCACTGACTGTTACTTCTGACCAAGTAAATTTAAGTACCACTGAAGAAAAAGACGGTATTAGAAAAGCAATATAGACGCTGAAGATATCTGTTCTGTTACCAGTTTTTGAAAAATGAGGATGCAGATTAAAGCCTAAATAAGATGTCAGTTATCAAGCTACTTCAATGTTTAAACCCTAGCCAAATGCTAAGATCATAGAAAGATGGTTCCCAGGTGACCTCAAGCTATTCAAACACCTATTAGGATCATTTTTCCCACCAGTATGAAAAAGGGAAGTTAATAAAAAAGGAAGTTTAAGCAATATATTTCTGTCATACAGAGCACACTTTGTATGTATACAACTTAGAGAACTTTGAGGCCTGCCAAATTCCAGTCTCAGATGTACATTTAGACTGTGTCTGAAGTACCACCATACAAGAAGTTTACCATACAGACCAGCAAATTAAAATAAGAAAAAAAAGTCTCTTTCTTTACTCTTCTCCTCACCCTCATCGGCAACTCTTTATTTCCTCTTCAGTTTCTGCCATTAGAGTGGTGTCATCTGTATATCTGAGATTGTTCATATTTTTCCCAGAAATCTTGATTCCAGCCCATGATTCATCCAGCCTGGCATTTCACATGATGCACCCTGCATATAAGTTAAATAAACAGGATGACAATAAACAGCTTTGTCAAAATCCTTTCCCATATTAGAACCAGTAGTTCCATGTCTAGTTCTAACTGTTGCTTCTTGACTTGGATACAGATTTCTAAGAAGGCAAGTAAGGTTGTCTGGTATTCCCATCTCTGACAATTTCCCACAGTTTGTTGTGATTCACACAGTCAAGGCTTTGGTGTAGTCAATGAAGCAGACATTTTTCTGGAGTCCCCTTGCTTTATCCATCATCAAATTGGCAAACTGATTTCTCTGCCTCTTCAAAAGCCAGTTTGTACATCTGGAAGTTCTCAGTTCATGTACTGCTGAAGCCTAGCTTTAAAGATTTTGAGCATAACCTTACTAGCATGTGAAATGAGAGCAACTGTACAGAAATTTAAACATTCTTTGGAATAGCACTTCTTTGGGTTTGATATGAAAACTGACCTTTTCCAGTTCTGTTGCCACTGCTGAGTTTTCCAAATTTGGTGACATAATGAGTGGAGAACTTTAACTGCATCCATCTTGTAGAATTTTAAATAGCTCAGCTGGAATTCTGTCACCTCCACTAACTTTGTTTGTAGTCACGCCTCCTAAGGCCAAGTTGATGTTAGTCTCCTTGATGTCCAGCTCTAAGTGCGTGACCACACCATCATTGTCATATGGCTCATTAAGATCTTGTTTGTACAGTTATTCTCTGTATTCTTAGCACTCTTCTTAATCTCTTCTGCTTCTGTTAGGAACTTACCATCTTCATCTTTTATCTGCCATACAGAGCACACTTTGTATGTATACAACTTAGAGAACTTTGAGGCCTGCCAAATTCCAGTCTCAGATGTACATTTAGACTGTGTCTGAAGTACCACCATACAAGAAGTTTACCATACAGACCAGCAAATTAAAATAAGAAAAAAAAGTCTCTTTCTTTACTCTTCTCCTCACCCTCATCGGCAACTCTTTATTTCCTCTTCAGTTTCTGCCATTAGAGTGGTGTCATCTGTATATCTGAGATTGTTCATATTTTTCCCAGAAATCTTGATTCCAGCCCATGATTCATCCAGCCTGGCATTTCACATGATGCACCCTGCATATAAGTTAAATAAACAGGATGACAATAAACAGCTTTGTCAAAATCCTTTCCCATATTAGAACCAGTAGTTCCATGTCTAGTTCTAACTGTTGCTTCTTGACTTGGATACAGATTTCTAAGAAGGCAAGTAAGGTTGTCTGGTATTCCCATCTCTGACAATTTCCCACAGTTTGTTGTGATTCACACAGTCAAGGCTTTGGTGTAGTCAATGAAGCAGACATTTTTCTGGAGTCCCCTTGCTTTATCCATCATCAAATTGGCAAACTGATTTCTCTGCCTCTTCAAAAGCCAGTTTGTACATCTGGAAGTTCTCAGTTCATGTACTGCTGAAGCCTAGCTTTAAAGATTTTGAGCATAACCTTACTAGCATGTGAAATGAGAGCAACTGTACAGAAATTTAAACATTCTTTGGAATAGCACTTCTTTGGGTTTGATATGAAAACTGACCTTTTCCAGTTCTGTTGCCACTGCTGAGTTTTCCAAATTTGGTGACATAATGAGTGGAGAACTTTAACTGCATCCATCTTGTAGAATTTTAAATAGCTCAGCTGGAATTCTGTCACCTCCACTAACTTTGTTTGTAGTCACGCCTCCTAAGGCCAAGTTGATGTTAGTCTCCTTGATGTCCAGCTCTAAGTGCGTGACCACACCATCATTGTCATATGGCTCATTAAGATCTTGTTTGTACAGTTATTCTCTGTATTCTTAGCACTCTTCTTAATCTCTTCTGCTTCTGTTAGGAACTTACCATCTTCATCTTTTATCATGCCCATCTTTGCATGAAATATTCTTTTGATATCTCTAGTTTTCTTCAAGAAATCACTAGTCTTTCCCATTCATTTGTTTTCCTCTATTTCTTTTCATTGTTCTTTTAAGAAGGTTTTCTTATCTCTTCTTGTTCTCTGGAACTCTGAATTCAGTTGTGTATAACTTTCCCTTACTCCTTTGCCTCTTGCTTCAGCTATTTGTAAAGCCTCCTCAGATAACCATTTTGTCTTCTTCAATTTCTTTTTCTTTGGGATGGTTTTGGTCACAGCCTCTTGTACAGTGTTACAAAACTCTGTCCATAGTTCTTCAGGCATTCTGCCTACCAGATATAAACCCTTGAACCTCTTTGTCACCTCCATCGTATAATCATAGGGATTTGATTTAGGTCATACTTAAATGGCATAGTTGCTTTATTTACTTTCTTCAATTGAAAGCCTGAATTTTGCAATAAGGAGCTCATGATCTGAATCACAGTCAGCTCAAGGTCTTGTTTTCTTTTCAAATAGTATATAACTTTTCCAAGTTCAGGCACAAAGAACATAATCAAGCAGATTTATATATTGACCATCTGGTGAAATCCACGTGCAGCGATATCTCTTTGGATTGTTGGAAAAGGGCGTTTGCTATGACCAGCATGTTCTCTTGACAAAAAATAGTCAATTTTATAATCCTGTTTTCTATTGCTAAGATATATTTGACATATAACTTTCTATTACTTCAAGAAATGGTATACAAATAATCATAATTCAACCTTAATATAAATACCAAAATTTTTGTAACTAATCAACATGACTTAAGATTCATACAGAATGTAAATCTTAAAGAATGTCTGTTGTTTTGTTGTTTTGTTTGCTAAATTGTGTCCGAGTCTTTTGACACCCCATGGATTGTAGCCCTCCAGGCCTCTCTGTCCGTGGGATTTCCCAGGCAAAAATACTAGAGTGAGTTCCCAACCCAGGAATCAAATCCACATCTATGAATAGCTCAGGTCTCCTGCATTGCAGGTGGTTCCTTTACTGCTGAGCCCACAGGGAAGCTCTCAGAAATGTCTAGGAAAATACTTAACATTAAGCTGTGAGAGGGAACCAATCTTACCAGATATTAAGTATGTTATAAAATGTTTCTATAATCAAAGTTGAGTAACTATATGGATGTGCCTTTGAGTACCCACACCTCTTTTCTGACCAATTGCCATCTGCTGTTAAGAAAATCAGGTAAGCATTTATTTTTCTCCTTTCAGTTATTGTGTCATTTATTTGTAGAATTTCCAGTTTGATTTCATAAAGTAATTTTCACTTCTCACTTGAGATTCCCTATGTGTTCACTCATTAATATCATTTTCTTTGTCTCTCTCTTTTCATACACAAACATGCATACATCTATAATGATATAGGTGTGTGTGTGTTTCTCTAAAAATTATGCCTGACTTAAAGTCATCATCAGCGAACTCTAAACTATGTTGGGCTCAGTTTTTACATTTTTTGAACTAGTGGTTACATTTTCTTGTCTACTTGAATCTCTAAACACATTTTGACTGTGCACTGAAACTTCTGAATGCCATGCTGAAAAATTCCCCTAAAAAGTGTATGTTGTTTCTTTCTGGTCAACATCTTAAACAGAGATTCAGGTTGCTGTCGATCTGTAGAAAGCCCAGTATTTTTCCAATCTCCTCTCAGTGGGATTATACTTTCAAATTATGTCTGTCATGACGATTTTGTTGAGACTTGGGTTTTAGTTTCTTAGGACCAGCCTCGTGTAAGTTTACCATAGGTTTGGACCTTATTCCTAATTGAGGACCCTTCTTGAAACTCAGACATTTTCTCTTTTCTGGCTACTGCCTGAACTCTGAACTTCCTCTATTTTGCCTGACTTCTGTCATCTGTAGATGCTCTGGGAGTAGCCACTCCAGCTAAGCCTCATGCAAGCTCCTCAGGCAAGCAGTGACAGACTGCCATCTTTGCTTGCTACAACTCCCTGTAGAGATTCAGAACAATCATGGGGCTCATCCCCATGAGTTTTCCTTTGCTCAGGAATTGCAGTCTTCACTTCCTGCTGTCCAGAGTCTGCAAATAATTTCCTCTTGCTTCCCCATCCCCAGTTCTATGATCATTTATCACACCAAGCTGAGGTCAGTCCCAGTTATTTTGACATTATCAAATGAAATAGAAGTCTCTTGCATGATTCTTCATTGTTTTCTCTACTGGTGTTCCAGAGGCCTTATTTCATTAATGCAGTATGTTACATCAATATATTTTTTGGATTCTAGAAGATCCTTTTTTTAAAAAAAAATTATGTTAAAGGTTTTACAGAGTTTTGTTGTTCATAGACATGCATGTTCCCCAGTTATATGCATATCCCTGGTCCCCTCCCCCTCCCAGGTCCCCCCAGCCCATCCCTCCAGACCATCGCACCAAGCCATTGTACTCCTATTCCCTTAGCACAACGACAATAGCTATCTTTTTCACACATGACAGTATAGGTTTCCATGTTACTCCTTCTATGCGCTGTTCATTCCTCACAATGTCCATGTCTATTCTCTGTTTTTCCATGAGGTCACTGCGTGTGTTATTATGATCATCTGACTAGATTCCATATATATATGTGTTAGCATACTGTACTGTGGGGACCTTCCGCAGAAAGGAAGGCAGCGGGATTGCCCCCGGCTGAACCGGGAGATCTCAGAGAGAGGTGAATCTTGCTGCCCGCCACCCAGCACCCCCCACCCCGCCCCCCGCAGGCGGGAGACAATCAGATGCGACAGGGGTTCCGTCAGAGCAGTTCTGCTTTATTAGCGTAGATCCACAGCTGACAAGTGCAGGGGGTCTTGCACGGGACTTCCTATAGATTACACCAATCAAGCTAAAGGTCAAGCAGTCATCCATGAGTGCGGAAACCAGGGGAACCAATCAGAAATTTTGACCATCAATTAACAATTTAGATCACACCCTGTTTCTTCCTGTAGGCGCCATTTTAGCTCCAAACTGCAAACATGTGCTTAAGCTTCTTTCACTCCCACGTCCCTTCCTGTAGGCACCATTTTAGCTCCAAGCTGAAACAATGTGCTTAAGCTTGCTTTCACTCCCACGTCCCTTCCTGTAGGCGCCATTTTAGCTCCAAGCTGAAACAATGTGCTTAAGCTTCCTTATGCTTGCAACAGTCCTCTTTCAATTCAGAGCCCCACACTGTACTTGTCTTTCACTTTTTGACTTACCTCACTTTTTATGATAGGTTCTAGCTCCAGCCACCTCATTAGGGCTGATTCTTCTGCATTTCTTTTAACAGCTGAGTAGTATTCCATTGTATATATATACCAGAGCGGCTTTATCCATTCATTTGTTGATGGATATCTAGGTTGCTTCCATGTTTTGGCTATTGTATAGACAGCCACAATGAACAGTGGGGTACAGGTGTTTCTGCCAGTTTTGGTTTCATCAGACTATAAGCCTACTAGTGGAATTGCTGGGTCATGGGGTGCTTCTATTTTTAATTTTTTAAGGAATCTCCATACTGTCTTCCATAGAGACTGTATCAATTGACATTCCCACCAGCAATGCAGGAGTGTTCCCTTTTCTCTGCACCCTCTCCAGCATTTATTGTCTGTCGATTTGTGGATGATGGCCATTTTGACAGGAGTGAGGTGATATCTCATTGTAGTTTTGATTTGCATTTCTCTAATTATTAGTGAAGTTGAGTATCGTTTCATGTGCTTTTGGGCCATCTGTATGTCCTCTTTGAAGAAGTGTCTCTTTAGATCTTTTTTCCATTTTTTGATTGGGTTGTTCGTTTTTCTGGTGCTGAGTTGTCTGAGTTGCCTGTAAATTTTGGAAATTAATTGTTTGTTATTTCATTTGCTATGATTTTCTCCCACTCTGTGGGGTGTCTGTTCAGCTTTTTTTTTTTTTTTTTTGCTGTACAAAAGCTTTTAAGTTTCATGAGGTCCCACACATTCATTTTTCTTTTCAGTTCCGCTATTTTAGTAGATGGGTCAGAGAAGATCTTGCTTTGATTTATATCCTTGAGGGTTTTGCCTATATTCTCTTATAAGAGTTTGATGGTTTTTGGTCTTACATTTAGGTCTTTAATCCATTTTGAGTTGATCTTTGTGTATGGTGTCAGGGAATGTTCCAATGTCATTTTTTTCATGTAGCTGTCGAATTTTCCCAGCACCACTTGTTGAAGAGGCTGTCTTTGTCCCATTTTCTCGTTTTGCCTCCTTTGTCAAAAATAAGGTACCCATAGGTGTGTGGGTTTATCTCTGGGTTCTCTATCTTGTTCCATTGGTTTATAGTTCTGTTTTTGTGCCAGCACCATACTATCTTGATGACTGTTGCTTTGTGCAACAGTCCTCTTTCAATTCAGAGCCCCACACTGTACTTGTCTTTCACTTTTGACTTACCTCACTTTTGATGATAGGTTCTAGCTCCAGCCACCTCATTAGGGCTGATTCTTCTGCATTTCTTTTAACAGCTGAGTAGTATTCCATTGTATATATATACCAGAGCGGCTTTATCCATTCATTTGTTGATGGATATCTAGGTTGCTTCCATGTTTTGGCTATTGTATAGACAGCCACAATGAACAGTGGGGTACAGGTGTTTCTGCCAGTTTTGGTTTCATCAGACTATAAGCCTACTAGTGGAATTGCTGGGTCATGGGGTGCTTCTATTTTTAATTTTTTAAGGAATCTCCATACTGTCTTCCATAGAGACTGTATCAATTGACATTCCCACCAGCAATGCAGGAGTGTTCCCTTTTCTCTGCACCCTCTCCAGCATTTATTGTCTGTCGATTTGTGGATGATGGCCATTTTGACAGGAGTGAGGTGATATCTCATTGTAGTTTTGATTTGCATTTCTCTAATTATTAGTGAAGTTGAGTATCGTTTCATGTGCTTTTGGGCCATCTGTATGTCCTCTTTGAAGAAGTGTCTCTTTAGATCTTTTTTCCATTTTTTGATTGGGTTGTTCGTTTTTCTGGTGCTGAGTTGTCTGAGTTGCCTGTAAATTTTGGAAATTAATTGTTTGTTATTTCATTTGCTATGATTTTCTCCCACTCTGTGGGGTGTCTGTTCAGCTTTTTTTTTTTTTTTTTTGCTGTACAAAAGCTTTTAAGTTTCATGAGGTCCCACACATTCATTTTTCTTTTCAGTTCCGCTATTTTAGTAGATGGGTCAGAGAAGATCTTGCTTTGATTTATATCCTTGAGGGTTTTGCCTATATTCTCTTATAAGAGTTTGATGGTTTTTGGTCTTACATTTAGGTCTTTAATCCATTTTGAGTTGATCTTTGTGTATGGTGTCAGGGAATGTTCCAATGTCATTTTTTTCATGTAGCTGTCGAATTTTCCCAGCACCACTTGTTGAAGAGGCTGTCTTTGTCCCATTTTCTCGTTTTGCCTCCTTTGTCAAAAATAAGGTACCCATAGGTGTGTGGGTTTATCTCTGGGTTCTCTATCTTGTTCCATTGGTTTATAGTTCTGTTTTTGTGCCAGCACCATACTATCTTGATGACTGTTGCTTTGTAGTAGAGTCTGAAGTTAGGAAGGCTGATTCCTCCAGCTCTGTTTTTCTTTCTCAGGACTGCTTTCACTATTTGTGGTCTTTTGTGTTTCCATATGATTCATATGGAACACAGTTATTATTTGGTCTAGTTATTCTTTGATCTAGTTCTGTGAAAAATGTCATTGGTAGTTTGATAGGGATCGCACTGAATCTGTAGATGATATTTCGTAGTATGGTCATTTTCACAATATTGATTCTTCCGATCCATTAACATGGAATCTCTCTCCATCTTAAATTTCTCTCATGAGTGTCTTGTAATTTTCTGTGTATAGTTCTTTTGTTTCTTTGGGCAGGCTTATTCCTAGATATTTGATTCTTTTGGTTGCAATGGTGAAGGGGATTGCCTCTTTGATTTCGTTTTCTGATTTTTCATTGTTTGTGTATAGGAATGCCAGTGATTTCTGTGTATTGACTTTGTATCCCGCGACTTTGCTGAATTCGTTGAATAGCTCTAGTAGTTTTGTAATAGTGTCTTTGGGGTTTTCTATGTATAATATGTCATCTGCAAAAAGAGAACTTGACTTTTTTTCCAATCTGGATTCCTTTTATTTCTTTCTCTTCTCTTACTGCTGTTTCTAGAACTTCCAGAACTGTGTTGAATAATAGTGGCAAAAGAGGGCACCCCTGTCTTGTTCCTGATCTTAGAGGGAATGCTTTCCGTTTTTCACCATTGAGGATAATGTTTGCTGTGGGCTTCTCATATATGGCTTTCACTATGTTGAGATAGGTTCCTTCTATGCCCATTTTCTGAAGAATTTTTATCATAAATGGATGTTGCACTTTATTGAAGGCTTTTTCTGCATCTATTGAGATGATCATGTGATTTTTGTCTATAAGTTTGTTGATATGGTGTGTCACATTGATTGTAGCTGTCGAATTTTCCCAGCACCACTTGTTGAAGAGGCTGTCTTTGTCCCATTTTCTCGTTTTGCCTCCTTTGTCAAAAATAAGGTACCCATAGGTGTGTGGGTTTATCTCTGGGTTCTCTATCTTGTTCCATTGGTTTATAGTTCTGTTTTTGTGCCAGCACCATACTATCTTGATGACTGTTGCTTTGTAGTAGAGTCTGAAGTTAGGAAGGCTGATTCCTCCAGCTCTGTTTTTCTTTCTCAGGACTGCTTTCACTATTTGTGGTCTTTTGTGTTTCCATATGATTCATATGGAACACAGTTATTATTTGGTCTAGTTATTCTTTGATCTAGTTCTGTGAAAAATGTCATTGGTAGTTTGATAGGGATCGCACTGAATCTGTAGATGATATTTCGTAGTATGGTCATTTTCACAATATTGATTCTTCCGATCCATTAACATGGAATCTCTCTCCATCTTAAATTTCTCTCATGAGTGTCTTGTAATTTTCTGTGTATAGTTCTTTTGTTTCTTTGGGCAGGCTTATTCCTAGATATTTGATTCTTTTGGTTGCAATGGTGAAGGGGATTGCCTCTTTGATTTCGTTTTCTGATTTTTCATTGTTTGTGTATAGGAATGCCAGTGATTTCTGTGTATTGACTTTGTATCCCGCGACTTTGCTGAATTCGTTGAATAGCTCTAGTAGTTTTGTAATAGTGTCTTTGGGGTTTTCTATGTATAATATGTCATCTGCAAAAAGAGAGAACTTGACTTTTTTTCCAATCTGGATTCCTTTTATTTCTTTCTCTTCTCTTACTGCTGTTTCTAGAACTTCCAGAACTGTGTTGAATAATAGTGGCAAAAGAGGGCACCCCTGTCTTGTTCCTGATCTTAGAGGGAATGCTTTCCGTTTTTCACCATTGAGGATAATGTTTGCTGTGGGCTTCTCATATATGGCTTTCACTATGTTGAGATAGGTTCCTTCTATGCCCATTTTCTGAAGAATTTTTATCATAAATGGATGTTGCACTTTATTGAAGGCTTTTTCTGCATCTATTGAGATGATCATGTGATTTTCGTCTTTCAGTGTGTTGATATGGTGTGTCACATTGATTGATTTGTGGATATTGAAGAATCCCTGCATGCCTGGGATGAACCCGACTTGATCATGTTGTATGAGTTTTTTGATATGTCATTGAATTGTTTGCTAGGATTTTGTTGAGGATCTTGGCATCTAAGTTCATCAGTGAAATTGGCCTATAATTTTCTTTTTTTGCGCTGTCTTTGCCTGGTTTTTGTATCAGGGTGATGGTGGCCTCGTAGAATGTGTTTAGAAATTTTCCTTCCTGTGCAATTTTTTGAAAGAGTTTTAGAAGGACAGGCATTAGCTCTTTAAATGTTTGGTAGAATTCGGCTGTGAAGCCAACTGGCCCTGGGCTTTTATTTTTGGGTAGATTTTTGATCACAAATTCGATTTCTGAGCTTGTGATTCAGTTGTTCATAGTTTCTATTTCTTCCTGGCTCAGTCTTGGGAGATTAATCTTCCCCAGGAAACTGTCCATTTCTTCCAGGGTGTCCAGTTTGTTGCCATAGAGTTGCTCATAGTAGTCTCTTAGAATCCTTTGGATTTCTGAATTATCTGTTGTAATCTCTCCTTTTTCATTTTTGATTTTGTTGATCTGGTTCTTCTCTCTCTTTTTCCTAATGAGTCTGGCCAGTGGCTTGTCAATTTTGTTTACCTTTTCAAAGAACCGGCTTCTCATTTTGTTTATCTTTGCTATTGTTTCTTTCATTTCTTTCTCATTTATTTCTGCTCTGATCTTTATGATTTCTCTTCTTCTGCTGGCTTTGGGGTGTTTTTGTTCTTTTTTATCCAGTTGTTTTAAGTGTAGGGTTAGCTCGTCTGCTTCATATTTTCCTAGTTTCTTGAGGTAGGATTGAATTGCTACAAATTTCCCTCTTAGAACTGCTTTTGCAGTATCCCATAGATTTTGCACGGTCATATGTTCATTGTCATTTTCTTCTAGTAATTGTTTAATTTCTCCTTTGATTTCCTCAGTGATTAGTTGGTTTTTTAGGTATGTGTTGATTAATCTCCATTTGTTTGTTTTTAGCTTTTTTTTTTCATGCAGTTGATCTCTAGTCTCATTGCATTGTGGTCTGAGAAAATGGTTGATATAATTTCAGTTTCCTTGAATTGACTGAGGATTGATTTGTGGACCAAGATGTAGTTTATCCAGGAGAATGTTCCATGAGCACTTGAGAAGAAAGTGTATTCTTCTGCTTTTGGATGGAACGTCCTAAAGATATCGATGAGGTCCATCTTTTCTAGTGTGGCATTTAGGCTTATGTTTCTTTCTTAATTTTCTGTTTGGTTGATCTGTCCATTGGTGTGAGAGGAGTGTTAAAGTCTCCTAGTATTACCATGTTATTGTTGATTTCTTCTTTTAAGTCTGAAAGTATCTGTCTTATGTATTGAGGTGCCTCTGTGTTGGGTGCGTAGATATTCATGACTGTTATGTCTTCCTCTTGAATAGATCCCTTAATCATGATGTAGTGACCTGCCTTGTCTCTTAGAATCTTCTTTATTTTAAAATCTATTTTTGTCTGATATGAGGATTGCTACTCCAGCTTTCTTTTGATTTCCATTTGCATGGAATATCTTTTTCCAGCCTTTCACTTTCAGTCTATGAGTGTCTCTAGGTCTGAAGTGGTCTCTTGTAAACAGCATATATATGGGTCTTGCTTCTGGATCCATTCAGCCAGCCTGTGTCGTTTGGTTGGAGCATTTAGTCCATTTATGTTCAATGTAATTATTGATACGAATGCTCCTTTTGCCATCTTATTAGATATTTGTGGTTTGATTTGTAGGACTTCTCCTACTCTTATATTTATTGGCTATATCAGGCCCTTTAGCACTTGTTGTAGGGCTGGTTTTGTGGTACAGAATTCTTTTAGCTTTTGCTTGTCTATGAAGCTTTTGAGTTCTGCACCAATTCTGAATGACTCTTGTTGGTTAGAGAATTCTTGGTTGGAGGTTATTCTCTTTTAGCTGTTTAAATGTGTCTTGCCATTCTCTTCTGGCCTGCAGGGTTTCTGTTGAAAGATCCGCAGTTAGATGTATGGGGTTTCCTTTATATGTTATTTGTTGTTTGCTCCTAGCTGCTTTTAGTATTCTGTCTTTATATTTAGTCTGCGTTAGTTTGATTAGAGTGTGCCTTTGTGTGTTTCTTCTGGGGTTTCTGCTGTATGGAACTCTGTGCTTCTTGGACTTGGTTGACTATTTCCTTTCCCATGCTGGGGAAGTTTTCAACTATAACCTCCTCAAGAATTTTTTCGTAGCCTTTCTTCCCCTCTTCTTCTTCTGGAACTCCTATAATTCTAATGTTGGTGCGTTTGATATTGTCCCGTAAGTGTTTAATGCTATCCTAGGTTCTTTTGATTCTTTCAGCTTTATTCTGTTCTTCAGCAGTTACTTCCACCATTCTATCTTCCAGCTCACTTATCCGTTCTTCTGCCTCTGATACTCTACTGTTGAGGCCTTCTATAGTATTTTTGAGTTCAGCAATTGAGTTGGTGGTCTCTATTTGCTTACTTTTCATTTCTTGCGTGTCTCTTCTCAGCGCACTAATTTCCTCTAATATTCTGTTTTCGGTGTTTTGCATCCTCATTAGTATAGTTTTTCTGATTTCTCTTTCAGATAATTTGTCTATCTCCTCCTCTGTCATTTGAAGCTGTTTTTTTCTAGCTTGGTCCTTCATTTGTGCAGTGTTTCTCCGTCGTTTCATTATTTGGTTAATTTTTGTTTCTTTGTGTGTGTGTGTGTGTGTGTGTGTGTGTGTATGTATTGGAGTTCTTTTCCCCACCAGGCTTCTTGGTTGAATTCTCCCTTCCTTTGGGTTTCTGTCCTTCTAGAAGGGTTCAGTGGTTTGTGTCTTGGGTGGTGTTAGGTCTTGTTTACAGGTGAATAATCTCTAGTGTTGTATGTTCTTTGATAGTGTGAGGTCTTGGAATCAGGGCTTCCGCTCCGAGGATCCTTGGTTTGATGATTGGTCAGGGGATGTAGGCTTTATGTCTGGTTTGCTATGGTGTTCAATGATATTAGTTCAAATACTAGCATCTGAGGAACAAGACGTGTATCCCTGATGGGTGACAGTCATAAAAACATGCAGATATTTTCTAAGATAGTCGTAAAATATACTTACATACACAGCAATAACCACAACTGAACAGTCTTGATAAGGCATAAGGCAAATAGATGTATGGGGTTTCCTTTATATGTTATTTGTTGTTTGCTCCTAGCTGCTTTTAGTATTCTGTCTTTATATTTAGTCTGCGTTAGTTTGATTAGAGTGTGCCTTTGTGTGTTTCTTCTGGGGTTTCTGCTGTATGGAACTCTGTGCTTCTTGGACTTGGTTGACTATTTCCTTTCCCATGCTGGGGAAGTTTTCAACTATAACCTCCTCAAGAATTTTTTCGTAGCCTTTCTTCCCCTCTTCTTCTTCTGGAACTCCTATAATTCTAATGTTGGTGCGTTTGATATTGTCCCGTAAGTGTTTAATGCTATCCTAGGTTCTTTTGATTCTTTCAGCTTTATTCTGTTCTTCAGCAGTTACTTCCACCATTCTATCTTCCAGCTCACTTATCCGTTCTTCTGCCTCTGATACTCTACTGTTGAGGCCTTCTATAGTATTTTTGAGTTCAGCAATTGAGTTGGTGGTCTCTATTTGCTTACTTTTCATTTCTTGCGTGTCTCTTCTCAGCGCACTAATTTCCTCTAATATTCTGTTTTCGGTGTTTTGCATCCTCATTAGTATAGTTTTTCTGATTTCTCTTTCAGATAATTTGTCTATCTCCTCCTCTGTCATTTGAAGCTGTTTTTCTCTAGCTTGGTCCTTCATTTGTGCAGTGTTTCTCCGTCGTTTCATTATTTGGTTAATTTTTGTTTCTTTGTGTGTGTGTGTGTGTGTGTGTGTGTGTGTGTGTATGTATTGGAGTTCTTTTCCCCACCAGGCTTCTTGGTTGAATTCTCCCTTCCTTTGGGTTTCTGTCCTTCTAGAAGGGTTCAGTGGTTTGTGTCTTGGGTGGTGTTAGGTCTTGTTTACAGGTGAATAATCTCTAGTGTTGTATGTTCTTTGATAGTGTGAGGTCTTGGAATCAGGGCTTCCGCTCCGAGGATCCTTGGTTTGATGATTGGTCAGGGGATGTAGGCTTTATGTCTGGTTTGCTATGGTGTTCAATGATATTAGTTCAAATACTAGCATCTGAGGAACAAGACGTGTATCCCTGATGGGTGACAGTCATAAAAACATGCAGATATTTTCTAAGATAGTCGTAAAATATACTTACATACACAGCAATAACCACAACTGAACAGTCTTACAGAGATAAGGCATAGGAAATTTTTCTGGCAAATGGCACAATCAAAGATGGTACCTGCTCATTAAGGTCTAAATTAATTAAAATACTGCCTGGAAAAATAGATCCAGGGCAAGGTCCTGGCTTGGGCTATTACAGTGAAAGCAATTTTTAACAGAGACATGTGTTGGGGGTGAGGAGGAGGAGAGTATATGGGTAAAGAGAAGGAATAGATTCGTCTTGCAAGGATTTTGTAGGGTTAGGTAGCAAAGATTAGTGTGTTGTAGTATTAGTGCAGCTGGGAGAGAACGGTGGAGACAGGAAGATAGGAAATATTTATATAAAGGATAGTGGTAGATAGGAAAAGATTTTACATTTAGAACATAGTGGGAGGAAGTAGTGGCAAACAGGAAAGAAAATTAAAACTTTCCAAAAATTAAAATTAAAAAGAAATTTGAAAATTGTGAAAATTGAAAATTAAATATTAAAAAATGTAAAATTAACAAGAGTAGACCCCCCCCCCAAAAAAAAGGGAGCAATCAATCGAATAAACAAAACAGTCCAAAACAAACAAACAGACCAAAAAAAAGCTAAATACTGTCCCTGGTTTTTGTCTTCTCATCTGCCTGGTAGAAACCAGTCTGCTCTCTATGGTATTGTCTTGATGATCTTTCCTTTACAGTGACAGTTGCTATGGTTTCTGTTTTTGTTTTCTGCAAAACAAAGGCTATGCCATGGGAGCTCAGGTGCTGGCCAGGGCGGCAGTCTGTTCCCAGTCCGTTGGGTGGGGGCCACGGCGCGCGCGGTCCCATGCTGGAGCGGGGCATCCTGGTTCCACTGTGCACTCGCACCGTAGCCTCTAATCCCTGCTCTTCTCCTGGTTTCCTCTGCCGCAGCTGCACCTCTGGGGGTGCATGGACTTTTCAGGCTGCTGGCGCACGCGCACTGTGGGATACAGGACCAAGTCCAAAATGCCGGCACGAGCTTTCCTGTCCGGCTCGAGCCAGGTCCCTGGTCAGCAACCCGTGGGCGACTTCCCCTCTCTGTTAAGCAAGTCCCCCTACTAGCAGTGTTTGAACTTACCAGGCGTGCAGCGAAATGGTGCGATTTTTGCACTGAGCGCTGCCTTCTGTCCTCATCGCACTTCCCAGCACTCTCTCTCCCAGTGCACCTCCCTGTCCAGCTCGAGCCAGGTCTCTGGGCCGCACCCCGTGGGGGACTTCCAAGCTGTGTTCCGCACGCCCCGGCTAGCAGTGTCTCAATTCCGCCTGCGAACCAGCGGAATTTTCGGGATTTTCGTGTTGAGCCTTCTGTCCTACCAGAGCACTTCCCAGTGCTCTCTCTGCCGGTTTGGTGTTGGGGTACAGGGTTTTCAGAACAGGAGCTCTGGGAAAGTTCTGGCTGTTCACTTTCCGACCCTTGCAGACCTAAGGAGTTCTTCTGTTGTGTAGCGACTGGTTTGTTGGTGGTGGTTCATTTCTTGATTAGTTCTTATGATTCTATTGGGGAGCTGGTGAAATCTTCCCCTCATTCCTCCGCCATCTTGGCCCCCTCCCTCTGGAAGATCCTTTCATTATTGGTTTTGAATAAGAATTAGCAAAGTTGCATCTCTCTTTTTATATACTATTATCTCAAGCTTATTAGTATTCTGTCTGGTGTGAATATCTAGACTGATTTTCCAGTGATACTCTTGTTTGGCCTTAGACTGATATTATCTTCAAATTGAGCTGGGAAGTTTAGTGTGTATTTACACACTTGAAACCATTTAGATAGTATTTATGACTAGTATGGGTATTTGATAGTTTTTTGTACACCGTTTTAGACTTAGTGTCTTACCTCTGTGTAAGGTGCTGTTCTGAAGAAGATTGTAATAGTAATTTTGTTTTCTTATACATTTTGAAGAATTATTTCAGGGTACATAATTTAATTTGGAATTTCCATTTTATAAAACATGAAAATATCACTCTAAAGTGCTCATACCTATTTACATTCGTACCAGTAGTATAAAAGCCAATCTTTCTATCTGTATCCTCACTTATACTTATTATAGTCTTTTAATTTTGATAACTTTGGATTGGAAATGTTTTCTTTTGTTTTCATTTGAGTTCTTATTTTTGTTTTAATTTTCATAATATAGAGTGAAATTGAGATGCTTTTTATATTTCCCATTCTTTATTCCAGACCTTTACATAGTCTTGTATTTGGTGTTTTGAATACTTGTTACTGGCTCATAGCTGTTCTTTATAAAATCTACGTCAATGTCAAATTCTTTCGCTGAAAATATCTTCTTACCACTTTGTGCTCATTTTTAACTTTATTTTCTGTTTTATTGAATTAGGTTTCAGTTTTCACCTAGTCACTTTAATAAATTACCATGTTATCATTTCTGGCTTTTTTTCTCCATACTTGCCAAGAAATCTCTTTATTCATAGGCCATAAAGACATTTTCTTAGGAAACTTATAAATTTTGATTTTGTACACTTATTTCCTTGAAAGGAAAAAATATGCTTCTCTTTCTCCACTATGCCACACTCTCACAACACTTCTGAAATCTCAGTATATATATATTTTCCCTACCCCAAGCAATTTTTAAACAAGTATTCTACAATTATATTTAATTCTAACCCTATAGATAATTAGCATCAGATCCTAAAGGTAAGAGCTCAGTCCAACAAGACTGCCTCCTTGACTTCAGATATCCATTGAAAGTTTAGGTTGTCACCTGTGCTTACCATAACCCTCTTCTTTGCCATATTTTGCTTGAGTGGTTTATAGAACTCAAGAAACTGTTTATTATTTAGGATTATTATAAACTGTTTATTACTCAGAATTGTTATAAAAGGATGCAACTCAGGAACAGCCAGATGGAATAAGATGCCCAGGGCAAGGTTATGGAGGAAAGGATGCAGAACTATGCTGTCTCCAGGACCTTTGTGTCATCCCTCACCTGGAAGCTCTTTAGCCCCATACTTTACAGAATTTTATGAAGACTTGACTAGATAGTCAAGATTGATTAAATCTTTGGTCAGTGTGATTAGTTCAACCTCCAGCCTCTCTTCCCTTCAAAGGTTGGGGTTAGCAGGTGGGGACCTGAAAGTTCCAGTCCTTTAATTACATCATTGGTTCCCCTTGGCCAGCAGCCCCATCCTGTGGATATCTAGGGTATGTTTTGAAAAATCAACTCATTAACGTAAACTCAAATGTGATTGAAAGTATCTTTTTATGAATAACAAAAAAAGCACTTCTTTCACCTTTACTGCTCTGGAGATACCTCAGAACCTTTTGTTTTAAGTTCTTATTTTTGTTTTAATTTTCATAATATAGAGTGAAATTGAGATGCTTTTTATATTTCCCATTCTTTATTCCAGACCTTTACATAGTCTTGTATTTGGTGTTTTGAATACTTGTTACTGGCTCATAGCTGTTCTTTATAAAATCTACGTCAATGTCAAATTCTTTCGCTGAAAATATCTTCTTACCACTTTGTGCTCATTTTTAACTTTATTTTCTGTTTTATTGAATTAGGTTTCAGTTTTCACCTAGTCACTTTAATAAATTACCATGTTATCATTTCTGGCTTTTTTTCTCCATACTTGCCAAGAAATCTCTTTATTCATAGGCCATAAAGACATTTTCTTAGGAAACTTATAAATTTTGATTTTGTACACTTATTTCCTTGAAAGGAAAAAATATGCTTCTCTTTCTCCACTATGCCACACTCTCACAACACTTCTGAAATCTCAGTATATATATATTTTCCCTACCCCAAGCAATTTTTAAACAAGTATTCTACAATTATATTTAATTCTAACCCTATAGATAATTAGCATCAGATCCTAAAGGTAAGAGCTCAGTCCAACAAGACTGCCTCCTTGACTTCAGATATCCATTGAAAGTTTAGGTTGTCACCTGTGCTTACCATAACCCTCTTCTTTGCCATATTTTGCTTGAGTGGTTTATAGAACTCAAGAAACTGTTTATTATTTAGGATTATTATAAACTGTTTATTACTCAGAATTGTTATAAAAGGATGCAACTCAGGAACAGCCAGATGGAATAAGATGCCCAGGGCAAGGTTATGGAGGAAAGGATGCAGAACTATGCTGTCTCCAGGACCTTTGTGTCATCCCTCACCTGGAAGCTCTTTAGCCCCATACTTTACAGAATTTTATGAAGACTTGACTAGATAGTCAAGATTGATTAAATCTTTGGTCAGTGTGATTAGTTCAACCTCCAGCCTCTCTTCCCTTCAAAGGTTGGGGTTAGCAGGTGGGGACCTGAAAGTTCCAGTCCTTTAATTACATCATTGGTTCCCCTTGGCCAGCAGCCCCCATCCTGTGGATATCTAGGGTATGTTTTGAAAAATCAACTCATTAACGTAAACTCAAATGTGATTGAAAGTATCTTTTTATGAATAACAAAAAAAGCACTTCTTTCACCTTTACTGCTCTGGAGATACCTCAGAACCTGAGGACAAAAGAGTGAATTTTATGACCGAAGATGCTCCCATGACCCTTATCACTTAGGATATTCCAAGGGTTTTAGGACTGCTGTGTCTCAGAACTGTGGATAAAACCAATATTTATATATTCTTATTATAAAACATAATAGTGTATCATTTAATTGACCAGTCATAATTTTTATGGCACACAATATTAAATTACTTTATGGATAATCAATTTTTTTAGCACTAATTACTAACCTGCTTACTAATAGTAATAGATTTGGTTTGATACCATCTCTGTCTGATATAATTTTTGCTTCTTTCTCTTAAAATATTATAATGCTTAATTATTAACGTTTTACAATAATCTAGATATGTTACAAGTTAGCTGTTCTGACTTCCTTCTCCTCCCAAATTTCTTTGGCTATTTTTTGATCCTTTCTTCTTCTGTAGATTTTGTGGCATTTGTCAGACTTCATTAAAAGCTCTGTTGTTAATGTAATTGCATTTAGCTTATAGATAACTGCAGAATCTTGATATCTTAATGCTGAGTCTTTCAGTCCATGAAGGTGTTCTATGTCTTAATATAATTGAGACCTTGTCTTAGGCCACTCTGTCATATTTTGTAGTTTTCTCCTTTTAGGTATTTTTATTAGACTTAATCCTAATGTTTTCTTGGTTTCTGTTGCCATAGTAAATGGAATCTGTTCTTGTGACATTTTCTAATTAAATACAATCAGCATATAAAGTGTTGCTGATTTTATAATTTTAATTTCTTAAGTAAGATCCACTTGGTTATCTGACTAGGTATAATATTCTGTCTGTAGTTCTGGTTTGGATATTCTATAATATCATACTAGTCATCATTTAGAGACTTTTAACCATTGGTTTCAGTTCTACATAGCATGGTTCCTGCAAAAGTCAAAATATGACCTCACCTCACAAACTTCAAGGGAGGGTGCTTGGCCAGCAGCCCCATCCTGTGGATATCTAGGGTATGTTTTGAAAAATCAACTCATTAACGTAAACTCAAATGTGATTGAAAGTATCTTTTTATGAATAACAAAAAAAGCACTTCTTTCACCTTTACTGCTCTGGAGATACCTCAGAACCTGAGGACAAAAGAGTGAATTTTATGACCGAAGATGCTCCCATGACCCTTATCACTTAGGATATTCCAAGGGTTTTAGGACTGCTGTGTCTCAGAACTGTGGATAAAACCAATATTTATATATTCTTATTATAAAACATAATAGTGTATCATTTAATTGACCAGTCATAATTTTTATGGCACACAATATTAAATTACTTTATGGATAATCAATTTTTTTAGCACTAATTACTAACCTGCTTACTAATAGTAATAGATTTGGTTTGATACCATCTCTGTCTGATATAATTTTTGCTTCTTTCTCTTAAAATATTATAATGCTTAATTATTAACGTTTTACAATAATCTAGATATGTTACAAGTTAGCTGTTCTGACTTCCTTCTCCTCCCAAATTTCTTTGGCTATTTTTTGATCCTTTCTTCTTCTGTAGATTTTGTGGCATTTGTCAGACTTCATTAAAAGCTCTGTTGTTAATGTAATTGCATTTAGCTTATAGATAACTGCAGAATCTTGATATCTTAATGCTGAGTCTTTCAGTCCATGAAGGTGTTCTATGTCTTAATATAATTGAGACCTTGTCTTAGGCCACTCTGTCATATTTTGTAGTTTTCTCCTTTTAGGTATTTTTATTAGACTTAATCCTAATGTTTTCTTGGTTTCTGTTGCCATAGTAAATGGAATCTGTTCTTGTGACATTTTCTAATTAAATACAATCAGCATATAAAGTGTTGCTGATTTTATAATTTTAATTTCTTAAGTAAGATCCACTTGGTTATCTGACTAGGTATAATATTCTGTCTGTAGTTCTGGTTTGGATATTCTATAATATCATACTAGTCATCATTTAGAGACTTTTAACCATTGGTTTCAGTTCTACATAGCATGGTTCCTGCAAAAGTCAAAATATGACCTCACCTCACAAACTTCAAGGGAGGGTGCGAATTGTAGCCTTTGTATAAACTCAGGAAGATTAAATGAGAATGACAAGCATTTAGTCAGATTCACTTACTGTCTGTCCTTCTGAGTACCAAATATACATTTCTCTCTCACTTCACAAATAATGCACTCACTTAAAATGTTCAACATGTCACCCGATCACTGCATTCAGTTAAAAGTCCAAGATATCTCTTCTATGTGACAGCTTTTAATACTAAATAAAAGGTATTAGTAATGTCACTAGATGCAATGTACTGAGGTAGGACAAGATCACTACATTAAAACCTCAAAGGGGAAGGTATACAATATAAGGAGAAGGAAGAAAGTAATTCAAATCCCCTAAAGGCCAACATTTTGAAGGCTTTCATTTTGTTCCCTGGAAAGCCTGTGTTCCCTGTTATTTTCCGTAGCTCTAGTTTCTGTCATTTTGGGGACATCTCCTTGGCTTCATCAGAGATGGGTGTTGGGAGCCTGGCTCCCTTGAAAAGTATGCTGAATTTAAAGGCTTCCTCCATTTCATGGCAACTTTATTGGCTATGCATTGTTTTATGCCTCAAAATTCAAGGCTTTTCATGAATCAAGGCTTTTTTCTTTGGCACAGTATTTCTGGAATAGTGTAACAGGCATCTTGTAAATTTTCTCTTGGTAAGATAGAGATTTAATTAATGACAGCCACCCTTTTGTCCCATCCTCTCTCTCTCAAGTTGATGGCAATTGCCATGAGGCTTTCTGGAATGAGTAAAGAGGTCGCAACAATTTATCTGATTTTTGCTCTACTTAACTGAGGTGTTCAGCTTGGAATCATACTCTTGGTCTAATATTTTTCACGTGTCATTTTGTTCAACTGAATTTTTTGCTTTGTCATTAAGTTCAACACTTATCACTTATCATTTGAACTCTCTTTAAGACCACAAGGGCTCCCCCATGGCTCAGATGGTAAAGAATCTGCCTGCCATGCAGGAGACCCAGATTTGATCCTTGGGTTAGGAAGATCCCCAAGAGGAGGGCATGGCAACCCACTCCAGAATTCTTGCCTGGACTATTGCATGGACAGAGAGGCCTGATGGGCTATAGTCCATGGCATCCTGAAGAGTCAGACACCACTGAGTGACTAAAAAATCACAAACTTGTCTATATTCCTCTCACATCTACTGAAGAACTAGCCATTCCTTCATTGAGCTCAATTCTCTCTTGTGCTTACCAATTTTAGGCAGTCATGGCCAACACTTTCCCCTAAAGACAGAATTTACAAATAAATATTATTTTCCTCCCAATGTACTTCAGGTATTACTTTTACTTGACATTTTTCAACTGAAAAACAAAGGTCACTGGACTGACGTTTTAAGCATAGATGATCAGGACAAGTAGATTTGGGTGGTAGTCATGGTAGGCAAACAGAATGACCAAAAGAAATCAGGAAGCAATTATAATAATTCAGAAAGACATGAAAGTGAGTTTAGCCAGTATGGTTTATCCAGTAAATATATATATATAAAACAGAATCTGTTATTTGGTGATAGATTTAATATGAAAGAGAAAGTCCTATACAAAGGATGACTAGAGACTTACAGTCAGAAAATTTATAAAGGTGCTATTGCCATTATTTCATAATAAGTATTGCATTAAATATTAGGGATATGAATATGTGTAAGTTGCAGTATCTTTCTTTCCACAATTTATATTTTATTAAAGGAAATGGTCATGCAACTAGATAATCACCACACAGTATATTGTGGGTAATGTAATTATATAACTATGAAATGAGTGTTCTGGGAGCATATAGGAGAGAGTAGCTTACTTTACCTGGTGGGAAAGGGTGTAAGATTTTGCAAAGGAGGTGAGAGAGAGTTTATTGTTCAACAATGACTAGGAAAGTGTATAGGAGTAAATTTTAAAATACCTCTTAAATGGGAAATGTTATCTTTTATCACAGAGATATCAATTACCTGCATGAGTAGTTGTATAACAGATAGTACAATCACTATCTGGTAGCAAATGTCAGCATTGCAATCTTACTAACATATTGTTTTCACATTGGTTGCAAATTTTAAATCTTTCCTTCATGTTAATCTGCAGTCTGGGATCACATGAGTCTCAGTTTGGCTACTAACTAACTCTATGAAACTTCATAAGGAAGTGAACCTCCTAAAGGCTTTATTCTGTTTAGTACAAATCAAGAGATGTACTCCAGTATTGCTCAAATACCTGTACATGGTGATTTAATGGAACAAATCATAGATAAATCATAGATAAAACAACTGTTATGCCTATATGAAAGTTATTCATTGGTGACTTTTATTCTCAGATAAGATTGAATTAAGCATTATCAAAATTTCCTAAATTAATAAACATGTCTTGCCAAATATTCCATTTCCTTGGACAGATTTTAATAGTATGAAATAGTAAATATCTCCAAAATTAAAATCTACCTGCTTCATTAAAAATAATATTTAGACTTGCTATATTAATATGGTTAAGTTTTAATGAAATCAAAATTTGAATAATTTAAAACAAATTTGACATTCCTAAAGTTGTATTAATTTGTTGCTAAAGAATATATGAAACTTTCTTTATTTGCACACTAAAGAAGCTCAGCAGTAAATCGTATTTATTTTAAGATGTTCAAATGAGAGAAGATGAAGGTATAGATGAAATTTAAGGTACATCTCATCCTGGAAGTTTTGAGTTGCTTTGCTTGTGAGGTTGTCCTCCATAAAATCAACAGTATGAAAGTATCATAAAGCTCAAAGGCAAATCCTTTTTGAAGGAAATGGCATGCAACAGAAAAAAGTATATTGTGGGTAATGTAATTATATAACTATGAAATGAGTGTTCTGGGAGCATATAGGAGAGAGTAGCTTACTTTACCTGGTGGGAAAGGGTGTAAGATTTTGCAAAGGAGGTGAGAGAGAGTTTATTGTTCAACAATGACTAGGAAAGTGTATAGGAGTAAATTTTAAAATACCTCTTAAATGGGAAATGTTATCTTTTATCACAGAGATATCAATTACCTGCATGAGTAGTTGTATAACAGATAGTACAATCACTATCTGGTAGCAAATGTCAGCATTGCAATCTTACTAACATATTGTTTTCACATTGGTTGCAAATTTTAAATCTTTCCTTCATGTTAATCTGCAGTCTGGGATCACATGAGTCTCAGTTTGGCTACTAACTAACTCTATGAAACTTCATAAGGAAGTGAACCTCCTAAAGGCTTTATTCTGTTTAGTACAAATCAAGAGATGTACTCCAGTATTGCTCAAATACCTGTACATGGTGATTTAATGGAACAAATCATAGATAAATCATAGATAAAACAACTGTTATGCCTATATGAAAGTTATTCATTGGTGACTTTTATTCTCAGATAAGATTGAATTAAGCATTATCAAAATTTCCTAAATTAATAAACATGTCTTGCCAAATATTCCATTTCCTTGGACAGATTTTAATAGTATGAAATAGTAAATATCTCCAAAATTAAAATCTACCTGCTTCATTAAAAATAATATTTAGACTTGCTATATTAATATGGTTAAGTTTTAATGAAATCAAAATTTGAATAATTTAAAACAAATTTGACATTCCTAAAGTTGTATTAATTTGTTGCTAAAGAATATATGAAACTTTCTTTATTTGCACACTAAAGAAGCTCAGCAGTAAATCGTATTTATTTTAAGATGTTCAAATGAGAGAAGATGAAGGTATAGATGAAATTTAAGGTACATCTCATCCTGGAAGTTTTGAGTTGCTTTGCTTGTGAGGTTGTCCTCCATAAAAATCAACAGTATGAAAGTATCATAAAGCTCAAAGGCAAATCTATATTTAGTAAAGTCTAGTGATGTTTTGAAAACAAATGAATGACTCACTTGATGAATCACATGGTGTGGCTTTTTGGAATTCTAAGCATTTGAACATCTAATCTAACTCTTCCTCTCATCTTTCTGTTCTTCTTGTATTTTTATTTCCAGTGGATGTGTGTTTCTGTGTGTTAGTCACTCAGTTATGTCTGACCCTTTGTGACTCCCTGGACTGTAGCCCATCAAGCTCCTCTATCCATGGAATAGATGGTACCAATTACCAGATGGGGTGCAAATTTTTTTTTATTCCCTATCTTGGGCCTCCCAGGTGGTGCTAGAGGTAAACAACCCATCTTCCAGTGCAGAAGAAGTAGGAGACACAGGTTTGATTCCTGTGTCGGGAAGATGCCTGGGAGTAGGACATGGTAACCCACTCCAGTATTCTTCCCTGGAGAATTCCATGGACAGAGGAGCCTGGTGGGCTCCAGTCCATAGGGTGGCAAAGAATCAGACATGACTGAGGCAATTTAGCATACATTCACCCTAACTTTCATATTTCCATACTCTTTTAGGACTCATTAACCCTACTTGAGTTGGGTTTATATTTAAACCCACGGGCTTAAATCTATAGGTCTGGAAACGTATCAGTTAGATACTGAGGTGTATATGAAGGGCATTAGGGAATTAGGAGATCAGGGATTCACATCGTGATTAGGATCTTAGAGGGAAATAATTTTATTTCACTGACACTCAATTCCTTTATTTCATATAAAATTCCAAATTAGACTCTTGGGTGATCCCAGTTAACATAAGTATTTCAGGTGACTACTGAGTGCCAGATACTCTGCAGGGCACTGACATGATCACTACCTTCTAACAGTTGAGATTATACTTCAAGCTGTTCAAACCAGCCATATTTTGCTCATTTGCTCTGTTGCAAAAGGAAAGAAGGCAAAATCCAGATTATGAAGGATCTTATAAGATCTCAAAAGGGCATTATTTATTGCTCTTTCTGTATGTGTAAAATAGGGAATCACTTATTTGTGGCATAATTGATTTACATAAATTACTGTTATCTAAGCCAAGCCAAAAGAATTCTCTAAGTAAAAAAAAAAAAGTTATTTAAATTAATACATTTTTGTTCTGCTTTAATTACAAAAAGTTCTCTATTTATTTCTTCAAGTTTCTGAAATATATTAATCCATTTTTAAAATGTTTTGCTCTTCTTAGAATAACCTATTTTGCTAGACACTTTCCCAATGATTTTTAAACTCATGTTTATTTTAAAAGTAATGTAATACATGTGTTTCTGATTCACTTCACTTAATCTATCCAAATATTGTTGTCTATGACTTGCTAATGGATAAGGAGCCTCTTTTATTGGGTGTTTGAAACACTTTAAAGAAATAACGATTTGCCAAGAAGTAAAGTAACTTCTAAAAGTTTGATGTCCTTTATATCTATGAAGCACATTTTACTAAATTTATTCAAGCACTTAGTTCAAGAATCCTCACTAAAATAAGAACCACAAACAACTGAATCAAGATCTTTTATTCCTTTTTCAACAAGATCTTTTATAATCAGACATGACTGAGGCAATTTAGCATACATTCACCCTAACTTCATATTTCCATACTCTTTTAGGACTCATTAACCCTACTTGAGTTGGGTTTATATTTAAACCCACGGGCTTAAATCTATAGGTCTGGAAACGTATCAGTTAGATACTGAGGTGTATATGAAGGGCATTAGGGAATTAGGAGATCAGGGATTCACATCGTGATTAGGATCTTAGAGGGAAATAATTTTATTTCACTGACACTCAATTCCTTTATTTCATATAAAATTCCAAATTAGACTCTTGGGTGATCCCAGTTAACATAAGTATTTCAGGTGACTACTGAGTGCCAGATACTCTGCAGGGCACTGACATGATCACTACCTTCTAACAGTTGAGATTATACTTCAAGCTGTTCAAACCAGCCATATTTTGCTCATTTGCTCTGTTGCAAAAGGAAAGAAGGCAAAATCCAGATTATGAAGGATCTTATAAGATCTCAAAAGGGCATTATTTATTGCTCTTTCTGTATGTGTAAAATAGGGAATCACTTATTTGTGGCATAATTGATTTACATAAATTACTGTTATCTAAGCCAAGCCAGAGAGAATTCTCTAATTAAACAAAAAAAAGTTATTTAAATTAATACATTTTTGTTCTGCTTTAATTACAAAAAGTTCTCTATTTATTTCTTCAAGTTTCTGAAATATATTAATCCATTTTTAAAATGTTTTGCTCTTCTTAGAATAACCTATTTTGCTAGACACTTTCCCAATGATTTTTAAACTCATGTTTATTTTAAAAGTAATGTAATACATGTGTTTCTGATTCACTTCACTTAATCTATCCAAATATTGTTGTCTATGACTTGCTAATGGATAAGGAGCCTCTTTTATTGGGTGTTTGAAACACTTTAAAGAAATAACGATTTGCCAAGAAGTAAAGTAACTTCTAAAAGTTTGATGTCCTTTATATCTATGAAGCACATTTTACTAAATTTATTCAAGCACTTAGTTCAAGAATCCTCACTAAAATAAGAACCACAAACAACTGAATCAAGATCTTTTATTCCTTTTTTTTTCAAACCATATGGACTTACTGTCCAGATATTCATAATCTGATTTAACAAATGTATTTAGATTCAGATCTCTGTGTTTTAGACAATAAAAAGAAACACAATGCATTACTAAAACAAACAAAAACACTCAAGTTGAGAATAATGAATAGTTGACTATGACTAGAAATGAAATGCTATTATTTCTACATGCTAGTGAATATTGCTCAATTAATGTAAAAATAACATAGAGAAAATCTGCCTTTTCAAAACAAGTGGTGCGAACTTCCTCATCCTTGATCTATCTACTGAATACAAATAATTTTGGCCTTTATTTTCTTCTCTAAAGGTATCTTTCCTCCAAGTGTGTAAGTCTTCAAATAATGACAAAAATACCAACAAAGATAGCAACAGTTCCTTCACTAGGAGCAGGCTAATATAATGTAAGAACTCAGAAACATATTATCTTTATAAACTGATTGACTTAAGTTCATTTAATTTCCCAAGAACTACAGTGTCCTTTTTTCTTTTGATAAATAGAGATAATGATGTATATGCAATTTGTTATAAAAATTCACAAAACTAAATGTATTCCCACTTCCTTTATAAAGTGGACCTTATTTAGTTCTAAATATTAATAGGCTACCGTATTATTAGTTGAGTCCTTTAAACCATGTGTCTAATATGGATTCAATTTAATAATAGTTTTCTTTAAGGAAATTTTAAATTGTTGCTATACTTCTATACTACTTTTAACAAATAGATCCTCACACACATCATTTTCAACATTTCTCTAGTTTTCCAGTGCAACTAAGAATTCTTGAAGTTAAAATATTGCTACTTTGTGAGTATTTTGCTTCATTGATTAAGTCTCCAAATACTATTTAATTAGTAGCTTTCTTCTTTTGATCAAAATTACTACATTTCTTATTTAAAAATCTGAAATAGCAGCTGACAATTTAGACTGTCTGCAACCTCCCCTCAAAAAATAGTTTATGTGACTACTAATAAGAAGGAAAAAAGACCTGTAGACAATAATTGAATAATTAAAAATAGGAAAGAATCATAAAAGGTGACAAAGAACATGTACAAATGGAGGAAAATTTTTGGAAGCTGCTATAAAATCTTGCATTTATGTTTTACTGGCCTGAATGTCATCATCACATGGCCACAACCAAGTTCATGTGAATAATTAGAAATATAATCTGAGTATCATGTGCCAAGCTATTTTATTTTTAAACACAGAAGAAATTCAAAACAGATATTAAGAACAGTTTGTCCTCTTGCCACATGATCCAAGTTTAGTTCCTTTTAAAGTTTTCTTTCTAAAAAGTTTCCTACTCAGTAAGTATAAGGCAATACAGGAAAAGTACTTGGTTGCCTGAAGAACTTAATCCTTCACAGTATGCTAAATACCTATTCAGACAAATGAAGAACACAAATATTCAGTAATATTTGAATGGGTGAAATATATAATTTTTCTTATCATATGTAAATACTACCAGTTTCTACTCTTTTATAAAAGAACAAACACATGACAAATATTTTCTTGAAATTTACTATCATCTCTGTCTGATCTTACTTCCACTCTTTCTAAATATTTTTTCCTGTGTTTCTCTTATTTTTGATTTTCATCTACTTTTCTTTTGTTTTAATCTTTTTTTTTAATTATCATTAAAAACATATCTTTATCTTCAAACAAAATAACATGGTCGAAAACAATATTTACTTTCTGACATATATATTTGCCTGCTTACATTATAAAACCAGTAAAATATTTATTTATTAAACCAATAGCTTGCTTTAATTGCTATGGAGAATAAGGGAGAACTAAACCATATAATGTATATTTTTATTTTGGAGATTAAGACTTACATGTACAAACACACAATGAGAAATGTAAATACTTAAGTATTTTTATGCTAAATTTGGGGATAAGGATTAAAGTCCCCATGCATTCTTGGGTAAGAATGTTAAAAGAATACAGAAAATCTCCTAAAAGGAGGATTTAAAGTGTTCTTTGAAGGAGGTTTAGGCAGTCAAAAGAAAACTGGCACATTTCTATAGATAAGGATGACATGGACAAATAATAACTAAGGAGTAAGCAAGGCAAATACCAGGTCTTTTTTCCTAAAAGAGGATAAAAAGTTTTGGAAGCTGCTATAAAATCTTGCATTTATGTTTTACTGGCCTGAATGTCATCATCACATGGCCACAACCAAGTTCATGTGAATAATTAGAAATATAATCTGAGTATCATGTGCCAAGCTATTTTATTTTTAAACACAGAAGAAATTCAAAACAGATATTAAGAACAGTTTGTCCTCTTGCCACATGATCCAAGTTTAGTTCCTTTTAAAGTTTTCTTTCTAAAAAGTTTCCTACTCAGTAAGTATAAGGCAATGCAGGAAAAGTACTTGGTTGCCTGAAGAACTTAATCCTTCACAGTATGCTAAATACCTATTCAGACAAATGAAGAACACAAATATTCAGTAATATTTGAATGGGTGAAATATATAATTTTTCTTATCATATGTAAATACTACCAGTTTCTACTCTTTTATAAAAGAACAAACACATGACAAATATTTTCTTGAAATTTACTATCATCTCTGTCTGATCTTACTTCCACTCTTTCTAAATATTTTTTCCTGTGTTTCTCTTATTTTTGATTTTCATCTACTTTTCTTTTGTTTTAATCTTTTTTTTTAATTATCATTAAAACATATCTTTATCTTCAAACAAAATAACATGGTCGAAAACAATATTTACTTTCTGACATATATATTTGCCTGCTTACATTATAAAACCAGTAAAATATTTATTTATTAAACCAATAGCTTGCTTTAATTGCTATGGAGAATAAGGGAGAACTAAACCATATAATGTATATTTTTATTTTGGAGATTAAGACTTACATGTACAAACACACAATGAGAAATGTAAATACTTAAGTATTTTTATGCTAAATTTGGGGATAAGGATTAAAAGTCCCCCATGCATTCTTGGGTAAGAATGTTAAAAAAGAATACAGAAAATCTCCTAAAAGGAGGATTTAAAGTGTTCTTTGAAGGAGGTTTAGGCAGTCAAAGAAGAAAAACTGGCACATTTCTATAGATAAGGATGACATGGACAAATAATAACTAAGGGAGTAAGCAAGGCAAATACCAGGTTGCTGAAGGTTCTGTTTATACTAAAGAGGATTGGGAGTAAAGGAAAGTAATTTCACAGATGCTGTGGATAAAAAGCTTTAAAGATATGAAGAGTTTATTATTTTCATGATAAAGTCAGTTCTTAAATAACTTTTTTTTGTTTGTTGATTTTTTTTTTTTAATTGAAGGATAATAGCTTTATAGAGTTTGGTTATTTACTGCCAAACATCAACATGAATCAGCCATAGTTAAATGACTTTTGAATTTTAGACTGGCATTTGATTTAGAGGAAAGTTGAAAAGCTAGTGCAAGTCCCCATGTCCCTGCACCTCATTTCCTCTGTTATTAAGGTTCTCTATTACTGTGGGACATTTATCATGATCATTGAGCAAGTACTGATAGATTATTATTAATCACAGTCTATTTAGATTTTCTTAGTTTTTACCTGAAGTTAGTTTTCTGTTTCAGGATCCTTTCCAGGATAGCATGTTGTATTAAGTCACCATGTCTCTCCAGGCTCCTCTGAGTTTTGACAGTTTGTCAAGCTTTCCTTGCTTCCCTTTATTGAAGAGTAGTTGCTGTACAATTTTATGTTACATGTGTACAACACAGTGATTGACAACTTTCAAAGGTTATACTTCATGTATAGTTATTTAATACATTGGCTATGTTCCTTGTGTTGTACAGTATATCTTTGTAGCTTATTTTACAACTAATAATTTGTACCTCTAACTACCATCCTCCCTCCCCCATATTGAATTTCTCCTCTTTCTTCTTCCCACTGGTAACCATTAATTTGCTGTCTATTTCTATGAGTCTGCTTCTTTTTTTGTGATATTTACTAGTTGTATTTTTAGATACCATATACAAGTAATATCATACAATATTTGATTTCCTCTCTCTGACTTATTTCACTTAGCATGATATCCTTTAAGTCCATTCATGTTGCTATGCAAATAGCCATTTTTGGGCTGAGTAGTATTCCACTGTATGTATATCCCATATCTTTATCCATTCATCTGTTGATATACACTTAGGTTGCTTCCATATCTTGGCAAATGTAACATTCTACTATGAACATGGGGGTGCAGCTATCTTTTGAACTTAGTGTGCATTGCTTTTTTCAGATATATACCCAGGAGTTGAATTGCTCATCATATGGTAGTTTTCTTTTTTAGTTTCTTGCACAAATGTAAATGCTCCAATTTAAATTTCCACCCACAGTGTATAAGGGGTCTCTTTTCTTCACATTCTACCCAACATCTGTTATTTGTGTTCTTTTTGATGATAGCCATTCTGACACATGTGAAGTGGTATCTCATAGTGGTTTTGATTTGCATTTCTCTTATGATTAGCAGTGTTGAGCATCCTTTTCTGTCCCTGTTGCCCATCTGCATTTCCTCTTTGAAAAATGTCTATTCAAGTCTTCTGCCTATGTTTTAGTTAAGCTGTTTCTTTGTTTGATGTTGAGTTATATGAGTTGTTTATATATGTTGTATTAATTGTATTAATCCCTTACTGTCATATCATTTACAAACGTTTTCTCACATTCACTAGTTTGTCTTTTGTTAATGGTTTTCTTTGCTGTTTGAAAACTTTTAAGTTTAATTAAGTCACATTTGTTTATTTTTGCTATTATTTCCTTTAAGAGAGGGATTAAAAATATTGCTACAATTCATGTCAAAGAGTGTTCTGTTTCCTCTGGAAGTTTTATGTTTCTAGCCTCACATTTAGGTTAGTCCACTTGAACTTTATTTTTGTATGTGATATTAGAGAATATTCTAATTCCATCCTTTCACATGTAGCTGTCTAGTTTTTCAGGCATCACTTTTACACTAATATTGTACCTCTAACTACCATCCTCCCTCCCCCATATTGAATTTCTCCTCTTTCTTCTTCCCACTGGTAACCATTAATTTGCTGTCTATTTCTATGAGTCTGCTTCTTTTTTTGTGATATTTACTAGTTGTATTTTTAGATACCATATACAAGTAATATCATACAATATTTGATTTCCTCTCTCTGACTTATTTCACTTAGCATGATATCCTTTAAGTCCATTCATGTTGCTATGCAAATAGCCATTTTTGGGCTGAGTAGTATTCCACTGTATGTATATCCCATATCTTTATCCATTCATCTGTTGATATACACTTAGGTTGCTTCCATATCTTGGCAAATGTAACATTCTACTATGAACATGGGGGTGCAGCTATCTTTTGAACTTAGTGTGCATTGCTTTTTTCAGATATATACCCAGGAGTTGAATTGCTCATCATATGGTAGTTTTCTTTTTTAGTTTCTTGCACAAATGTAAATGCTCCAATTTAAATTTCCACCCACAGTGTATAAGGGGTCTCTTTTCTTCACATTCTACCCAACATCTGTTATTTGTGTTCTTTTTGATGATAGCCATTCTGACACATGTGAAGTGGTATCTCATAGTGGTTTTGATTTGCATTTCTCTTATGATTAGCAGTGTTGAGCATCCTTTTCTGTCCCTGTTGCCCATCTGCATTTCCTCTTTGAAAAATGTCTATTCAAGTCTTCTGCCTATGTTTTAGTTAAGCTGTTTCTTTGTTTGATGTTGAGTTATATGAGTTGTTTATATATGTTGTATTAATTGTATTAATCCCTTACTGTCATATCATTTACAAACGTTTTCTCACATTCACTAGTTTGTCTTTTGTTAATGGTTTTCTTTGCTGTTTGAAAACTTTTAAGTTTAATTAAGTCACATTTGTTTATTTTTGCTATTATTTCCTTTAAGAGAGGGATTAAAAATATTGCTACAATTCATGTCAAAGAGTGTTCTGTTTCCTCTGGAAGTTTTATGTTTCTAGCCTCACATTTAGGTTAGTCCACTTGAACTTTATTTTTGTATGTGATATTAGAGAATATTCTAATTCCATCCTTTCACATGTAGCTGTCTAGTTTTTCAGGCATCACTTACTGAAGAGATTCTTTTCTTCATTACCTGTTCCTGCTTCCTTTGCTATGGACTAATTGATCATAAATGCATGGATTTATTTCTGGGTTATTTTATACTATTCCATTGATGTGTGTGTCTGTTTTATGCCAGTACTGTGCTGTTTTGATTACTGTAGCTTTTAGTGTCATCTGAAGCAAGGAGCATGATTACTCCATCTATGCTCTTATTTCTCAAGATTATTTTGACTATTCCAAGGTCTTTTATGTTTCTATATAAATTTTCAAATTACTTGTTCTAGTTCTACAAGAAATAATTGCCAATGGTAATTTGATAGAGATTATGGTGAGTGTTGAGATTGGCTTGGGTTGCTGTTGTTCAGCCACTAAGTCTGCATGGACCACATGGACTGCAGCACCAGGCTTTCCTGTTGTTCACTATCTCCAAGAGTTTGCTCACACTCATGTCCACTGAGTCAGTAATGCCATCCAGCCATCTAACTCATCTTCTGTCTCTCCCATCTCCTCAATCTTTCCCAGTATCAGGGTCTTTGTCAAGTGTTGAAGTATTGAAGCTTCAGCTTTAGCATCAGTTCTTTCAGTGAATGTTCAGGGTCGATTTCCTTTAAAAGTGATTAACTTGATCTCTTTGCCCTCTTAGTATGGTCATTTTAACAATTGATTCTTCCAGTCCAAGAATATAGTATATCTTTCTATCTGTGTAATCTTCAATTTCTTGCATCAGTGTCTTATAGTTTTCAAGTACAGGTGTTTTACCTCTGTAGGTAGTTTTATTCCAAGGTAGTTTATTCTTTTTGATGCAATGGTAAATGGGGTTGTTACTATAATTTCTCTTTTTGCTTTTCTTGTTTCTTATTCTTCTTATTTTTTGCATACATGAAGTTCACTCGTTGTGCTATAAATTTTATGAGTTTTGATAAATGCTTAGTGTTATATATCCCCCTTTACAATATCTTACATAATAGTTTTGCCAATTCCTAAAGATAATTTTTATAGAGCTATACTAGGGAATTTTCTGTGTGAAGTAGGGAGCTTAAGCAAGTGCTCTGTGACAACCTAGAGGGTTGGAATAGGGTGGGAGATGGGAAGGAGGTTCAAAAGGAAGGGACATATGTATTCCTGTGGCTAATTCATATTGATATATGATAGAAACCAGGACAATATTTAAAGCAATTGTCCTGCAATTAAATGTTTTAAAATAGATAACTTGGAAAAAGTTATAAAGATTTAATATTTGAGGTCAGAAAATTTTGTTTTCCTAATATTTTAGTGTCATCTGAAGCAAGGAGCATGATTACTCCATCTATGCTCTTATTTCTCAAGATTATTTTGACTATTCCAAGGTCTTTTATGTTTCTATATAAATTTTCAAATTACTTGTTCTAGTTCTACAAGAAATAATTGCCAATGGTAATTTGATAGAGATTATGGTGAGTGTAGAGATTGGCTTGGGTTGCTGTTGTTCAGCCACTAAGTCTGCATGGACCACATGGACTGCAGCACCAGGCTTTCCTGTTGTTCACTATCTCCAAGAGTTTGCTCACACTCATGTCCACTGAGTCAGTAATGCCATCCAGCCATCTAACTCATCTTCTGTCTCTCCCATCTCCTCAATCTTTCCCAGTATCAGGGTCTTTGTCAAGTGTTGAAGTATTGAAGCTTCAGCTTTAGCATCAGTTCTTTCAGTGAATGTTCAGGGTCGATTTCCTTTAAAAGTGATTAACTTGATCTCTTTGCCCTCTTAGTATGGTCATTTTAACAATTGATTCTTCCAGTCCAAGAATATAGTATATCTTTCTATCTGTGTAATCTTCAATTTCTTGCATCAGTGTCTTATAGTTTTCAAGTACAGGTGTTTTACCTCTGTAGGTAGTTTTATTCCAAGGTAGTTTATTCTTTTTGATGCAATGGTAAATGGGGTTGTTACTATAATTTCTCTTTTTGCTTTTCTTGTTTCTTATTCTTCTTATTTTTTGCATACATGAAGTTCACTCGTTGTGCTATAAATTTTATGAGTTTTGATAAATGCTTAGTGTTATATATCCCCCTTTACAATATCTTACATAATAGTTTTGCCAATTCCTAAAGATAATTTTTATAGAGCTATACTAGGGAATTTTCTGTGTGAAGTAGGGAGCTTAAGCAAGTGCTCTGTGACAACCTAGAGGGTTGGAATAGGGTGGGAGATGGGAAGGAGGTTCAAAAGGAAGGGGACATATGTATTCCTGTGGCTAATTCATATTGATATATGATAGAAACCAGGACAATATTTAAAGCAATTGTCCTGCAATTAAATGTTTTTAAAAATAGATAACTTGGAAAAAAGTTATAAAGATTTAATATTTGAGGTCAGAATATTAATATTTTTAGATTTTTTATCCTATGTCTATGTATAATAGGAAAAATTATTTGACCATTCTTAAAGATTAATGATTTTACAGTGTATTTCTGTATGATAGGAAATAAATTCAAGTTCCTCTACATCAGACTTCCCAAATCATTTAAATTTCTTCATAATATTCAATGTAACACATGTTACTTAAATTCATTATTAAGCATCAGTTTTTGCATGCCCAAACTTAATAGACTAGTACAATACTATAGTGTTGATCATCATCATATGTGGAAATTTTTATTTGGTCATTAAAAACTGGAGGACACAGATTGTAAACTGAATGTGGAATAAGGGATCCTAGTCAGTATTATCAAAGCTTGCATTAAATTTCAGGGGAAAAAATTCAGAAAGTTTCGGAATTTTCCCTAATTTCTTAATATTTAAAATTTCATACAATTTGAGAATCTTGTTGTTAAGAATAAAATTGGAGACATATGCATGCTGCTACCATACATTCCTTACTCATTTTTCAAATAAAGCTGTAGGAACTGGATTTGCATTTTTACCGTGAAAGCCATGTAGCTTTATTAAATGCAAGATGTTTAAGGAAGGCCCTAGGATTCTGATTTCTACTAAAAAAATGATATATTTTGGCATTAAGCCCCAATAGCTTATTTTGTGTCACAACTGCGTTTAAAATGTTTCAGATTGTCTGGAATTGCATTTAAGGGGTTAATAAATATTTCTAAAAGCCAATTCTAAATCCTACATTTTGTTGATTCAACATATGTTGAATAATATTATTAAACATAATTCTTCCTCTTCCTCTCCCTAGACACACTTGCACACACACAACCAATACCTGTAGAGATATTTACAAATTTGGTTTGACAGTAAATTAAGCTATTTGGCCCACTATAATATATAGATCACTAATGCATTCCTCTGCCCCTATGCTTTATTTCCTAAATTCTTGGTACAAGGAAATGACTTAGGAAACAGAAAACTCAGGGCCCTAGTGTGTACAAATGTGATACTGATTTTCGCTTTCTGAAGTAAGGGTGCAGTGGGGCATAGAGGAGTAGAACACAAAGTTTGAGAGAATGGCAGGTGAAGGGGATGTAATTGCATGTTGAAAATCCTTCATCTCTTTCCGAAGTATATATAATAGCAGCACGGTGGTAGATGTGCCAGAGCACGCAGGGTTGTATTCACTACACCAGAGACCAACACTTCCTGTATGATAGGAAATTAAATTCAATTTTTTCCTTTTTTTTCTTTATATCAGACTTCCCAAATCATTTAAATTTCTTCATAATATTCAATGTAACACATGTTACTTAAATTCATTATTAAGCATCAGTTTTTGCATGCCCAAACTTAATAGACTAGTACAATACTATAGTGTTGATCATCATCATATGTGGAAATTTTTATTTGGTCATTAAAAACTGGAGGACACAGATTGTAAACTGAATGTGGAATAAGGGATCCTAGTCAGTATTATCAAAGCTTGCATTAAATTTCAGGGAAAATATTCAGAAAGTTTCGGAATTTTCCCTAATTTCTTAATATTTAAAATTTCATACAATTTGAGAATCTTGTTGTTAAGAATAAAATTGGAGACATATGCATGCTGCTACCATACATTCCTTACTCATTTTTCAAATAAAGCTGTAGGAACTGGATTTGCATTTTTACCGTGAAAGCCATGTAGCTTTATTAAATGCAAGATGTTTAAGGAAGGCCCTAGGATTCTGATTTCTACTAAAAAAATGATATATTTTGGCATTAAGCCCCAATAGCTTATTTTGTGTCACAACTGCGTTTAAAATGTTTCAGATTGTCTGGAATTGCATTTAAGGGGTTAATAAATATTTCTAAAAGCCAATTCTAAATCCTACATTTTGTTGATTCAACATATGTTGAATAATATTATTAAACATAATTCTTCCTCTTCCTCTCCCTAGACACACTTGCACACACACAACCAATACCTGTAGAGATATTTACAAATTTGGTTTGACAGTAAATTAAGCTATTTGGCCCACTATAATATATAGATCACTAATGCATTCCTCTGCCCCTATGCTTTATTTCCTAAATTCTTGGTACAAGGAAATGACTTAGGAAACAGAAAACTCAGGGCCCTAGTGTGTACAAATGTGATATTGATTTTCGCTTTCTGAAGTAAGGGTGCAGTGGGGCATAGAGGAGTAGAACACAAAGTTTGAGAGAATGGCAGGTGAAGGGGATGTAATTGCATGTTGAAAATCCTTCATCTCTTTCCAAGTAAGAACCTATATATAATAGCAGCACGGTGGTAGATGTGCCAGAGCACGAGGGTTGTATTCACTACACCAGAGACCAAAGTGTCATTGCTTGAAGAGCTATTATTTGCTATTGGAAAACAAATAGCCAAGCATGCAAACTAGAAAGCTGTCCTGACCTTCTACTCTCTGTTCCCCAGGGAGGCCATTTTTTTTTAAAAAGGGAAACCATTGATTTTTTACATCAGACAGATACATATCACAACAAGTAGTAAATTGCCCATGATTCCCTGTATTATGTTCCCCAGGGAGTCTTCTGTAAGGGGAAACCAGTGATTTCAACTTTTCAGGTATGCTGTTGCCCTTAAATTATCTCCTTTATAATCTTAGTACATACTGTGTCAATAACAGGAAAACAAAAAAGAACATAGTTCAAGCATATAAAGAATGGATACTTGCTAAAAAGGAAAGAACAACTATTTAAATGTGTTTAAAATTAGTTTTGTACTCAGGTAAAAATTATTTTTCTTAATAAGTATAGCAATGATTTTTGTTCTGTAAATACACATTTGCAGTGAGACAGGATTAACTCCATACTGGATTCTTACTCATCATGCTTACCTCTAAACATTAGAATTTTAAAACTATCCAAACATGATTGTGTTTGCTTTTCTCAGGCTATTAATCTGGTTCTCAAATAACTCCTTAGAATAACTATTGTCCAGAATAGCTCTTAAAATTTTTATTAATTTTAAATGATTAAATTTGGAGCAATAAATGCAAGACATATGTTGAATAATATTATTAAACATAATTCTTCCTCTTCCTCTCCCTAGACACACTTGCACACACACAACCAATACCTGTAGAGATATTTACAAATTTGGTTTGACAGTAAATTAAGCTATTTGGCCCACTATAATATATAGATCACTAATGCATTCCTCTGCCCCTATGCTTTATTTCCTAAATTCTTGGTACAAGGAAATGACTTAGGAAACAGAAAACTCAGGGCCCTAGTGTGTACAAATGTGATATTGATTTTCGCTTTCTGAAGTAAGGGTGCAGTGGGGCATAGAGGAGTAGAACACAAAGTTTGAGAGAATGGCAGGTGAAGGGGATGTAATTGCATGTTGAAAATCCTTCATCTCTTTCCAAGTAAGAACCTATATATAATAGCAGCACGGTGGTAGATGTGCCAGAGCACGCAGGGTTGTATTCACTACACCAGAGACCAAAGTGTCATTGCTTGAAGAGCTATTATTTGCTATTGGAAAACAAATAGCCAAGCATGCAAACTAGAAAGCTGTCCTGACCTTCTACTCTCTGTTCCCCAGGGAGGCCATTTTTTTTTAAAAAGGGAAACCATTGATTTTTTACATCAGACAGATACATATCACAACAAGTAGTAAATTGCCCATGATTCCCTGTATTATGTTCCCCAGGGAGTCTTCTGTAAGGGGAAACCAGTGATTTCAACTTTTCAGGTATGCTGTTGCCCTTAAATTATCTCCTTTATAATCTTAGTACATACTGTGTCAATAACAGGAAAACAAAAAAGAACATAGTTCAAGCATATAAAGAATGGATACTTGCTAAAAAGGAAAGAACAACTATTTAAATGTGTTTAAAATTAGTTTTGTACTCAGGTAAAAATTATTTTTCTTAATAAGTATAGCAATGATTTTTGTTCTGTAAATACACATTTGCAGTGAGACAGGATTAACTCCATACTGGATTCTTACTCATCATGCTTACCTCTAAACATTAGAATTTTAAAACTATCCAAACATGATTGTGTTTGCTTTTCTCAGGCTATTAATCTGGTTCTCAAATAACTCCTTAGAATAACTATTGTCCAGAATAGCTCTTAAAATATATTAATTTTAATGATTAAATGGGAGCAATAAACTGCAAGTCAGTCCAAAGACACTGATGTCTTTATTTGCTACCTCATTGTTTTGAAAAACGATAATTTGTGACGGCCAGTTTTACTGCAAGAGTCCAGAAAAATGTGCAATAATTAGAGTCTAAACAACATTAATACTTTTTTGAACTTTAATATAATTGGACACCTCTTGAAACACTGTGCCCCTAGCCTACCTATTTCAGTATACTCCTATGAGCTCTGTCTTTCATTGGATGCCTCCTATTTTCAGGTGTTTCCTCTTTCACTCACATATTGGTTTTCACCAGGGATGCATGCTAATTAGGATCCGTCAGCAACCATAGCACTGAGAGAGCACCTGCATTAAGGTTATATCTGCAGAAAACCTACGGTTATCTCAGACTGAATTGTTTCAGGGACAGTAGCATGACCCAGTGGTGTTCAGACATACAACATTCTTATTGAACTATCCTGACTCAAGAGAAATTGTGAATGTAGTTCAGCAAATGTGTGAAGCAAATTGGTAGAGATAGTATCTAAGAGAAATCAGGGTGCCGAAATCAAAAGATGAGGAAATAGATGGTTGGGCATACAAACCAGTCCTCCTCTATGAATTCTGATATTATGAGAAATGGCAAGTGTTGAGAGTTGGTATAAATAGGAAGTCTCCTGTGCTTATTTAAAAATTAATTTACTGTCAACTACTTATTTCACATTATGAAATGGAAGCAAGCGTGTTATAAGGAGAAAGCGGACTCTAATTGGAAGTATAAGAACTAATCACTAATTTTAGTTTTGCCATTGAACTGGGTCAGCAGTCAAAGAAGATGTTGATCAGGTCATTTCTAGGTCTCTTTCACCTCTATGATCCGAATGTCAATGACGCAAGGAATAGGCTATTACTTTTTTCTCCAATTTTTTAAACTTCCTAAAAGGATTCTTACTCATCATGCTTACCTCTAAACATTAGAATTTTAAAACTATCCAAACATGATTGTGTTTGCTTTTCTCAGGCTATTAATCTGGTTCTCAAATAACTCCTTAGAATAACTATTGTCCAGAATAGCTCTTAAAATATATTAATTTTAATGATTAAATGGGAGCAATAAACTGCAAGTCAGTCCAAAGACACTGATGTCTTTATTTGCTACCTCATTGTTTTGAAAAACGATAATTTGTGACGGCCAGTTTTACTGCAAGAGTCCAGAAAAATGTGCAATAATTAGAGTCTAAACAACATTAATACTTTTTTGAACTTTAATATAATTGGACACCTCTTGAAACACTGTGCCCCTAGCCTACCTATTTCAGTATACTCCTATGAGCTCTGTCTTTCATTGGATGCCTCCTATTTTCAGGTGTTTCCTCTTTCACTCACATATTGGTTTTCACCAGGGATGCATGCTAATTAGGATCCGTCAGCAACCATAGCACTGAGAGAGCACCTGCATTAAGGTTATATCTGCAGAAAACCTACGGTTATCTCAGACTGAATTGTTTCAGGGACAGTAGCATGACCCAGTGGTGTTCAGACATACAACATTCTTATTGAACTATCCTGACTCAAGAGAAATTGTGAATGTAGTTCAGCAAATGTGTGAAGCAAATTGGTAGAGATAGTATCTAAGAGAAATCAGGGTGCCGAAATCAAAAGATGAGGAAATAGATGGTTGGGCATACAAACCAGTCCTCCTCTATGAATTCTGATATTATGAGAAATGGCAAGTGTTGAGAGTTGGTATAAATAGGAAGTCTCCTGTGCTTATTTAAAAATTAATTTACTGTCAACTACTTATTTCACATTATGAAATGGAAGCAAGCGTGTTATAAGGAGAAACACGCGGACTCTAATTGGAAGTATAAGAACTAATCACTAATTTTAGTTTTGCCATTGAACTGGGTCAAATACTTTGAGCAGTCAAAAGAAGATGTTGATCAGGTCATTTCTAGGTCTCTTTCACCTCTATGATCCATGAATACTGTCAATGACCTATTATATTATATGTCTGAAGGAGTTTAAGCCAGATGGGTGGCCTCATACTAACAAAAAGAATGACATCATGTTAACCTAATAGTTGAAGAAGAAAGACTTATTGTATTTGGGAGAATTCCAGAGTTCATATGTTTTCTCAAGGGCTTGCATTTTTATTCATATTTTCTCTATAATTTCTTGTAATTTCAAACACCACACAAACAGGCATTACAAGATTGCATTTTCATTTTAGCTTGCCTTGCTGTTGCATACCTAAAGAAAAATAAATAAAAACTCTGAGAGGCAGCCAACTCAAATATTGCACACCTGGCTCCCATTTGTTATAAGATTATCACTGAAAACAAAGATTCTTGACTTTTACAGCCCTGAATCCTGTAGCCTCCTCAGCAACACTCCCCAGTCTAACTTGGTTGAACCTGAACCAAGAACAAAAGAAACCCCTGAAAAAGATTCACGTTATGATCTCCATATTAACGTCTCCCTCTCCTGGCCCCTGAACTCAATGACAGCATTTAAAATAAAGTATTGAAAAAGGGGAATAAAACAGCAAAAAACATGTTGGATTCCTTCCATCCTCCTACCCACGTGTAAGGATAAAGCTAAAATATGACAAAAACATTTTCCTTTGGCAGAGTTCTGCTTTTCTTTTGGAGATAACAACAAGTCCCTATAAAAGTGAATGTAGTTCAGCAAATGTTGAAGCAAATTGGTAGAGATAGTATCTAAGAGAAATCAGGGTGCCGAAATCAAAAGATGAGGAAATAGATGGTTGGGCATACAAACCAGTCCTCCTCTATGAATTCTGATATTATGAGAAATGGCAAGTGTTGAGAGTTGGTATAAATAGGAAGTCTCCTGTGCTTATTTAAAAATTAATTTACTGTCAACTACTTATTTCACATTATGAAATGGAAGCAAGCGTGTTATAAGGAGAAACGCGCGGACTCTAATTGGAAGTATAAGAACTAATCACTAATTTTAGTTTTGCCATTGAACTGGGTCAAATACTTTGAGCAGTCAAAAGAAGATGTTGATCAGGTCATTTCTAGGTCTCTTTCACCTCTATGATCCATGAATACTGTCAATGACCTATTATATTATATGTCTGAAGGAGTTTAAGCCAGATGGGTGGCCTCATACTAACAAAAAGAATGACATCATGTTAACCTAATAGTTGAAGAAGAAAGACTTATTGTATTTGGGAGAATTCCAGAGTTCATATGTTTTCTCAAGGGCTTGCATTTTTATTCATATTTTCTCTATAATTTCTTGTAATTTCAAACACCACACAAACAGGCATTACAAGATTGCATTTTCATTTTAGCTTGCCTTGCTGTTGCATACCTAAAGAAAAATAAATAAAAACTCTGAGAGGCAGCCAACTCAAATATTGCACACCTGGCTCCCATTTGTTATAAGATTATCACTGAAAACAAAGATTCTTGACTTTTACAGCCCTGAATCCTGTAGCCTCCTCAGCAACACTCCCCAGTCTAACTTGGTTGAACCTGAACCAAGAACAAAAGAAACCCCTGAAAAAGATTCACGTTATGATCTCCATATTAACGTCTCCCTCTCCTGGCCCCTGAACTCAATGACAGCATTTAAAATAAAGTATTGAAAAAGGGGAATAAAACAGCAAAAAACATGTTGGATTCCTTCCATCCTCCTACCCACGTGTAAGGATAAAGCTAAAATATGACAAAAACATTTTCCTTTGGCAGAGTTCTGCTTTTCTTTTGGAGATAACAACAAGTCCCTATAAAAGAAAAAAAAAAATCTCTCAAGTCCTTTCAGTTTTAACAATGTTTAAGTTTCTTAAATATGCAATTGGATTAGAAATCATGAAGAAAATACAATAGAACAGACTGCCAGAAGGGCCTCCTGCTGCCTAGGTGTGTCTGCATTTAACCATTCCATTTTGCTCCAGCTCCAAATTGTAATTTCTAATTACAGTAGGCTTGCCAGGGTTTATTGGGTCTGTGAGAAAAGTAAACACATAGAGTAGAATTGTCAATGTAGAATTCTATTCAAAAAGACTTTAGGATTATTAAGACCAACCCTCCGGCTCTAAGTTTGGCTGCTCCTCATGTATTCCAAACTTGAGCAGTTTGCCATCTTTCTTTTCTTTTCTTAAAGATCTAGATGCATATATTTGAATAATAACCTCATCTCATTTAAAAGCATCTACATATCTGAAACTCTTTGCTAAAAGGAAGTTCTATGGTATACTTAATGCTCAACTATTATATCTTTTTAATGCCCAACTATTATGTCTTTTTAATGCCCATTAAAATTAATCTTACTATATGTGAAGAACAACGATATTCTGTCTCTTATGCATATATATTTGGGTAAGCTGATTGAAAATAGCATCACCCCATGGGGACCAGCCTCTTGATAATCTGTCAGGGGTGCCCAAGCCAGATATAGGATACTATTTTTCTTATCTCTCAGGCATTCTAGATACACTGTGTCCGAGTCTCATGACTTTAGTGTAAGAGAGAAATGTTGTTATCAATTAGACACAAGGAGATTCTTGACTTTTACAGCCCTGAATCCTGTAGCCTCCTCAGCAACACTCCCCAGTCTAACTTGGTTGAACCTGAACCAAGAACAAAAGAAACCCTGAAAAGATTCACGTTATGATCTCCATATTAACGTCTCCCTCTCCTGGCCCCTGAACTCAATGACAGCATTTAAAATAAAGTATTGAAAAAGGGGAATAAAACAGCAAAAAACATGTTGGATTCCTTCCATCCTCCTACCCACGTGTAAGGATAAAGCTAAAATATGACAAAAACATTTTCCTTTGGCAGAGTTCTGCTTTTCTTTTGGAGATAACAACAAGTCCCTATAAAAGAAAAAAAAAATCTCTCAAGTCCTTTCAGTTTTAACAATGTTTAAGTTTCTTAAATATGCAATTGGATTAGAAATCATGAAGAAAATACAATAGAACAGACTGCCAGAAGGGCCTCCTGCTGCCTAGGTGTGTCTGCATTTAACCATTCCATTTTGCTCCAGCTCCAAATTGTAATTTCTAATTACAGTAGGCTTGCCCGGTTCATTGGGTCTGTGAGAAAAGTAAACACATAGAGTAGAATTGTCAATGTAGAATTCTATTCAAAAAGACTTTAGGATTATTAAGACCAACCCTCCGGCTCTAAGTTTGGCTGCTCCTCATGTATTCCAAACTTGAGCAGTTTGCCATCTTTCTTTTCTTTTCTTAAAGATCTAGATGCATATATTTGAATAATAACCTCATCTCATTTAAAAGCATCTACATATCTGAAACTCTTTGCTAAAAGGAAGTTCTATGGTATACTTAATGCTCAACTATTATATCTTTTTAATGCCCAACTATTATGTCTTTTTAATGCCCATTAAAATTAATCTTACTATATGTGAAGAACAACGATATTCTGTCTCTTATGCATATATATTTGGGTAAGCTGATTGAAAATAGCATCACCCCATGGGGACCAGCCTCTTGATAATCTGTCAGGGGTGCCCAAGCCAGATATAGGATACTATTTTTCTTATCTCTCAGGCATTCTAGATACACTGTGTCCGAGTCTCATGACTTTAGTGTAAGAGAGAAATGTTGTTATCAATTAGACACAAGGAGAGCTGAGTGAATAGTAGGTCTTAGAATACCAGGTAGTTGATTATGAATGACGTGGGAAATATGGACAAATTCCAGCACAGTGCAAATGAGAAACTGGTAGATGACAAAATGTAGGGATGTCGTGTATGGGAGTTTGCTGTAGAGGAAAAGCTGGAGATTACTGTGAATAGATATGATGCATCATGATTATTAGAACCTAGGTTTGCTTGGACAAGCATGTGGTGGAGTGGGTTTTCAAGAATAGAGATTGATAGATAAAGTTCAGTGTGGGAGTAGTAGCAAGAGATGAAGGTTTCAACCAAGGTGTGAATGAAAGCTGAAGACCTCCTGTTAGTGAATTGAAGTGTGTGTTGTGCTATGCCTAGATGCTCAGTCATGTCCGACTCTTTGCAACCTCATGGACTATAGCCTGCCAGGTTCCTCTGTCCAGTGTGATTCTCCAGGCAAGAATACTGTGGTGAGTTGCCATGTCCTCTTTCAGGGAATCTTCCCAACTCAGGGACTGAACTCAGGTCTCTCACATTGAAGGCAGATTCTTTACCATCTAAGTCACCAAGGAAGCTCAAAGTATGTGTTAGTGGAAGATAAAAGTTCAGGAACAAATCCTGGACAGAGGTGAGGTAGGAATAGAATAATGCCTATTCCTATAGATTGAATAATTCTTATCAATTATTATACCACTTCTCCAACTTCTAAACAAACTACATGCCTAGGTTGATAATCATGGTTTTTTTCTATTCCTGCAACAGTAATAAATTGAATTACTCTGCAAGAATCAAGAAGACTGCCTTGAATCAAGGGATGGTAACTCTTGATCAATTAACATTTGTGAAATCCAAACTAAAGAGTATTTCCAAGAAAAATTGTTATCTTTGAAAGATCTTTATGTTGTGGCTTCCATAGTATTTGAAAATACGAAACCAAAGTAAGGAAAACTTTCTTTTAGAAATAGAATTTGTAGTGTATATTAAAATACCAACTCCAATATCAGAATTGATGAAAGTAAAATAAAAGATACATTCTCATTCACAACTTAGTGTAAAATATCTGGATCTCAGATATTTTGGTGTAAAATATCTGGATGTCAGATAGCCAATATTCATGAAGTTTTTAAAATATTAATACTATTAATTTTCAGGAAATAAACCCATAGATAAAAAAATTTTTACTTTTATGTGGACATTTACCAGACCATAATTTATAATACTATTTAATTAGGCCAAATGGTCAACAACCAGGAATCAGATATTTTAAATGATTTACTCATGTAATAGATTATCTAGTCATTAAAAAGTCAATCTTTTCAAAAGTAGTTACATAAAAGATTTCTTTCATGATGAAGAACAGGGTAGAAATGTATATGTATAATTCATAATCTTAATTAAAAAATAAATTTAAAAATAGAAGATTAAAAAAGCATTTAGGGGCTTCCCCTGGTGGTCCAGTGGATAAGGACACCGCCTTGCAGTGCAAGGGGCGCCGGTTCGAGCCCTGGCCTGGGAAGATCCCACGTGCCGCGGAGCGGCTGGACTGATGTGTCTAATCACCGAGTCGGAGCTCTGGAGCGCATGCGCCCAGAGCCGGCGCTCTGCAACGACAGACGCCACCGCGATGGGAGGCCCACAGGAGTCAAAGAACAAAGACAGATGAAAACAGAGAAATGAAAGACCAATAGAAGTGGCCCGTCCGCTCCCCTCCCTCCCCAACCCAACCCCCGCCCAAAATAAATACATAAATAAATCTTAAAAAAAAAAAAAGCATTTAGGTCACCACAATTGACTAATTAATGTATTTATTTATTTGTTCTGCATATAGTTACTGAGTGTACAGATTCCTGGTCTAGTGGATTTGTCATTCTAGTAAACAGGAATTTTAAAAAGAGTAACTTGATGATTGATAATTACATATTTAAATTAATAGATAATACAGAGGTATATTTATATTGTTTGTGTGTAACATATAATACAATCTCTTGAACTTCCATAATAGATAAAATATGGAACATTATAAAAATACTTACCTCAGAGTCATGTTGTGCTGTGTTAAGTCACTTAAGTCCTGTCCTACTGTTTGTGACCCCATGGACTGTAGCCAGCCAGGCTCCTTTCTTTATGGGATTTTCCAGGCAAGAATACTGCAGAGAGAGGCTCTTCCCAACTAAGGGATCAGATCTGCATCTCCTGCATTGGCAGGCAGGTTCTTTACCACTACTACCACCTGGGAAGATCCATAGTAATGTAACAAGAGTTAAGTAATTATTTGCAAAGTTCTTTAAATAGAAAATGTACAAAAATATTATAATATGTTATTTTTATTATCATTCCTTCTTCCATCCATAGATGAACTTTTTGAACTTTATCTTCCAGACTTTGACTATGATCATACAAATTTGTTAAATCTCTTCTTTTCATAAAAATGGCTTTCAAACTTAGTCTTATTAAATTCTAAAATCAGTCTTCTCACCTATGGTTATACGCTTCATGACCGCATCAATAAAGGAGAAGCAAGGGCTCCCTTTGTAGCTCAGCTGGTAAAGAAAGGAGAAGCAGCAATAAAACTAATTAACAGGAAGACTGAAATAGATTAGCTTGTTGTTGTTGTCCAATTGCTAAATTGTGTCTGACTCTTTGTGAACCCATGGATTGCAGCATGCCTGGCTTCCTTGCCCTTCACTATCTCCCAGAGATTATTCTTAACTCTTCTGCACTGAGTCAGTGATGCCATCTAGCCATCTCATCCTATTGTCCGCTTTTTCTCCTGCACTCAAGCTTTCCCTGCATCAGGATCTTTTCCGATGGGTCAGCTCTTCGCATCGGGTGGCCTAAGTATTAGAGCTTCAGCATCAGTCCTTCCGATGAATATTCAGGGTTGATTTCTTTTAGGTTTGGCTGCTATGATCACCTTGCTGTCTAAGGGGTTCTTGAGAGTATTCTCCAGCACCACCGTTTGAAGGCATCAGTTCTTCAGTGTTCAGCCTTCTTTATGGCCTAAGTCTGATGATGTATGTACAGAATGCTGGAAAAGCTATAGCTTTGACTGTATGGACTAAGTCATGTCTGTGCTTTTTAATATGCTGTCTGGGATTGTCATAGCTTTTCTTCCAAGAAGCAAGTGTCTTTTAATTTCATGGCTGCAGTCACCATCTGCAGTGATTTTAAAGCCCAAGAAAATAAGTAAAAAGAATTGCCACTCTTTCCACCTTTTCTTCATCTATTTGCCATGAAATTATGGGACCAGATGTCTTGATCTAGTTTGTTGAGTGCTGAGTTTTAAGCCAGATTTTTCAGTCTCCTCTTTCACCCTCATCAAAAGACTCTTTAGTTCCTCTTCACTTCCTGCTGTTAGAGTGGTATCATCTGCATATCTGAGGTTGTTGATTTTCCTCCCAGAAATCATGATTCCTGCTACTGAGTCATCCAGCCCAGCATTTTGCATGATGTACTTTGCATATAAGTTAAATAAGCAGTGTGACAATATACAGCCTAGATATATTTCTTTCCCAATTTTGAGCAACCAGAATTTTGTCTGGTTCTAACTATTGCTTCTTGACCTGCATACAGGTTTCTCAGGAGGCATATAAGGTAGTCTGGTATTGCCATCTCTTTAAGAATTTTCCACAGTTTGTTGTGATCCACACAGTCAAAGGCTTTAGCATAGTCAATGAAGTAGAAATAGATTTTTTTTGAATTCCCTTGCTTTCTCTATGATCCAGTAGAAGTTGGCAATTTGATCTCTGGTTCCTCTGCCTTCTCTAAATCCACTTGGTACACCTGGAAGCTCTTGGTTCACGTACTGCTGAAGCCTAACTGGACAGATTTTGAGCATATGAATGAATGCAATTTTACAAGAGTTTAAACATTCTTTGGAGTTGATATGAAAACTGAATTTATCCATTCTTGTGCCACTGCTGAGATTTCCAAATTTGGTGACATATTGAGTGCAGCACTTTAATAGCATCATCTTTTTAGATTTTAAATAGCTCAGTTATAATTGTGCCACCTTCACTAGCTTTGTTCATAATATTGCTTTGTAAGGCTCATTTGATTTCACACTCCAGGATGTCCCGCTCTAGGTAACTGACCACACCACTGTGGTTGTTCAGGTCATTGAGACCTTTTTTGCCTCGTTCTTTTGTTATTCTGGGCATGTCTTTTTAATCTTTTCTGCTTCTCTTAGGTCCTTACAGTTTGTATCCATTATCATGCCCACCCTTGCATGAAATCTTCCCTTGATATCGCCAATTTTCTTGAAGATATCTCCGGTTTTCCTCATTCTATTGTTTTCCTCTACTTCTTTGCGTTGTTCATTTAAGAAGGCCTTCTTGTCTCTCTTTGCTATTCTCTGGAGCTCTGCATTCATTTGAGCATATCTTTCTCTTTCTCCCTTGCCTTTTCCTTCTCTTCTTTCCTGCTGTTAGAGTGGTATCATCTGCATATCTGAGGTTGTTGATTTTCCTCCCAGAAATCATGATTCCTGCTACTGAGTCATCCAGCCCAGCATTTTGCATGATGTACTTTGCATATAAGTTAAATAAGCAGTGTGACAATATACAGCCTAGATATATTTCTTTCCCAATTTTGAGCAACCAGAATTTTGTCTGGTTCTAACTATTGCTTCTTGACCTGCATACAGGTTTCTCAGGAGGCATATAAGGTAGTCTGGTATTGCCATCTCTTTAAGAATTTTCCACAGTTTGTTGTGATCCACACAGTCAAAGGCTTTAGCATAGTCAATGAAGTAGAAATAGATTTTTTTTGAATTCCCTTGCTTTCTCTATGATCCAGTAGAAGTTGGCAATTTGATCTCTGGTTCCTCTGCCTTCTCTAAATCCACTTGGTACACCTGGAAGCTCTTGGTTCACGTACTGCTGAAGCCTAACTGGACAGATTTTGAGCATATGAATGAATGCAATTTTACAAGAGTTTAAACATTCTTTGGAGTTGATATGAAAACTGAATTTATCCATTCTTGTGCCACTGCTGAGATTTCCAAATTTGGTGACATATTGAGTGCAGCACTTTAATAGCATCATCTTTTTAGATTTTAAATAGCTCAGTTATAATTGTGCCACCTTCACTAGCTTTGTTCATAATATTGCTTTGTAAGGCTCATTTGATTTCACACTCCAGGATGTCCCGCTCTAGGTAACTGACCACACCACTGTGGTTGTTCAGGTCATTGAGACCTTTTTTGCCTCGTTCTTTTGTTATTCTGGGCATGTCTTTTTAATCTTTTCTGCTTCTCTTAGGTCCTTACAGTTTGTATCCATTATCATGCCCACCCTTGCATGAAATCTTCCCTTGATATCGCCAATTTTCTTGAAGATATCTCCGGTTTTCCTCATTCTATTGTTTTCCTCTACTTCTTTGCGTTGTTCATTTAAGAAGGCCTTCTTGTCTCTCTTTGCTATTCTCTGGAGCTCTGCATTCATTTGAGCATATCTTTCTCTTTCTCCCTTGCCTTTTCCTTCTCTTCTTTCCTCAGCTATTTGTAAAACCTCTCCAGACAACCATTTTGCCCTTTTGAATTTCTTTTTATAGGGGATAGGTTTTGTCACTACCTCTTGCACAATCTTACTGTCCATAGTTTTTCAGGCACTCTGTCTACCATATCTAATCCCTTGAATCTATTTGTCATCCCCATTGTATAAGTATAAAGAATTTGATTTAGATCATAGCTGAATGGCCTAGTGATTTTCCCTACTTTCTTCAATTTAAGCCTGAATTTTGCATAAGGAGCTCATGATCTGAGTCACAGTCCACTCCAGGTCTTGCTTTTGCTGACTGTATATAACTTCTCCATCTGCAGCTGCAAAGAGTATAAGCAGTCTGATTTCAGTATTGACCATCTGTAATGTCCATAGTTAGAGATCCCCTGGAGGAGAGCATGACAACTCACTCCAATATTATTGCCTAGAGAATCACCATGGACAGAGGAGCCTGGCAGGCTACAGTCCATGGAGCTGCAAAGTGTCAGACATATCTGAGCAACTGAACACTGTACAAAATAAATTTACCCATTCCCGTCCATTTTAGTTTACTGATTCCTAAGATGTCCATGTTCACTTCTGGCATCTCCTGCTTGATCGTGTCCAGCTTACCATGATGGACCTAGTATTCCAGGTTTCTATATGATATTGTTCTGTATAACATGGAACTTTCCTTTTAGCACCAGACTTATCCACAACTGTGTATTGTTTCTGCTTTGGCTCAGTCACTTCATTCTTTCTGGGGCTACTAGTGATTGCCCTCTATTCCTCCCCAGTAGCATATTGAATACCTTCTGACCTGGAGGGTTCATCTTCCAGTGTCATATCATTTTGCCTTTTCATACTGTTCATGGGGTTCTTAAGGCAAGAATACTGGAGTGGGTTGCTGTTACCTCCTCCAGACCCAATGCTTTGTTAGACCTCTTCATCATGACCCATCCATCTTGGGTGGCCCTGCACATCATGTTTCATAGCTTCTTTGAGTTATCAAGCCCTCTTTTCACAAGTCTACAGATCACATTTAGTTCTCGGTCTCAGTCAATAAATCAGACTTCTCCAGTCACTCCTAACTGCTTGAGCTAATACACTGAATCCAAATCTTTGTAACATTCTTGATTCAAATATAGACAAATTTCTATAGTTAAGAGAAGTATCTTCTCCTGGCAAAAGAAACTCAGCAGAATTTAGGGATTTAATGTCTCCAGTTTCCAGGTTACTTGTCCCAATTTTGTTTTCCATTGTATAAGTATAAAGAATTTGATTTAGATCATACCTGAATGGCCTAGTGGTTTTCCTACTTTCTTCAATTTAAGCCTGAATTTTGCATAAGGAGCTCATGATCTGAGTCACAGTCCACTCCAGGTCTTGCTTTTGCTGACTGTATATAACTTCTCCATCTGCAGCTGCAAAGAGTATAAGCAGTCTGATTTCAGTATTGACCATCTGTAATGTCCATAGTTAGAGATCCCCTGGAGGAGAGCATGACAACTCACTCCAATATTATTGCCTAGAGAATCACCATGGACAGAGGAGCCTGGCAGGCTACAGTCCATAGAGCTGCAAAGTGTCAGACATATCTGAGCAACTGAACACTGTACAAAATAAATTTACCCATTCCCGTCCATTTTAGTTTACTGATTCCTAAGATGTCCATGTTCACTTCTGGCATCTCCTGCTTGATCGTGTCCAGCTTACCATGATGGACCTAGTATTCCAGGTTTCTATATGATATTGTTCTGTATAACATGGAACTTTCCTTTTAGCACCAGACTTATCCACAACTGAGTATTGTTTCTGCTTTGGCTCAGTCACTTCATTCTTTCTGGGGCTACTAGTGATTGCCCTCTACTCCTCCCCAGTAGCATATTGAATACCTTCTGACCTGGAGGGTTCATCTTCCAGTGTCATATCATTTTGCCTTTTCATACTGTTCATGGGGTTCTTAAGGCAAGAATACTGGAGTGGGTTGCTGTTACCTCCTCCAGACCCAATGCTTTGTTAGACCTCTTCATCATGACCCATCCATCTTGGGTGGCCCTGCACATCATGTTTCATAGCTTCTTTGAGTTATCAAGCCCTCTTTTCACAAGTCTACAGATCACATTTAGTTCTCGGTCTCAGTCAATAAATCAGACTTCTCCAGTCACTCCTAACTGCTTGAGCTAATACACTGAATCCAAATCTTTGTAACATTCTTGATTCAAATATAGACAAATTTCTATAGTTAAGAGAAGTATCTTCTCCTGGCAAAAGAAACTCAGCAGAATTTAGGGATTTAATGTCTCCAGTTTCACCAAAGTCAGGTTACTTGTCCCAATTTTGTTTTCAATGTCTTACTCTTTCCCAGCGACTGCTCAGACTTTAATGTCACAGAACCCATCATTTTGACAATATAATTTCTGTTACAATTCAACCATCTCCAGAATTGGGCTTGCCATCTGTTTTACAGAAAATTTGGCCTTGTCACTACAAAAGGTAGGGCTTCTTTGGGAAAAACCAAAGCTTTCTTTGTCCTTTATCCAGATCGTGGGCTAAGAATTTCAAGTCCTGTATTAATATTTTTCTCCCCAAGTTCTTCAGTGCATTTAGAAGAAACCATGCATTCCGTTAAAGCATATGCCTTTGTTTTAATATAATATTCATTAGCTAGCTATTTGCTCTCCCAGAGCTTTGCCTTTTGTAGGATTTTACTACGGTCGTCTACAGCTGATGGTTAAATATATGATTTACCAATACTTTCGTTGGACTATATGTATTCCATTTACCAATGAAAGTAATTGACATCTTCGTTAGAAATATTTGGCTACATGGGTCTTAGTTGTGTCATGTGGGATATTTAGTTGTGGCAGGAGAACTCTCAGTTATAGCATGTGAGACCTAGTTACCTGACTGGAATGAACCTGGGCCCTCTGCATTGGGAGTATGGAGTCTTAGCCATTGGACCACCAAAGAAGTCATGGGATCACCTTTAATCTTACCAGATCAGGGACCAATTCCATTTATTTTAGACCCAGTTCTGAGAACTCATTCCTAGTTTTGTTCCTTTGGAATGTTCCTGTCCAGAAAAAAGTATATAATCCACAAATACAAATTCCCTCTGTATTGTTAATATATTAATATATGGAAATACACATTTTAATAACATAAAAGTGAAATTAATTTTAACAATTTAAATTTAAATCACCATATCAAACTATTTTTATTTCAGTATATAGTCGATATAAAAAATTAGATGTTTATTTCTTACTCCTTTGAAATCTCTTCTATATTTTGTAGATGCAAACTATTTTTATTTCAGTATATAGTCTGATAGTAATTTCTTATGGCAAAAGAAACTCAGCAGAATTTAGGGATTTAATGTCTCCAGTTTCACCAAAGTCAGGTTACTTGTCCCAATTTTGTTTTCAATGTCTTACTCTTTCCCAGCGACTGCTCAGACTTTAATGTCACAGAACCCATCATTTTGACAATATAATTTCTGTTACAATTCAACCATCTCCAGAATTGGGCTTGCCATCTGTTTTACAGAAAATTTGGCCTTGTCACTACAAAAGGTAGGGCTTCTTTGGGAAAAACCAAAGCTTTCTTTGTCCTTTATCCAGATCGTGGGCTAAGAATTTCAAGTCCTGTATTAATATTTTTCTCCCCAAGTTCTTCAGTGCATTTAGAAGAAACCATGCATTCCGTTAAAGCATATGCCTTTGTTTTACTATAATATTCATTAGCTAGCTATTTGCTCTCCCAGAGCTTTGCCTTTTGTAGGATTTTACTACGGTCGTCTACAGCTGATGGTTAAATATATGATTTACCAATACTTTCGTTGGACTATATGTATTCCATTTACCAATGAAAGTAATTGACATCTTCGTTAGAAATATTTGGCTACATGGGTCTTAGTTGTGTCATGTGGGATATTTAGTTGTGGCAGGAGAACTCTCAGTTATAGCATGTGAGACCTAGTTACCTGACTGGAATGAACCTGGGCCCTCTGCATTGGGAGTATGGAGTCTTAGCCATTGGACCACCAAAGAAGTCATGGGATCACCTTTAATCTTACCAGATCAGGGACCAATTCCATTTATTTTAGACCCAGTTCTGAGAACTCATTCCTAGTTTTGTTCCTTTGGAATGTTCCTGTCCAGAAAAAAGTATATAATCCACAAATACAAATTCCCTCTGTATTGTTAATATATTAATATATGGAAATACACATTTTAATAACATAAAAGTGAAATTAATTTTAACAATTTAAATTTAAATCACCATATCAAACTATTTTTATTTCAGTATATAGTCGATATAAAAAATTAGATGTTTTTATTTTTCTTACTCCTTTGAAATCTCTTCTATATTTTGTAGATGCAGCAGACCTCAGTTCTGACTAGTCACATTTCAAGTCTGCAGCCACATGTGGCTTGTGGGTTCTGTATAAGACAGCACATATCTAGAACTGCTTCTATTCACAGTTTCTGCATCAGTTTAATTAAAGAAGCAGAACATAAGTGATATAGAATAAGCATTTTTATATGAGGACTAGAACTTGCACAATTATAGGAATTGAGATCGGCACCTCTGTGGTGCTCTGATATTGAGAGTGAAACCATTAGCTATTAGGTGTCAGTCAGAAGAGTTGTAAAAAGCGAAACTAGATATGTAAAGTAACTAGGATAAAAGGACCTTGTACAGTGAACAAGAATCAGCATCTTCCTCTCTGTCTCTAACTCCTTCAGGGAAAGCATGCAGGGGAAGCTGCAGCACTTTACCATGACCTGCACAGTCACCTAGCCCAGAACTGTAAGAAGCTGGAAGAAGGCTCCCTGCATCATAGTATGAGATTACAAACGGGTGAGTACACTGTAAGATGCCACAACTCTCCACTTATCTTCTGACCATGAGAAGAAGTTCTAAGAAGGGAGAAGGTTCCCTACTTCATCAAAATGAGACTACAGATGGGTGAGTACGAGATGTAGCAATGTGTTGTACTCTCCACTAATCTTTTGAGAATAAGAAGAAGCTCTAAGAAGCTGGAAGGAGACTTCTCCCCTCATCAAAATGAGACCACAAATTGGTGAGTGCAGTGTGAAATACCACAATGTGTGCTACTCAACACTTATCTTCTTAAGAAGAAGGTGCAAGAAGCTGGAAGAAGGCTCCCTGCATCTTCAAAATGAGACTGCAAATGAGTGAGTACAGTGTGAGATACCACAGTGTGTGGTACTCTACACACATCTTTTGAGCATAAGAACTGTGGTTGCTGCTTCATTTCTGCCTTCCAAATTCATTCTGATTTTATTTGTGGCCAATATGAATCTAGAACCATATAGTACAGAAAATTTTGAGACATTCTTATTTTGGCTAAGATGACACAGGAAAAAACCACTTCACTTAAGTTATATTAAAAGATTTTAAATTAACAATTTGAGAAATAAAATTTATATGCATTGTTACAAGAAATGTTAACATCCATAATTTGTATGTAGCTCTAGTCATTTATAAAACTGTATTAAACACAAATGAGTAAAACTGAAGAATAGTCATTTGAAACAAATAACAAAAGCTATGAGAGGTCACAAAGCCAACCCTCATTTCTAAGAAAAATATGCAGAAAAGAAAAAAGCTAACAACTCTGTACATTTTGTGGTCTTGGTTCTATTATATGGTGATGGGTGGCATAAAAATTGGTGTAAATTTAACAATATATGACTTTGCAAAACATCTCCAGCTTAAAAATATTTCTATTGTTTACTTTAGCATAACAATTCTACTCATTTGTTACTAATGTTTAAAAATGTGTAAATTTTACAAATACCAAAACAAAGCAATAATCATATAAAATACTTACACAAACAAGAAACATCACTGTTATATTACAGTATGGCTCCAATGTTATATTGTACTAGCACATTTCTCCACTTGGAAAAAATCTTAGGAAGAAATTGTTTAAGCAGTTAACAGATAAAATAGGTTATATTTAATTAATTTATTATACTTCTTTTATAATACTTTTGAGATTTGCATGTGATTACTAAATCCTAAAGACTAATCAGTATCATTAAAGTATTTATATTAATCTAATGGCATTGTTTTCTCAAACTGTTCTGTACACACCATATATTGGTACATCCAGTTTAAAAAAAATAATGGATCATAGTAGATATGCTTTAGTGGATATGTGCAGTGAGTTTTATAACATTTTTGAGATTTGCCAGTGATAAAAATCTTGGGAAGAAATCGTTTAAGAAGTTAACAGATAAGGTATGTTACATTTAATTAATTTATTATGCTTCTATTTTATAACATTTTTGAGATTTGCATGTGATTGCTAATTCTAAAGACTAATCAGTATCACCAAAACGTTTATATTAATCTAATGGCATTGTTTTCTGAAACTGTTCTGTACACACTATATATTGGTACATCCATTTTTTAAAAAAAAATGGGTTATAGGTAATACTTTAGTGGATATGCTCAATTAGTTTTCTAAAGAATTTGCACCAACTTCTACAAGCATTTAGTGAGAATTCCAATTGTTCTGCAGTTTTTTTAAGAAACTGAGTATAGATGATACTTTTAATTTCAGCCATTCTTGTGAGTGTGTAGTGGTAGTTCACTGATGTTAGTTTGTACTTTGCTGACAAGTAATTAAGTTGATCCGCATTTTCATCTTGAGTGGCCTGTGCCTGGAGTGGCTTGAAGCAGGGCCTCAGTTCCGAGCCAGAAACTTAAGTCCTGGTCTCTGGGGTGAGAACACTTAATCCTAGCCTCTAGACCAGGGTTCAGTGACCAGACCCTGGCCCTTGGGTTTTACAGAAAAGAATTCCCACAAAGATGGAAAGTAGTGAAACAAGAAAAGTGTTTATTAGGCGGAAAAGAGTATAGTAAGTGTGGAGAGAACACAGGGAGACTCAGAGTCACACCCTCATGGTTTAAATCACCTATGTGGGGCATTTCTTCCAGGTTTTCTTTAGTGAACTGTTTTGCTTTGTCTGGTTCTGAGTCTGTGTTTGATTTATCTCAGGATCCTCCCATGTGTCCATGTGCATCTTGGAGCCAAGACAGATTTCACCAAAGAGGGGAAAAGGTTGTTGACATTACTGGCTACGGGGTATGGGTTGTGCCCCCTTTGATCTTCAAGAAATCTTCTAGTTGGGAAGATTTCCTTGACTTCGAGAATGAAAAGTACATGGTCTCTTATCTTTTATCTGGGCAGGGACCAACCTCCTCTCTCCATTGTCCTGCTATTGATAGTTTGGAATTTTTGTCCACAGGGTGTGAACTCTGCTTTCCCTGGGGGATTTGTGGAGGCATCTACCCCCATATGCATATGCATACAGGCAATACACATATCCTCTTTTGTGAAGTATTTTTCAAGTCCTTTGTCTATTTTTATAGAGTTTTTTGTCATTTTTCATTGCAGGTTTTTTTTTTAATGCAATATTTGATACTTCTGCCTATGCTTTGCAAGAGGACTTTTACAACTATATATCTTGAATTGTCATTTTCTACTTGTTAAAATGAAATTATCTTAATTTAACATAGTTCACAGCTATACTATTTCCTTATGGTTAGTGCTTTTCATGATTAATTTTTGTTTGGTATTAGTGAGAATATGCTCAATTAGTTTTCTAAAGAATTTGCACCAACTTCTACAAGTTTAGTGAGAATTCCAATTGTTCTGCAGTTTTTTTAAGAAACTGAGTATAGATGATACTTTTAATTTCAGCCATTCTTGTGAGTGTGTAGTGGTAGTTCACTGATGTTAGTTTGTACTTTGCTGACAAGTAATTAAGTTGATCCGCATTTTCATCTTGAGTGGCCTGTGCCTGGAGTGGCTTGAAGCAGGGCCTCAGTTCCGAGCCAGAAACTTAAGTCCTGGTCTCTGGGGTGAGAACACTGAATCCTAGCCTCTAGACCAGGGTTCAGTGACCAGACCCTGGCCCTTGGGTTTTACAGAAAAGAATTCCCACAAAGATGGAAAGTAGTGAAACAAGAAAAGTGTTTATTAGGCGGAAAAGAGTATAGTAAGTGTGGAGAGAACACAGGGAGACTCAGAGTCACACCCTCATGGTTTAAATCACCTATGTGGGGCATTTCTTCCAGGTTTTCTTTAGTGAACTGTTTTGCTTTGTCTGGTTCTGAGTCTGTGTTTGATTTATCTCAGGATCCTCCCATGTGTCCATGTGCATCTTGGAGCCAAGACAGATTTCACCAAAGAGGGGAAAAGGTTGTTGACATTACTGGCTACGGGGTATGGGTTGTGCCCCCTTTGATCTTCAAGAAATCTTCTAGTTGGGAAGATTTCCTTGACTTCGAGAATGAAAAGTACATGGTCTCTTATCTTTTATCTGGGCAGGGACCAACCTCCTCTCTCCATTGTCCTGCTATTGATAGTTTGGAATTTTTGTCCACAGGGTGTGAACTCTGCTTTCCCTGGGGGATTTGTGGAGGCATCTACCCCCATATGCATATGCATACAGGCAATACACATATCCTCTTTTGTGAAGTATTTTTCAAGTCCTTTGTCTATTTTTATAGAGTTTTTTGTCATTTTTCATTGCAGGTTTTTTTTTTAATGCAATATTTGATACTTCTGCCTATGCTTTGCAAGAGGACTTTTACAACTATATATCTTGAATTGTCATTTTCTACTTGTTAAAATGAAATTATCTTAATTTAACATAGTTCACAGCTATACTATTTCCTTATGGTTAGTGCTTTTCATGATTAATGTGGTATTTAAGAAATATTTGCCTATTATCAGGTCATGAAAATATTTTTATGTTCTCTTCCAGAAACTTTACTATTTGCCTTTCACATTTAGTTCTGTGATCCATCTGACTTGATTTTTGTTTGTCATGGGAGGTTGGATTTGATATTTTTTCCCTTAATGAATTAACTTGAACAGGCATTGTTGATTTTTCAAATTCCATTTCATTGCAGTAGTAATTTTGCCTTGAGTTAGGTAGTTGTGTATGTGTGGAACTACATCTTTATATTTTCTTAAATTCCACTGGCATCTTTGGCTTTCCTGCATTGTTTTGAATACTGAATAACTCAAGATCAGTTTTACATCTAGTAGTATTCTACTTCTAACTTGGTTATTCTTATTTTCTTAAAGTTGAGATAAAATTGACATGAAATATTATGTTAGTGTCAGGCATAATATAATGATTCAATATATGTATATATTTCAAAATGATCACCACATTAAATCTAATTAACATTCATCACCACACAGTTGCAATTATGTTCTTTTGATGAGAACTTTTAAGATCTATTCTCTTAGAAACACTCAAATATCCGGTACAATATTTTAACGAGACACACCATAATGCACCTTACATCCCTAGGACTTGCATTTTATAACTAGAAGTTTGTACCTGTTAACCACTTTTACTCATTTCTCCCACCCATAATCCCACTCTGGGCCTCTGATAACCACCAGTTTGTTTTCTGAATCCATGAGTTCATTTGTATATTTTTGTTGTTGTTCTTATTTATTTATTTATTTGGGGGTGGGGTGGGGAGGGAGGGAAGCAGGCGGGCCACTTCTATTGGTCTTTCATTTGTCCATTTTCATCCATCTTTGTTCTTTGGCCCATGTGGGCCTCCCATCGCGGTGGCCTCTGTTGTCGCGGTGTGCCAGCTCTGGGCGCATGTGCTCCAGAGCTCCGGCTCGGTAATTGGACACATCAGTCCAGCCGCTCCGCGGCACGTGGGATCTTCCCAGGCCAGGGCTCGAACCGGCGCCCCTTGCACTGCAAGGCAGTGTCCTTACCCACTGGACCACCAGGAAAGCCCCTATTCTTATCTTTGATTTATACTTGACATACAAGTAAGATCATATCATTTGATCTTTCTCTGATTTATTGTGCATGGCATAATGCCTTCATGGTCCATCCATACTGTTACAAATGGCAGGATTTACTCTTTCTTATGACTAATATTCCATTGTTTATTCATACTACATTTCCCCTTAATGAATTAACTTGAACAGGCATTGTTGATTTTTCAAATTCCATTTCATTGCAGTAGTAATTTTGCCTTGAGTTAGGTAGTTGTGTATGTGTGGAACTACATCTTTATATTTTCTTAAATTCCACTGGCATCTTTGGCTTTCCTGCATTGTTTTGAATACTGAATAACTCAAGATCAGTTTTACATCTAGTAGTATTCTACTTCTAACTAGGTTATTCTTATTTTCTTAAAGTTGAGATAAAATTGACATGAAATATTATGTTAGTGTCAGGCATAATATAATGATTCAATATATGTATATATTTCAAAATGATCACCACATTAAATCTAATTAACATTCATCACCACACAGTTGCAATTATGTTCTTTTGATGAGAACTTTTAAGATCTATTCTCTTAGAAACACTCAAATATCCGGTACAATATTTTAACGAGACACACCATAATGCACCTTACATCCCTAGGACTTGCATTTTATAACTAGAAGTTTGTACCTGTTAACCACTTTTACTCATTTCTCCCACCCATAATCCCACTCTGGGCCTCTGATAACCACCAGTTTGTTTTCTGAATCCATGAGTTCATTTGTATATTTTTGTTGTTGTTCTTATTTATTTATTTATTTGGGGGTGGGGTGGGGAGGGAGGGAAGCAGGCGGGCCACTTCTATTGGTCTTTCATTTGTCCATTTTCATCCATCTTTGTTCTTTGGCCCATGTGGGCCTCCCATCGCGGTGGCCTCTGTTGTCGCGGTGTGCCAGCTCTGGGCGCATGTGCTCCAGAGCTCCGGCTCGGTAATTGGACACATCAGTCCAGCCGCTCCGCGGCACGTGGGATCTTCCCAGGCCAGGGCTCGAACCGGCGCCCCTTGCACTGCAAGGCAGTGTCCTTACCCACTGGACCACCAGGGAAGCCCCTATTCTTATCTTTGATTTATACTTGACATACAAGTAAGATCATATCATTTGATCTTTCTCTGATTTATTGTGCATGGCATAATGCCTTCATGGTCCATCCATACTGTTACAAATGGCAGGATTTACTCTTTCTTATGACTAATATTCCATTGTTTATTCATACTACATTTTCTTTATTTATTTCTTGGTAGGTACTTAGATTCCATTCATGTCTTGGCTGTTGTAAATAATGCTGGTAATGTGGGAGTGCAGATTATCTTTTCAAGTTAGTGTTTTTATTTCCTATGGACAAATGTCCAAAAATGGAATTGCTGGATCAAAAAGTTATTTTCAATTTTTTGAGGAACCTCTGTACTGTTTTCCATAGTGGCTATATTACCAAGAGTGCACAGGAGTTCCTTTTTCTCCATGTCTCCATCCTTTCTTATTTCTTATCTTTTTCATAACAGCCATTCTAACAAGTGAGAGGTGATAGCTCACTGTGTCTTGATATACATTTCTCTGGTGATTAGTGATGTTGAGAACCTTTTCATGTACCTGCTGGTCATCTGTATGTCTTGTCTAGAAAAATGTCAACTCAGATCCTCTGTTCAGGTTTTTATTTTTTTTTATTTTTGCTATTGAGTTCTATGAGTTCATTATGTATTTTAGATATTAATTCTTGATCAGATCCATGGTTTACAAATATTTTTTTCCCTCCAGTAGTTTCCCTTTTTCTTTTGGTTTCCTTTTGATTTTCTTAGCTGTGCAAAAGCTTGTTAGGTTGGTATAGTCACATTTGTTTATTTTTACTTTTGTTGCTTTTGCTTCAGATGCCAAATCCAAAAAAAGTCCTCACCAAGACTGTGAAGGGCTTACTGCTTGTGTTCTTTTCTAAGACTTTTGTGGTTTCAGGTCTTGTGTTCAATTCCTTAATCCATTTGACTTTATTTTGTGTATGGTATAAAGTTGCCACCATTTCTGACATTTAAAGGATTAATTTCTTGAGATTAAAATTTTCATGAAAATCTGAATATCTGTTTATTTAACCCCACTACTTTAGTGATTACTGATTCTTTTGTTATATGTGAAACTTAAGTTAAAATATATGTAAAACTGTATAAGGAACGCAGATTTTATAATATGTGATAAATAAATACCTTCTAAATTTTAGTTGGAAATTGGGAGAGGAGGGAAGAATTGTTTTCAGTAAATAAATTAATAAATGAATTGGGAGAGGAGGGAAGAATTGTTTTCAGTAAATAAATTAATAAATGTATAGGCTGACATCTTGCATATGAGTAAATTACTTAATTACAGTGAGCATACAAATAAATTGAGCCATATTAAGGAACATAAAAATTGCACAGAAATGCAAAGTTATGAGTACAGGGGAACATACTGGATTTTCAACCCCCATATTAATTTGTTCATGTCCTTGCTCCAACAGTCTTTCTCTTAGTCATTCTAATTTATCATTTTCCAAAATGTGGGGTTTACTTCACTCACAAAATAATCTTGTTATAAATAGTCTAGTTACTGAATGTTTTCAACAAAGAAAAGTGTTTTAATAGGTCTTTGTGTAATTTCAAATCCATCAAACATAAATAAAACACAAAAATCTTTTCTTCCTCAAACTGATGGTGATTATATTGTTTATAAGTCATGTATTTCACACACACAGAAAAAAAAATCTAATAAAAACGAAAATAAAACTTACTTACCTCGTAAAGCTTTCTCAACTCTTTTCTGTCGTTATTTTTCCTTAGAAGAAAAATGGGTTGATTAATACAGGATTTATTCCAACAGCCAATGCCTTTTTCATTTAGAAGCATATAGAGACCATTTTTATAGCACTTTTTGAGCAAAATTATCTTTCACATCAGACTGATGTGACAAAGTAGGAGGTTTCAAAACAATTTCTCTCTATAAACTTAAATGTTGCTTACTGTCATTTTTCCAGTGTGTTTTCCACTTGAAATAAAAGGGTACCTTCTAAGCTTGTTCACAGAAAGACTAAACCTATGTTTAGTATCAAAGGAGAACTTAAAACTTGATCTTTCAGATAATCTGAAAGACAAACTACAGCTCCACGAGGAATACTTCTCCAGAAGAGTTTACTTACTGTCAGGATAAATGGTGTATTTGAAGAAAAGGGTAATAGCAGGTGTGAGGGTGAAAACTGTAGGTTTGATTCTGTGTCAGGGATCACAGGGAAGGTCTGCAGTTAGTACACAACAGAGGCAATCAGTTCAAGTTGAGAGCCAGAGTAGGAAAAAGACACACAAAAGAAAACACTCTAATAAGTAGAGGGCTTTCAAGAAAGCACGGTGCATGCGCTACCAACACAGGCTGCTGGGTCTGTTCTATTTGGAGTAAAAGCCCACGTTGCTGATGTTCATATGTGTTTCTTACTTTGTGCTCCTGGAGTACTTTGAGCATGTGTGTTGGCTCATTTCTCTTAGTGCTTTATGATCAGCTGGAAAAGTTCTGAGAACTAATGATTTTTGAAACCTGTGTTTGGGCTAGATTTTCAACCCCATATTAATTTGTTCATGTCCTTGCTCCAACAGTCTTTCTCTTAGTCATTCTAATTTATCATTTTCCAAAATGTGGGTTTACTTCACTCACAAAATAATCTTGTTATAAATAGTCTAGTTACTGAATGTTTTCAACAAAGAAAAGTGTTTTAATAGGTCTTTGTGTAATTTCAAATCCATCAAACATAAATAAAACACAAAAATCTTTTCTTCCTCAAACTGATGGTGATTATATTGTTTATAAGTCATGTATTTCACACACACAGAAAAAAAAATCTAATAAAAACGAAAATAAAACTTACTTACCTCGTAAAGCTTTCTCAACTCTTTTCTGTCGTTATTTTTCCTTAGAAGAAAAATGGGTTGATTAATACAGGATTTATTCCAACAGCCAATGCCTTTTTCATTTAGAAGCATATAGAGACCACTTTTACAGCACTTTTTGAGCAAAATTAACTTTCACATCAGACTGACGTGACAAAGTAGGAGGTTTCAAAACAATTTCTCTCTATAAACTTAAATGTTGCTTACTGTCATTTTTCCAGTGTGTTTTCCACTTGAAATAAAAGGGTACCTTCTAAGCTTGTTCACAGAAAGACTAAACCTATGTTTAGTATCAAAGGAGAACTTAAAACTTGATCTTTCAGATAATCTGAAAGACAAACTACAGCTCCACGAGGAATACTTCTCCAGAAGAGTTTACTTACTGTCAGGATAAATGGTGTATTTGAAGAAAAGGGTAATAGCAGGTGTGAGGGTGAAAACTGTAGGTTTGATTCTGTGTCAGGGATCACAGGGAAGGTCTGCAGTTAGTACACAACAGAGGCAATCAGTTCAAGTTGAGAGCCAGAGTAGGAAAAAGACACACAAAAGAAAACACTCTAATAAGTAGAGGGCTTTCAAGAAAGCACGGTGCATGCGCTACCAACACAGGCTGCTGGGTCTGTTCTATTTGGAGTAAAAGCCCACGTTGCTGATGTTCATATGTGTTTCTTACTTTGTGCTCCTGGAGTACTTTGAGCATGTGTGTTGGCTCATTTCTCTTAGTGCTTTATGATCAGCTGGAAAAGTTGGGCGTGAGAACTAATGATTTTTTTGAAACTGCCTTGTTGTTCTGTTTATTTAACCCACACCTTACAATTTATTAGATGCTCTAACTTCTAACATTTCTTTTGATTTTTTTTGTAGGGGGGCACTTCTATTGGTCTTTTATTTATGTATATTCATCCATCTTTGTTCTTTGGCCTGTATGGGCCTTCTATTTCAGTGACCTTTTGTCGCTGCAGAGCACTGGCTCTGGGCGCATGTGCTCCAGAGCTCTGGCTCCGCAGTTGGGCACATCAGTCCAGCTGCTCCATGGCACGTGGGATCCTCCCAGGCCAGGGATTGAACCGGCGCCCCTTGCACTGCAAGGTGGTGTTCTTATCCACTGGACCACCAGGGAAGCCCTCTAACATGTCTTTATTTATTTATTTTTAAAATTTTCAATAGTATTTACCTTGAAACTCTGATATTTTTCTCTATTTTCCTTGGATAGGTTAGAGAGGTATGACTGGATCCTTGGATGAAACATATTTGAGAGAAGGAAGATAGGATTCTAATTAAGGCTACCAAGTAGACTTTTGTTTACCTGAGTGATAGGTACTTGGAGAAGATGAAAATGGACTTTTTTAGGCAAAGGGAAGGAATCTGGAGGTTTAATAGAGAGGAGATAAAGCACATGACAGGACGGAAATATTTGAGGAAGAAAAGGAAATCATAATGGAGAATTTAAGTATGTTTCATTATATGGCATACAGTGTAAATTTTCTTATCTATTGCCCTATGGAATCTTCTGTAAAATGTCTACATTTTATTGATCCATTTTGAAACTGAAGATCGTTAAGATCTAAATAAAACCACCAAGTCCTGAGTCAAGGTGGGCATTGGGAAAGAACAGGCAGACCACAAGAGTATTGTTAAAACCAGTTTATAAAGAATAAGTAAAAGAGCACCTTTGTGAAAATGGCAGTTAAATATGTAATCATAGATACCGTTACTGAGTTTTAATAGTAAATATTCAGTGAGTGCCTATTGTCTATTAGGTATACAGTAATGACTTTTTGTGTACTATTTCATTTAATCCACAGTAGGCTATTGTAATATTTTGTTACAGTAATGGACCCCATGAGCTCTACTCCCTTTTCTAGTCCGTTCCTACAGTGACTCTAGCTTTGAAAGTCTGATTTACCTGACAGTATAGCATTAGGGTAGAGGATGACAATAGAGACTTGATTAGCACATGGACATTGGCACTTGCCCTTTACAAATGTTCCTGTTTTCAAAAAGTGAAGAAGCATGACCCAGCCTCCTTGAGGATCAAAGACTCCAGGGAGAGTGAAGGCCAGCCATCCTAGCTAAGCCCATTCCCCTCTGACTCACTCCTTTAGAGTAGATGCCTTAGTAAGCTCAGGCAGGACTGCAGAATTTAATCTAGGAATTGAGAGAAATCATACTTTCTTGTTTCTTCAAGTCATTCAGTTTTAAGGACTTGGGTGCTCCCTTATAAATATCTAACTCATGTACCACTGGCTTTTGGCATGAGGTGGAGTAAAGTCTGTAAAGGAACAAGGACATTGTTATTGGAGGTTGAAACATAAGTGATGAAAATGTTGTTGGAGGATAAAATAATGATGGCCTATGTTTTATCGTAGTGAAACAGTTGGCAAAATTATTGGCTATTTAAATTTTTTTTTATTTTTGTTTAACACCAAAAACATTTTGTATTGAGGTATAGCCAATTAAAAATTTTGTGATAGTTTCGGGTGAACAGTGAAGGGCCTCAGCCATACATATACATGTATCCATACATCCATGTATCCATGTATGCATGTACCCCAAGTCCCCCTCCCATTCAGGCTAGTACATAACATTAAATAGAGTTCTATGTACTATGCAATAGATTTTTGCTGGTGATCTATTTCAAACATTGCAGTGTGTGCATGACTATCCCAAAGTCCCGAACCATCTCCTTCACCCTGCAACTATAAGTTTGTTTTCTAAGTCTGTGAGTCTCTTTCTGTTTTATAAATGTTTATAATTTGTATCATTTCTTTTTAAGTGGAAGATAGTGAACTGACAAAGCAGATTTCCAAACACCATGTTAAAAATGCCAGTTGCCTCTCATAGCTGCATTGTAAAAAATAACTGAAACAACCCTGGAGGTAAATACCATTGTTGTTACCAATTTACAGATAAAACAAGTTAGGCTTAAAGAGATAACTTTGCCCAAGGTCATTGAAATGATACTTGTTATAGGATAGACTTGGCTCTATTTGTTTATGAATATCTGTTACAGAGTCTATTCAAGTGGCGGGATAGATTTATAATAATATTATGAAATAATTATGCATGATTAAAATTTTTGTGTCATAATCCATAAGATAGTAAAGGGACATATTTTTAACTTAATTGAAATACAAAAATTCTGTATATCTCATATATTGTAAAATGGTATATAACTTATGGTATATATTGCTTGCATAATTCTTACAAATTTTAAAAATTATGATATTTGCATGAATAAGTAACGTAATAAGTAATGTAACATCACTCAGCCCCTTTTAAGTCACCTTTAGTCCAAAGTATAGTAATAGCAACTCAAGACATTTTCTTCTGCCTCACATCTTCCCTTACTTTATTCTTTTTGTTAAATGTATATGTATAAGCATTGAAAATAGCAGTTACAGTTTATAGTTATGCTAAAATACTTTAATAGTTTTTCTCTGGCCAAACTTATTTATTCTGGAATTACATTTCACCTCAACCTATTCTTCCTTTTCTGTCACTCTCTTTATTTTTACATAATTTTTAATGGTTACTTTCCATTTAGAGTTATTAGGTATTTTACCCATGTTGCATAATACATCACTGAGCCAACAGTTTGTACTTCTTAATCCCTAAATTTCCCCCCCACCACTGGTAACCATTCATTTATTCTCTGTCTCTATGAGTCAGTTCCTTTTGTGTTATATTCACTAGTTGTATTCTTTAGATTCTACAGCAATATCATGAAGTATTCTCTTTCTCTGCTTTATTTCAGTTAGCATAATGTTGCTGTAAATTGCAAAATCCCACTCTTGTATCCATTCCTCGGTTGATAGACACTTGGGTTACTTCCATGACTTGTGTGTTCAGTCACATCCAACTCTTTGTGACCCAGAGAATGTGGCCCATCAGGCTCCTCTGTCCATGGGATTCTCCAGGCAAGAATACTGGAGAGGGTTGCCATTTCACTCCCCAGGGGATCTTCCTGACTCAGGGATGGAAGCACTGTCTTCTGGGTCTCCTGCTTTGGCAATCAGGTTCCTTACCACTGTCTTGTCTATTGTCTATTGCCCTCTTTTAAATTAGCTCTATTTATGTGCCGAATTGGTCTAATCAAAGTTTCTTGGACACATCTCTCACTTCCATGCCTCTGTGTATTGTGTTCCCTCAGCCAGAATGTCCTTCCACATCTTTTAAGACTTACCAGCCATTATCATCTGCTATCAGTCATCAGAGTAGTAAAGATAGAAAACTGATTTTATTTAGCATCCCACCTACAACCCACTAGTTGTGTCTTTCTTGGTCACTTTGAAATGATTGCTATTGACACACTCAAGGTGACAGAAACTGCCCAAGACACATTACAATTTGTTCAAAGCCCAAGGGAGAAGCGAATGTTGTCTTATAGTGTTTCTTTTACACACAAACCTGATAGAGCATTATTTCTGAAATGATTCAGATTGAAAAAGCAGTGGACTTCTGTGAATAAAAGGCTTGTTTCAGATCCATTCTGACTATTCCCCCAACAGATATATGGAGACACAGATAACAATTTTCACTTTCCTAACAATTGGATGTTCAAAGATATGTAGAAGAAACAACTCAGAACTTTAAGAAATTTGGCATTGATGACATGCAACCAGACATAATATAAAACACTAAAATATATTAAATGCATATGACTTAAATGCGTTGTTTTAGTTGCTGGCTAAGTCATGTCCGACTCTATGTGACCCCATGGACTATAGCCTGCCAGGCTCTTCTGTCAATGGGATTTCTTAGGCAAGAATACTGGAGAGGATTGCCATTTCCATTTCCACAGTATCTTCCTACCCCAGTGACTGAATTCACATCTCTTGCATTGGCAGGCAGATAGATTCTTTACTACTGAGCCACCAGGGAATATGTCTGATTTAATAGTGAGGTATCATCAGTTGAGACTAATAGAAAGATCCATAGGAGAATCTAACTTTTCATTGTTATAAATGTAGCTCAAATATTTAAGACAAAATTGAAATGGTAAATATGCCTAAAAAATTCCTCATTAAAAAACTGGTTACTTCTCTGTTCACCTGAAACTATGACAATATTGTTAGTTGGCTATACCTAAATACAAAGCAAAAGTTTGAAAAAGTAGTTACTGAAACTTTCAAAATGATATAGATTTGTAATTATATTTTGCCTTTTTTTTTTTTTTTTTTTTAAGATTTATTTATTTTTGGGCGGGGGTCGGGTTGGGGAGGGAGGGGAGCAGGCGGGCCACTTCTATTGGTCTTTCGTTTCTCTATTTTCATCCGTCTTTGTTCTTTGGCTCCTGTGGGCCTCCTATCGCGGTGGCGTCTGTCGTTGCTGAGTGCCGGCTCTGGGCACATGCGCTCCAGAGCTCCAGCTCGGTAATTGGACACATCAGTCCAGCCGCTCCGCGGCACGTGGAATCTTCCCAGGCCAGGGTCAAACTGGCGCCCCTTGCACTGCAAGACAGTGTCCTTACCCACTGGACCACCAGGGGAAGCCCTATTTTGCTTTTTTGAATAACAAAATATTAACTAAAGTTAATCAAATCAGGTTTTAGAGTCTAGAAAATATATCTTCCAGTTAATTGACAATTTGAGATGATGTTCTAAGGAATAAAATCATTTTTTACATATCCGACAATTGTGATAATAGATTTCTATTCTAATTGTTCATTTATTTTATATCAAAGCAACGGTAATGAGAAAAGTCTAGTGTTAATGATAGTAATGAATTTTCCTGCATAATTACTGTCACAGGTATAAAATGAATTGGAATTAGAAAATATATTCTTTACTATTTTTTCATGTCATTGTTGAAAATACACAGCAAGGAAGAAGGAAGGGCAGTGACTTAGTCAGGAGCCTCATACAGAGGAATGCAGTTCTTTTAAAATGTGTTGTCAAATATTGCCTCTCATTATAGATACAGTGTCTGTTTGCCGCCTAAATCCATCTGTTGAAGCTATAGCCTCAGGCGTGATAGTACATTCAGGTGGAAGCCTTTGGAAGTAATTAGGTTTAGATGAGGTCATTCAAGTAGTGTCCTCATGACTGGATTATCCTTAGTAGAAAAGACTAGACAACTAATTTTCTGCCTCAGCCATATGAGCCTACAAAGAGAAGTTAGCCATCTGCAAGCTAGGAAGACTTTCCAGCCTCTAGAACTGTTAGAAATGTCTGTATTTCTTTTTGTTTGTTTTGTTTTTTTGGTCACAATTTTATTGGATTCATCTGAACCAGAGGTGATATTGTATTATCACCTATATTTGCTGAACATGAGATATAGAAGTCACATGAAATAGCACCAAATCTTTACAAAGCATTTGGAAGAACTGCAACCAGTTGAGGCTCTGATTGCTATATCATGTGAGGGGCTTCCCAGATGGCTCAGTGGTAATTAATCCGTCTGCCAATGCAGGAGATGCAGGCTCAGTCTTCTGGTTGAGAACATTGCTTAGAGGAGGAAATGGCAACTCACACCAGTATTCTTGCCTGGATAGCGGAGCCTGGTAGGCTACAGTCCATGGGGTCGCAGAGAGTCAGACATAACTGTGTGACTGAGCATACCCATAAATGTGATCTGTTCTTAGAAATTTACCAATAGTTTAACATTATCAAAGCTGACTGGCTTTGATGTAGAATTGAGAATGCTGAATCAAATCTAGTCTCCATCCTGAGTTTTCATGAAAATGGTGATTTGGAAGGATCATGGGTCTTAGAAAGACATGGATATGGATTCACATACTGACTTTCCCAACTCAGTTGTATTCAGTAAATGCTGAGTTGCAGTTACAGAGACTATGGTAGATGCTTGAGGACAATGATAAAAGAAAAAAAAAAAAAAGACAAACTTTGTCATGTGACCGAAACCTACCTCTCCCCCATAGTTTTCTTATCTTTAACATGAAGGGGTCAACTAACATCATCGCTACCTCCGTCTTACTGTTACTGTTTGATGACCAATGCTTATCAGTTTTCTCAAATGGGGGGCAGAGAATATTAATTAACCTTAATTTTAATGATGATTTTGATCATCATTCTTTTTTTTTTTTAATTTTGGCTTCTCATATTGTTTATTTATTTATTTATTTATCTTCATCCATCATTATTCTTTGGTCTGTGTGGACCTCCCATTGCAGTGGCCTCTCTCGTTGCAGAGCACAGGCTCAGGGTGCATGTGCTCCAGAGTGCTAGTTCGCAATTGGTCACACCGGTTCAGCCATTCCACAGCACATGAGATCTTCAAGGGCCAGGGATTGAACTGGCACCCCTTGCACTGCAAGGCAGTGTCCCTACCCACTGGACCACCATGGAAGCCCTCACTTGTGCCATTTTTTTGATTATACATACAAGTGATATCATATATTTGTCTTTCTCTGTGTGACTTCCCTTAGTATGATAATCTCAAGGTCCATCTGTGTCACTGCAAATGGCATTATTTCATTCTTTTTTAGATCATCATCATTCCTGAATACAGTATATAGTTAGGATCTCTGTTCTTCTTCAATATCACCTGTCATTTCTCACTAGTCATTTCTTTACTTCTGATAACATCCTTTTTGAATTTATGATGCCGTTCCACCATCAAGGGAAGCACTGAGCTCAACTCACACCAGTATTCTTGCCTGGATAGCGGAGCCTGGTAGGCTACAGTCCATGGGGTGCAGAGAGTCAGACATAACTGTGTGACTGAGCATACCCATAAATGTGATCTGTTCTTAGAAATTTACCAATAGTTTAACATTATCAAAGCTGACTGGCTTTGATGTAGAATTGAGAATGCTGAATCAAATCTAGTCTCCATCCTGAGTTTTCATGAAAATGGTGATTTGGAAGGATCATGGGTCTTAGAAAGACATGGATATGGATTCACATACTGACTTTCCCAACTCAGTTGTATTCAGTAAATGCTGAGTTGCAGTTACAGAGACTATGGTAGATGCTTGAGGACAATGATAAAAGAAAAAAAAAAAAAAGACAAACTTTGTCATGTGTCCGAAACCTACCTCTCCCCCATAGTTTTCTTATCTTTAACATGAAGGGGTCAACTAACATCATCGCTACCTCCGTCTTACTGTTACTGTTTGATGACCAATGCTTATCAGTTTTCTCAAATGGGGGGCAGAGAATATTAATTAACCTTAATTTTAATGATGATTTTGATCATCATTCTTTTTTTTTTTTAATTTTGGCTTCTCATATTGTTTATTTATTTATTTATTTATCTTCATCCATCATTATTCTTTGGTCTGTGTGGACCTCCCATTGCAGTGGCCTCTCTCGTTGCAGAGCACAGGCTCAGGGTGCATGTGCTCCAGAGTGCTAGTTCGCAATTGGTCACACCGGTTCAGCCATTCCACAGCACATGAGATCTTCAAGGGCCAGGGATTGAACTGGCACCCCTTGCACTGCAAGGCAGTGTCCCTACCCACTGGACCACCATGGAAGCCCTCACTTGTGCCATTTTTTTGATTATACATACAAGTGATATCATATATTTGTCTTTCTCTGTGTGACTTCCCTTAGTATGATAATCTCAAGGTCCATCTGTGTCACTGCAAATGGCATTATTTCATTCTTTTTTAGATCATCATCATTCCTGAATACAGTATATAGTTAGGATCTCTGTTCTTCTTCAATATCACCTGTCATTTCTCACTAGTCATTTCTTTACTTCTGATAACATCCTTTTTGAATTTATGATGCCGTCCAACCATCTCATCCTCTGTTGCCCCCTTCACCTCCTGCCCTCAATCTTTCCCAGCATCAGGGTCTTTTCCAATGAGTGAGTTCTTTGAAACCTGAAAATACAGACATTTTAATAGTTTTCAACTTTTTTCTAGTATTAACATGGATGCAGAAAAGTTTACCAATATTACATATATATCTTGATAAATTGTAAGACAGCAAGTAAACAAGCCCAACATCTAACCACATCTCTGTGAAGAAACAGGGCATTACCTGAATCCTGGAGCCTCCTCATGCCCAACCCATGCCCTAGGGGTCACTTCTAACTTGTTATTTGTGTCTGGGTTTGAACTTTACATGAACAGGACCATTGAGTATAGGTGTCTGGCTTCTTCATCTTCACATTTTCTGTGAGATCCACCTTCTATGTCATGGATAGCTGCAGCTTCTTCACTTTCATTACTATATAGTATACTGTTGGATAGATAAATACCACACTTTATCCATTTTAGTGCTGATCAACTTCAGCTGTTTTTATCCATTTTAAAAGTAATGTTTATACATGTACTATACATATTTTATTCATATAATTTAAATACATATTTTATGGGCATTATTTAGCTTTTACAAATGTTTGTTGCTATTTTTACATGTATCTTAAAAAATGTATACCTGTATATTTTGGGGAGAGGAGTTATTAGTGCAAAAGTATGTTTATGATCATATTAATAGTAGGCTTAGCAAAAAGTTTCCAAGTAATTGACCTAAATTATACTCCCATCAGCAACATGAGAGGGTTCAGATTTATAGTAGAACTTGGACATTATATAAATTTTAATTTCGATCTTGAAATCTGTTCAGTCACCATCATCTTTTTTCCTCCCAGTCATAAGTTAGAAAAGTACAAATGTGCAGATTTGCATAAAGGAGGGAGGTCTAAAACTTCATTAAATTCTGAAACTGGTTGAATGGAATCATAATTTTCCAGCAGATTTAGCCATTTATTAATTTTAATTATTTGATTAAAACATAGGAGATCTAGTGAATTATTCAAAGCAATAACAAAATGGTTATCTGAATTCTATTTATTTCTTCTCTATAAAATATCATAGACACACACCTTTATCTAGATTGTGAGCATTTGTCAAGTAAATAAGAGTCAATTTTAGTGTTCTACTAAAAGCCCCCACAGGAGAAAAAAGACAATACATATTCATAAACAAACAAAATTAGAAGTCAGTGTTCTGAAAAAAGGAGTGCTCGAAAACACCATGATTTTAAGCTTTACAGAACATATCATTGTACACAGTGTAGGAGGTGAAGACAAGAGGCAATTTATTCTGCAGCTGGTTTCGAAATAAACACGGCAAAGATAGATAAGGAGTGAAAGAGGGATAAATCCGCTGGTAGCAAACTTGATGGACAGACAGGCTGCCATTAACAATGCCGTTGTCTTTGTAAGTACAGAGTGATGTGGAGATACCCTGGCATTTATACTGTAGACATGGTCCTTACAGATTTTACACCTCCAATTCCTTAGAATTATCAGCTATCTCCAGCCTGTCAGTCACATGAGCAATCTTAGATTTTTAGCTCGCAGGCCAGGCAGATTATTGACAAAGCAATCCAGGGTGATATAACACACCCTGACAAACAACTGTGAGGGGATTGTGTTTACCACATTCACTGCACCAATTCAGCTAAATTAATTCTTAGCACTGAAAGTAAACTTTCTCTTGATAACCATTCACTCCCTACCAGTGCCCCCCGCCCCACCCCCGCTACACAAGGTTAGCTTGAGTGGAAGTGTAACAGTGCCCTGATGTAAGTAATTTAATCTGGTGGGGACTAATAGAAGTGAGGAAGGTATGTGTCTCCACAGCAAGAAGGTTAACGAGGACATCTGTAAATAAAAATAAAAAGAAAAAAACAACACACAAAAAAACCCCCAGAAACCTACCTTCGAATTGAGTTAAGAATTTAAGTACAGAAAAGTGGGAGATTTCCAAATTGGGTCTGCTATTTCTGTCCTTAACTTACTCCTTCATATATAGAAACTGAGTATATACAACTCAAGTTTAGAAGGCAAAGGTGACAAAAAAATAACCATATAACAGAAAATGGTGACAATAAAATTTATCCAGGGCGATTTTTAAAATTGTGTGTTTGCCCAAATGAAATTTTAGTGTTTGAGTAATACATTCTTAAAGCCAGGGCAAGGAGAGTTTGGAGGGAACAAATAAGTTGTGAATGCAAACTATTGACACAGCCTTAAATTTAACTATTGTTTCAGGCACTTCTAACATTTGGAGCTAATTTTTTGGACTTATGCTAATTTTAAAACTATATTACTTTACATATTAAATCACTTACAGAACATAAGTGCCATATGTAATTGCTATGTTGAAATCCTTTTGCTGGTCACATAGTTTGGATTTTAAAGCTAATTTTAAGAGTATCAGACTAAAATTCACATGTTTTTCATGGAAAATTCTAATGTAGCAATTATCTGAAAACATTTGGTCTTTCAAATGCTTTTGAAGTACTCTGGATGTGTATTTATTTGCAGAACTGTCTAAATTTTATAAATGTAACATGAGTATTGGCTTTCTTCTAAACTAGGAGTTGAGTATAATTTCTATAAATGGAGAATTTTTATAAAATGCACGAATAGATTTGTTTTAAGTATTTTGTGTCTTTTATACAATCACAGTGTAATACATAATAACTAGAAAAAAAATAAAACAAAATCAATAAATCAAATGACTTACCAAAATCCCCGTGCCTTTACTCCATCTATTTATTTTTGGTGACATGTAGGGGTTTTTGCCTGTGAATTTATCTTAGAATCAGGTTAGTGTCTTTTTTAATCTGATCTAAATAAGTACCCTGTGTACTGAATAACCTCAAGCACTCTGATTTGGCTGCTCTTTCTCAGAATTGCCAAGTTCATTGCTATCCCTCAGTTTTGATTTCTGTTGGTGCTATCTCCATATTTTTGCATAATTAGACTCTTCACAGAAGGTACTAGAATGTTATCTTCTCCAAAATGCCTTTACTAAACCCCTAATTTAAAGACCATCTTTTATTCTTCTATCCCCTTACCCTGCTTTATTTTTTTTTTATGAAATATGTCATTGCTCTAAATCACACAGTGTGTTAACCTATTCACTTTTCACCTGCTTCCCCCTCTAAAATATAAAGTTCATGATGATCTTTGTCTTACTGTCATTAGAGTATGTCTACCACTGGAGAAGGGTGTTAGCATAACACTGTTGAAAAAATTCATGGCTGATTCTGATCATTTCAGTGGGAATACCTAAGGAATAAGTGGTAAGAAAAAAAAAAACAGGATTGCGTATTTTGCGCAATTTACTAGGCTCTAGAAAACAAGAGTGGAAAAAAGATTACTATGTTTTCTATTATTGTTATTTAGGAAAGTAGATAAAACAATATGTAAACTTGTCTAGTGGGAGAAGAATATAGTAAACTCACTTTTGAACATATGTTGAGGTATCAAAGAGACATTCATAGAAAATTATCCTTAGACAGAAAGGAATTTGAATGGTGATTCTATACTACAGGTTATTTTGTCTCCATGAGCTATTGGGCAACGTCTGGAGACAATCGTGTATATGTGTTAGAACTGGGGATTGCTACTGATATCTAATAAGTAAAGGCTAGAGATTTTGCCAACCATCTTGCAGTGTGCAGGACAGCTCCTCATGATAAAGCGTTGTCCAGTTTCAAAAGTCAGTAGTGATAATGTTGAAAATCTGTTGAGTTAAAGATACAGATAGACATGAGACATCCAAAAGGAGATGGTTGATGAAAGAAGGGAGGATACACTATATAGAAGAATGATTGCAGATAGGTTATAGTAGTAATTGATACTTATCTATCAATCAGACATATTTCTAGGCCTTTTACATATCAACTCATGTAATCTATAAAGCAACTGTATAAGATAGATAATAGCACCCTTGATTTTATAGATGAAAGCATTTAAAGCATAACAACTTGTTAAAAATCCTAAAGCTAGAAAATATTAGTACTAAGATTCAAAACCAAGTAATTGGATTGTAGAGGTCAGATATAACCTTTTCTGTTACAGTAAAAGGTTTTTTTTTTTTTTTTTAATCCAACAGGGCAGATAAAAGAAAACTGAGTAGAAGCTCAGAAAGCAATCTGAAGTTGAAGAAATCTGAAAGTATTTCTAAATGTCACTATCCCATGGTGTCAGATGCTAAAATGAGCAAAAAGAATGTCTTGAGAATTGGCAAATGGTCTTTGTTGACCTTGGAAAACAAGGACAGGAAGTGACATTAACTCAAATCTGATTGACTCCTAGGGAAATGTATTGTTCAGTGGTTTGAGAGAGTATCACGATTAGGAAAAGATGTTTTTAAGTTTTAAGCTCAAGACTCTGATCTTGGGAAGCAGAAAATAGCTTGGGTCCTAAGAGTTTTGAAATAAAATTTGGCCTGTGAAGTTGTAGAAACTTTGGAGAACAGAATAGGAATTAACATGAAGTGCCTTTAAAAAATGTGTGGCAAATGCCCAGATGAAATATAGAAGCAAGAGTTTTTAAAAACTTGAAACATCCACTTTCCTCCTTTTCTATAAAGATGTAGTGTGAGGACTGCCTGAGACTAAGTTTGGCATGGACTATCATGAAATGTAGTTGGCATAGGAACATCTCAGTTTTTTTTGATAGACATTCATAGAAAATTATCCTTAGACAGAAAGGAATTTGAATGGTGATTCTATACTACAGGTTATTTTGTCTCCATGAGCTATTGGGCAACGTCTGGAGACAATCGTGTATATGTGTTAGAACTGGGGATTGCTACTGATATCTAATAAGTAAAGGCTAGAGATTTTGCCAACCATCTTGCAGTGTGCAGGACAGCTCCTCATGATAAAGCGTTGTCCAGTTTCAAAAGTCAGTAGTGATAATGTTGAAAATCTGTTGAGTTAAAGATACAGATAGACATGAGACATCCAAAAGGAGATGGTTGATGAAAGAAGGGAGGATACACTATATAGAAGAATGATTGCAGATAGGTTATAGTAGTAATTGATACTTATCTATCAATCAGACATATTTCTAGGCCTTTTACATATCAACTCATGTAATCTATAAAGCAACTGTATAAGATAGATAATAGCACCCTTGATTTTATAGATGAAAGCATTTAAAGCATAACAACTTGTTAAAAATCCTAAAGCTAGAAAATATTAGTACTAAGATTCAAAACCAAGTAATTGGATTGTAGAGGTCAGATATAACCTTTTCTGTTACAGTAAAAGGTTTTTTTTTTTTTTTTTAATCCAACAGGGCAGATAAAAGAAAACTGAGTAGAAGCTCAGAAAGCAATCTGAAGTTGAAGAAATCTGAAAGTATTTCTAAATGTCACTATCCCATGGTGTCAGATGCTAAAATGAGCAAAAAGAATGTCTTGAGAATTGGCAAATGGTCTTTGTTGACCTTGGAAAACAAGGACAGGAAGTGACATTAACTCAAATCTGATTGACTCCTAGGGAAATGTATTGTTCAGTGGTTTGAGAGAGTATCACGATTAGGAAAAGATGTTTTTAAGTTTTAAGCTCAAGACTCTGATCTTGGGAAGCAGAAAATAGCTTGGGTCCTAAGAGTTTTGAAATAAAATTTGGCCTGTGAAGTTGTAGAAACTTTGGAGAACAGAATAGGAATTAACATGAAGTGCCTTTAAAAAATGTGTGGCAAATGCCCAGATGAAATATAGAAGCAAGAGTTTTTAAAAACTTGAAACATCCACTTTCCTCCTTTTTCTATAAAGATGTAGTTGACAGTGAGGACTGCCTGAGACTAAGTTTGGCATGGACTATCATGAAATGTAGTTGGCATAGGAACATCTCAGTTATTTTGGTTATTGAAATATTGAAATGACTGCCTATAGGATGAGATGGCTGAGAAAATGGTCGAGGGAAGTTGGCCAGATGAGGTCAAGTTTCTGGGGATTTTTAGGAGAAAAAAGAATAAGAGCTTAGGAGTGCTTGAGGTATCAGAAATGGAGGTAACTGTAGTTCAAAAAACGCCATTTTCATATTTTTTCCAACAAGAAAGTAGCTATCTAGATAGCTTTAAACTTATAAAGCCCACTTAAAGTTAACAGCAAATTTCCCTCTATGAAAATTTATGGATAAAATAGAAATATAAAATTTTGATTTATATCCCTAAAGTGCTCTTCTCTGACAGGCAGTGTTGTCATTTGGGGTGGGTATCACTTTTTAGAGATACAAAATCTCAGACTCCATCCCAGATCTGTTGAACCAGAGTCTACTTAGACCTAGATACCCTGTGGTGTGTATACCCAGAAAAGTTCCAAAAGCACTTATCTAGATTCATACAGATTTTTTTCTGTTTTGTTTTAAGCCATGGAGCCTTCTTGAATTATATAGTTTAATTGGAAGTAAGGACATATCTGGTGCCATGTCTTTGCATTATTCAGCCCTGCCCTGGCAGAAGTTTCTAGTGTTCTACAGAAAACATGTTGCAAACCACTGGCTGAGGATGTTTCAAATGGACCCACATGTTGTAATCAGTGTTAGTAACCTTGGAAAACAAGGACAGGAAGTGACATTAACTCAAATCTGATTGACTCCTAGGGAAATGTATTGTTCAGTGGTTTGAGAGAGTATCACGATTAGGAAAAGATGTTTTTAAGTTTTAAGCTCAAGACTCTGATCTTGGGAAGCAGAAAATAGCTTGGGTCCTAAGAGTTTTGAAATAAAATTTGGCCTGTGAAGTTGTAGAAACTTTGGAGAACAGAATAGGAATTAACATGAAGTGCCTTTAAAAAATGTGTGGCAAATGCCCAGATGAAATATAGAAGCAAGAGTTTTTAAAAACTTGAAACATCCACTTTCCTCCTTTTTCTATAAAGATGTAGTTGACAGTGAGGACTGCCTGAGACTAAGTTTGGCATGGACTATCATGAAATGTAGTTGGCATAGGAACATCTCAGTTATTTTGGTTATTGAAATATTGAAATGACTGCCTATAGGATGAGATGGCTGAGAAAATGGTCGAGGGAAGTTGGCCAGATGAGGTCAAGTTTCTGGGGATTTTTAGGAGAAAAAAGAATAAGAGCTTAGGAGTGCTTGAGGTATCAGAAATGGAGGTAACTGTAGTTCAAAAAACGCCATTTTCATATTTTTTCCAACAAGAAAGTAGCTATCTAGATAGCTTTAAACTTATAAAGCCCACTTAAAGTTAACAGCAAATTTCCCTCTATGAAAATTTATGGATAAAATAGAAATATAAAATTTTGATTTATATCCCTAAAGTGCTCTTCTCTGACAGGCAGTGTTGTCATTTGGGGTGGGTATCACTTTTTAGAGATACAAAATCTCAGACTCCATCCCAGATCTGTTGAACCAGAGTCTACTTAGACCTAGATACCCTGTGGTGTGTATACCCAGAAAAGTTCCAAAAGCACTTATCTAGATTCATACAGATTTTTTTCTGTTTTGTTTTAAGCCATGGAGCCTTCTTGAATTATATAGTTTAATTGGAAGTAAGGACATATCTGGTGCCATGTCTTTGCATTATTCAGCCCTGCCCTGGCAGAAGTTTCTAGTGTTCTACAGAAAACATGTTGCAAACCACTGGCTGAGGATGTTTCAAATGGACCCACATGTTGTAATCAGTGTTAGTAACTTGCTGTATGATACTGGCTTGGCTACATGGAATGCTGAGTATCCCCCTCTCTTCACCACTAGATAGTTTAAAATTTGGCCTGTGTGGGCCTCCCATTGCAGTGGCCTCTCTTGTTGTAGAACACCGGCTCTGGGCACATGTGCTCCAGAGCACTGGCTTGTAATTGGATACACCGGTCCAGCCATTCTGTGGCACGTGGAATGTTCCAGGCCAGAGATCGAACTGGCACCCCTTGCACTGCAAGGTGGGCTCTTTACCCACTGGACCACCAGGGACACCCCCAGTTCCTCTTTCTTAGTTTAGTAGAACTGTTTATTAGAGTTTAAATTTGTATATAAATTGTTTTATTTTTCATCTGATCCCTAGATTTATTTGCATTTCACCAGTTTTTCCTGAATGTCTTCTTGCTGTTCAAGACCCAAGTCAGAGAATCACATGAGATTTAGCTATCTTGGCTCCCCATCCCCAACTCTTTTGGTCTGTGAAAGAGTTTGAGGCTTCTCTTACTTATCATAACCTTGATAGTCTCAAACAGTACTGGATAAATACCATGTAGAACTGTTACCTAAATCTATGTTTATTCAGGTTTTTTTTTTTTTTTCCACTACACTAATCTGGGGTTATAAATTTTTCGAAAGAATATCAGAGATATAAAGATTTCTTATCACATGTTGGAGGCACTTCATATCTACAGGAGTCACTGGTAGTATTAATTTTCATGGCTTGGTTAAGGTTGGGCTTTCCCCTTCTCTACTGCAAAGTTACTGTTTCTCTCTCTTATTCTCATGTTTGGAAATGAGTCACTGTGTTTCAAGGGTGGGATATGAGATGGCACTTCCTAAAAGGTCAACTATCGAGTATGTAAATTTTTAACCTAGATCTGTTGAACCAGAGTCTACTTAGACCTAGATACCCTGTGGTGTGTATACCCAGAAAAGTTCCAAAAGCACTTATCTAGATTCATACAGATTTTTTTCTGTTTTGTTTTAAGCCATGGAGCCTTCTTGAATTATATAGTTTAATTGGAAGTAAGGACATATCTGGTGCCATGTCTTTGCATTATTCAGCCCTGCCCTGGCAGAAGTTTCTAGTGTTCTACAGAAAACATGTTGCAAACCACTGGCTGAGGATGTTTCAAATGGACCCACATGTTGTAATCAGTGTTAGTAACTTGCTGTATGATACTGGCTTGGCTACATGGAATGCTGAGTATCCCCCTCTCTTCACCACTAGATAGTTTAAAATTTGGCCTGTGTGGGCCTCCCATTGCAGTGGCCTCTCTTGTTGTAGAACACCGGCTCTGGGCACATGTGCTCCAGAGCACTGGCTTGTAATTGGATACACCGGTCCAGCCATTCTGTGGCACGTGGAATGTTCCAGGCCAGAGATCGAACTGGCACCCCTTGCACTGCAAGGTGGGCTCTTTACCCACTGGACCACCAGGGACACCCCCAGTTCCTCTTTCTTAGTTTAGTAGAACTGTTTATTAGAGTTTAAATTTGTATATAAATTGTTTTATTTTTCATCTGATCCCTAGATTTATTTGCATTTCACCAGTTTTTCCTGAATGTCTTCTTGCTGTTCAAGACCCAAGTCAGAGAATCACATGAGATTTAGCTATCTTGGCTCCCCATCCCCAACTCTTTTGGTCTGTGAAAGAGTTTGAGGCTTCTCTTACTTATCATAACCTTGATAGTCTCAAACAGTACTGGATAAATACCATGTAGAACTGTTACCTAAATCTATGTTTATTCAGGTTTTTTTTTTTTTTTCCACTACACTAATCTGGGGTTATAAATTTTTCGAAAGAATATCAGAGATATAAAGATTTCTTATCACATGTTGGAGGCACTTCATATCTACAGGAGTCACTGGTAGTATTAATTTTCATGGCTTGGTTAAGGTTGGGCTTTCCCCTTCTCTACTGCAAAGTTACTGTTTCTCTCTCTCTTATTCTCATGTTTGGAAATGAGTCACTGTGTTTCAAGGGTGGGATATGAGATGGCACTTCCTAAAAGGTCAACTATCGAGTATGTAAATTTTTAACCTAGTTTCTCACAACAGCTGCTCGCTAGGTAGGAGCTCTTTATTTGATGAGTGGTCTCTTGAATGGAGGAAATTTACCTTTATCTGTGCATTCCCAGCCTTAAGCAATGCCTGAGATACAGCATGCATTTCATTAGTATCCACTTTTTTCTTAAATAAACTGGTTACTTTTTATAGAGTAAATTGTGTCACAGATCACATGACCTTTAAGTTTTCAAAAAATTCTCCTCAGGAGGTAAGTTTAAGGCTCATCCTGTGCCAGAGGTTTATAGAGTTCGTACCAAACATATTGACTGAACCATTCCATTAAGTCCTCAAAAGTTGTCCAAGTTAAACTATTCATTAGATTCTGTAGTTTGGTATTGATTATTTTATAAAATTAGCAGTGATTTAACAATGTATTTCTGTACCAACTGAAAATGTAAACTCTATGTCAACTTATTAAGTGGAACTGATATGCATTTCACCAAAATAATACATCTCATTATATCTGTGTTATTTCTAAGTCTGTATCTATAGAGATCTGTGTAATGACCTCCTTTGAATAGTTTACTGCCAGTGAGTCTTTCTAAAGGATAATGATAATCACTTTACAAAATATCTCATGTTATAGAAACATGTTTTAGCAGTGATATATTTTGGAATTCAAACTAATATTTTCCCTATGTAAACTATATTTACAAAATAAACCTTAATGTTCATATAATAAACATATATATTTACATATGATAATAATATAAACACTGGAATATTTCTTTATCCATTAGTGTGACATATATAAATATGCACATATATACATTTAAACCTTTGTGCAAAGAAAACTGAAAAAAAAAGGATACCTTTTTATGATACAAAATCATGTAGGAAATCTCTCCATGCAGCACAAAGTTAATCTAGAGGAAACTTTTCTATTATTCCTGACCTCTGGATAATTTTCTAGTATGATCAATAATAATGAAAAATGCTACAAACCCTTTAAAGCAATATATTCTTGAATCGATTACCAGTGCTCACAGAAAAGGAAACCAGCTGTATGTAAGAGTGATAATTTCTATGTTCACTTATTTATAAGGATGCAATGGTCGAGTTTCTAAAAGTCTTTCCATAAAAAAATCTCCATGTAAATCTTTGTGATACACAGTAACTATACTTCATCTTCGCTTCCAGCCATGCGGCATAAACCCTTTTATTAGTACACGCCTTCATTTAAAGAGATTAAATGGATTAAAGAGATTTAACAAAGGGATCTGGCACATCATTATGACTTTTAGAGTTAACAGGTGACTGTGGCAAAACAAATACCCCATCTTATTAAGGTGCAACAGTTACAGCAGTACTGAGCTGTTTTATACTTCGTTTCCATATAGCACATTTCAGTTCCGGCAGATACCCAGGGATGCACACCAGAGAAACATGTAATGAGGTCAGATGGAAAATCTTGTCTTGTTTCAGATATGAATTCAATCCATCCTTCCTTTCATGTGAGACGATATTCACAGAAGGAACTGCTGCTGACATGTTTTAACTTCACTGACACTGAAAATCTTTTCTCTTCAGTTGATGCATTAAGTTTCCACCTGAATAGAAAAATCTATGCAGAATAATATTATCAAATATGGCCACAGACAAAAGAAAAATCTGATTATGTTATTTATTCACCTTCTACTATATTCACTACTCAGTTATGTCAGCTAATTTTTGCCTTATAAAATATAAATAATGAAAATCAATGAAGGCTTGAAACCTGTTTTGTTGTACTTTGTGTTCGAAGTCTAGAGTTGTGTAAATTGGGCAGGAGAAGCAGAAGATAACTAGTGGAGAAAAGGATAAAGAAAACAAATAATGATTTTATATTTTCTAGAACCACAGCTTTGGCATTTAGCTGTCACAAAGAGGTTCTTCACTTCAAAAGTAGTCTCTAGATATGCCCTGTGTGATTGTGTGAAGTTAGAACAATGTGTTAGACCTGGTTCATATCTTTCATGTAACTATTTGAATAACAGTGAAAGAAATAACTCAGGTTTAATCACATTAAATCTATAATTTTTTCTTCTGACATTAAATATAACTTGTACCTAATAATAAGGAGAACCAGAATAACCTGAATCCAGGAATTGAGTTGTCCATAAGAACACAGAGGAGACACCTGGATACAAACATGATCTTGTTAGAGATAACCAAGCATGATAAGGAAGGATGCTATAAATGATTAAAAATACTGATGTTTCTTTGAATGTATTTTCTATGTCTCAGAAGAAACCATGTTTGAAGCTTTAGCCCCCAAAAAAGAAAAAAGCGTAGATACACATAGATTTATTTGTGGTATCACTACCTTACTTAGCTTTACTGTATCTTGCTTACTTTGTGAGAGACATGTTCATAGGAATGTAATAAAAATAATTGAAGACTGATTAATCATCAAGGTTTCCACATCAGCCTCAGAGTCCTCATGTGGCCCTGGGGAGGTCACAATTCTAGTTAAGTTCTTCCCTCAGAACCTGTACTTCTTCATCTATTTATTATTTTTTTTTTAATGTGCTTTCTAAGGTTTCTTTCTACGATGACTATTCTATTATTCATTTCTAAAGGAGGCCTGACTCTGATGATGTTTTTTCATTTATGTAAGATGAGGGAATGGCAACCCACTCCAGTGTTCTTGACTGGAGAATTCCATGGAAAGAGGAGCCTAGCTACAGTCCATAGTGTCACAAGGAGTTGGACATGACTCAAGCTTAGTACGTGACTCATGACTTAGTACACACGCAAGATCTAAACTAGAAACCATTTTCTCCTGGACTCTATTTTGTGTGTGCAAGTTTTGATCATTAATAACTTAATCTTGTGTGAAATCCCAGGCTGCATGAGTTGCCAGCTGGAATCAAAATTAACAGGAGAAACATCAGCAACCTCTGATATGTAGATGATGACTCTAATGGCAGAAAGTGAAGAGAAACTAAAGAGCCCCTTGATGAGGGTGCAGGAGGAGAGTGAAGAAGCTAGCTTAAAACTAAATATTAAAAAAAACCCTAGCATCATTGCATCCAGCCCCATTATTTCATGGCAAATAGAAGGGGAAAAGGTGAAATCAGAAGATTGTTTCTTGGCAGAAAAGCCTTGACAAACATAGACAGTGTGTTGAAAAGCAAAGATATTATTCTGCTGAAAAAGGTCCTTATAGTCAAGGCCATGGTCTTCCCAGTGGTCACACATGGTTGTGAGAGCTGGACTGTAAAGAAGGCAGAATGCCAATGAATTGAGGCCTTCAAACTGTGGTGCTAGAGAAGACTCCTGGGAGTCCCTTGGACAGCAAGGAGATCAAACTAGTTAATCTTAAAGGAAATGAACGCTGAATATTCATTGGAAGGACTGATGCTGAAGCTCCAACCTTTGGATCATCTGATGAGAACAGACAAGTCATTGGTTGAAGTTAGAAGGAGCAGAGGGCATCAGAGCAAATGATGGCTGGACATGAACCAGTGCAATGGACATTAACTTGAGCAAACACCTGGAGATGATAAGGGATGAGGAGGCCTGGCATGCTACAATTCATGGGGTCACAAAAAGTCGGACATGACTGGAAAACTGAACAAGAACTTAATCACTGAATCTTTTGAGAATAAACACAAGACCTATTTGAAAAGGGAGATTTATTATCTCCTTAAGTTTTATCCTCTTAAAATGTGCCTTCAGTTTATAAAGAAGTTGCAAATCAATCAAGTTACTATTTTGTCATTTTGAATATAATTTTGAGGATGTAGGTTTGATCTAAAATTCATAGTTAATTTTTTTTACTAGATGATTTAGTTTTAATACTTAAAGCCATATAGCAGCTTTTTAACCTGTCTACTCTCTAGGAGACCGAGAGTCTACGTGAATAGACCTCAATGGGGGACTGAGTGGAAGGGGCAAGTAATGTTTGGTGAGAAAGTTAGTTTTGAATAAAAACTAGTACTTACTTCATAATGAGGTACCAGATATGAAAATTACCAGCACAGGACTTTGCATTGAGTTAACTCTGAATAAATGAATAAATGTTGACTACATTGAAGACTATAAACAAATAAATAAGTATAATAAAAGTAGGAAAGATATTTTTGTATAAACAGCATATTCATTATAACATGATCACAAAAATGTCACACTGTAGTCAATTTTTACAATTTTAGTTGTATTTTTTACCCCATTTTCTTTATCATTAAATTCATGGTATAAGAAATATAAATGACATATTGTCATTAACAGAATTGTCAAATATATTTTTATTTAAAAATTGTATTTTTAAATTATAAATGTAGTGTTTTCTTTAAAAAAATAAATAGTTCAAAAATCATAAACTGAATGCTAAAGTCCAGCTGGCACACCAATTCCTTTTGCCTACTTCCCAGAAGTTTCCTCTGTTAAGAATAGTTTTATATGTAGACAAGTTTATTTGTGTATGAATAAAATTAAAGTTTTTATTGTGACAAAATATATGCAACGTAAAATTTTACATCTTAAGCATTTAAAGTGTTCAATTCAGTGGCATTATTACATTTACAATTTTTTTTTTGTGTAAAAATTTATTAAAACCACCTCGTCTATAATCTATAGACAATGTGATGGCTGGAACATGAACCAGTGCAATGGACATTAACTTGAGAAAAGGGTTCTACAATTCATGGGGTCACAAAAGTCGGACATGACTGGAAAACTGAACAAGAACTTAATCACTGAATCTTTTGAGAATAAACACAAGACCTATTTGAAAAGGGAGATTTATTATCTCCTTAAGTTTTATCCTCTTAAAATGTGCCTTCAGTTTATAAAGAAGTTGCAAATCAATCAAGTTACTATTTTGTCATTTTGAATATAATTTTGAGGATGTAGGTTTGATCTAAAATTCATAGTTAATTTTTTTTACTAGATGATTTAGTTTTAATACTTAAAGCCATATAGCAGCTTTTTAACCTGTCTACTCTCTAGGAGACCGAGAGTCTACGTGAATAGACCTCAATGGGGGACTGAGTGGAAGGGGCAAGTAATGTTTGGTGAGAAAGTTAGTTTTGAATAAAAACTAGTACTTACTTCATAATGAGGTACCAGATATGAAAATTACCAGCACAGGACTTTGCATTGAGTTAACTCTGAATAAATGAATAGATGTTGACTACATTGAAGACTATAAACAAATAAATAAGTATAATAAAAGTAGGAAAGATATTTTTGTATAAACAGCATATTCATTATAACATGATCACAAAAATGTCACACTGTAGTCAATTTTACAATTTTAGTTGTTTTTTTTACCCCATTTTCTTTATCATTAAATTCATGGTATAAGAAACATAAATGACATATTGTCATTAACAGAATTGTCAAATATATTTTTATTTAAAAATTGTATTTTTAAATTATAAATGTAGTGTTTTCTTTAAAAAAATAAATAGTTCAAAAATCATAAACTGAATGCTAAAGTCCAGCTGGCACACCAATTCCTTTTGCCTACTTCCCAGAAGTTTCCTCTGTTAAGAATAGTTTTATATGTAGACAAGTTTATTTGTGTATGAATAAAATTAAAGTTTTTATTGTGACAAAATATATGCAAAGTAAAATTTTACATCTTAAGCATTTAAAGTGTTCAATTCAGTGGCATTATTACATTTACAATGTTGTGTAACTATTACCACTCTCTATTTCTAAAGTCTTCATCGCCTCAAACAGAAACTGTATTCCCATTAAGCAAAAAATCCCTGTTTCCCTCTACTCCCAATCACTGATATCTATGAATCTATTTTCTATGTCCCCAAATATACCTATTTTATTTTATATAGGTGAAATATAATATTTGTCCCTTTGTGTCTGGTTTATGCCACTTAAGATAATGTTGTCAAGGGGCATCTAAATTGTGGCACATGTAAAAGCTGTTTTTATTGATGACCAATATTCTATTGTATGTATATGCCACAGTTTATTTATCCATCATCTCTTGATGAACATTTTTGTTGTTTCCACTTTTTGCCTATAGTGAATAATCTTTATGAACATTCACATAAAAGCATTCGCTTGAGTTCCTATTTCAAATTTTCAGGTTATACACCTTGGAGTAGAGTTGCTGGATCATACATAATTTGGTTAACCTTTCTGAGGAATGATTTAACCATTTTCACAGTGGCTGTACCATTATGCATTCCTTCAGCAATATATGAAGGCTTCAATTTCTTTGCTTCTCCACTAGCATAAGTTATTTTTGATGGGGGAAAAGAAACCTTATAGCTATTCACATGAGTGTGAAGTGATCTCTTGTGATTTTGATTTGCATTTCCCCAATGACAAGGGATCTTGAGCATCTTTTCTTATGTTGATTAACCACTTGTGTTTATATTTTTGTAGAAATATCTATGAAAATCTTCTGTCCACTTGTCTACTTTTTAATTGGCTGTTTTTCTTCTTGTTTTTGAATTTTAGGAAGTTTTTAAATATAATTCTGGACATTGACCTTTATTAGATATGTGAATTTTAACTATTTTTCTCCCATTCTATAAGTTGTTCTTTCATTTGCTTGATAATGTTCTTTGTTGAAATAGTTCAAAAATCATAAACTGAATGCTAAAGTCCAGCTGGCACACCAATTCCTTTTGCCTACTTCCCAGAAGTTTCCTCTGTTAAGAATAGTTTTATATGTAGACAAGTTTATTTGTGTATGAATAAAATTAAAGTTTTTATTGTGACAAAATATATGCAACGTAAAATTTTACATCTTAAGCATTTAAAGTGTTCAATTCAGTGGCATTATTACATTTACAATGTTGTGTAACTATTACCACTCTCTATTTCTAAAGTCTTCATCGCCTCAAACAGAAACTGTATTCCCATTAAGCAAAAAATCCCTGTTTCCCTCTACTCCCAATCACTGATATCTATGAATCTATTTTCTATGTCCCCAAATATACCTATTTTATTTTATATAGGTGAAATATAATATTTGTCCCTTTGTGTCTGGTTTATGCCACTTAAGATAATGTTGTCAAGGGGCATCTAAATTGTGGCACATGTAAAAGCTGTTTTTATTGATGACCAATATTCTATTGTATGTATATGCCACAGTTTATTTATCCATCATCTCTTGATGAACATTTTTGTTGTTTCCACTTTTTGCCTATAGTGAATAATCTTTATGAACATTCACATAAAAGCATTCGCTTGAGTTCCTATTTCAAATTTTCAGGTTATACACCTTGGAGTAGAGTTGCTGGATCATACATAATTTGGTTAACCTTTCTGAGGAATGATTTAACCATTTTCACAGTGGCTGTACCATTATGCATTCCTTCAGCAATATATGAAGGCTTCAATTTCTTTGCTTCTCCACTAGCATAAGTTATTTTTGATGGGGGAAAAGAAACCTTATAGCTATTCACATGAGTGTGAAGTGATCTCTTGTGATTTTGATTTGCATTTCCCCAATGACAAGGGATCTTGAGCATCTTTTCTTATGTTGATTAACCACTTGTGTTTATATTTTTGTAGAAATATCTATGAAAATCTTCTGTCCACTTGTCTACTTTTTAATTGGCTGTTTTTCTTCTTGTTTTTGAATTTTAGGAAGTTTTTAAATATAATTCTGGACATTGACCTTTATTAGATATGTGAATTTTAACTATTTTTCTCCCATTCTATAAGTTGTTCTTTCATTTGCTTGATAATGTTCTTTGTTGAAAAGAAGGTTTTAATTTAGGTAGAGTCTAAGTTATCTACTCCTTTGTTGCTTATGTTTCTGGTATTCCTATCTAAGAAAGCATTACCAGATTGAAGGTCATGAAGAGCTGCTTATATTAACTTCTACAGGTTTATGTTTTTAGCTCATGTTCAGCTCATTGCTTTCTAGGGATTAATTTTTGTGAATAAAGGGTCAGACTTCATTTTTTTATATGTTACATTCCAGTTGTTTTAGCATGGTTTGTTCAAGAAACTCTTCTTTCTTTATTGACTGTGTTGGATAACTTTGTCAAAAATCAATTGATCATAGACACATGGTCTTTTTATGAATTCTCAATTATATTCCCTTTGCCTATATGTCTCTTTATGCCACTACCATAATGTTTTGATTTTTTTTGCTATACAATTGGACCTTATTGGTTATCAATTTTGTATATAACAGTGTGTGCATGACCTTCCTAAAGTACCTAAGTATCCCATCCCCCTGACAACCATGTTTGTTTTCTGAGTCTGTGAATGTTTTTCTGTTTAGTAAGTAAGTTCATTTCTATCATTTTTTTATGACTCCACATATAGGGGGTGTCATACAATATGTCTCCTTCTTTGTCAGACTGAATTCGCTCAGTATGACACCCTCTATGTCCATCCATGATGCTGCAAAAGGCATTATTTCATTGTTTTTGATGTCTGAGTAATATTCCACTGTATAGATGTATAAGATCTTCTTTATCTATTTCTCCGCCTATGGACATTTAGGTTCTTCCATGTCTTAGCTATTGGAAACAGTTCTACAGTGAATACTGGGGTGCATGTATCCTTTTGGATCATGTGTTTCTCTGGATATATGCCCAGATGTGGGGTTGCCAGGTTATATTATAACTCTATTTTTAGTTTTTTATGGAATATCCATACTGTTCTCCATAGTGACTGTTCCAATTTGCACTCCCACTAATAGTGTAGCAGGGTTCTTTTCTGTATTTCCCATTTACTGTTCTCCATGGTTTTGGACATTGACCTTTATTAGATATGTGAATTTTAACTATTTTTCTCCCATTCTATAAGTTGTTCTTTCATTTGCTTGATAATGTTCTTTGTTGAAAAGAAGGTTTTAATTTAGGTAGAGTCTAAGTTATCTACTCCTTTGTTGCTTATGTTTCTGGTATTCCTATCTAAGAAAGCATTACCAGATTGAAGGTCATGAAGAGCTGCTTATATTAACTTCTACAGGTTTATGTTTTTAGCTCATGTTCAGCTCATTGCTTTCTAGGGATTAATTTTTGTGAATAAAGGGTCAGACTTCATTTTTTTATATGTTACATTCCAGTTGTTTTAGCATGGTTTGTTCAAGAAACTCTTCTTTCTTTATTGACTGTGTTGGATAACTTTGTCAAAAATCAATTGATCATAGACACATGGTCTTTTTATGAATTCTCAATTATATTCCCTTTGCCTATATGTCTCTTTATGCCACTACCATAATGTTTTGATTTTTTTTGCTATACAATTAGACCTTATTGGTTATCAATTTTGTATATAACAGTGTGTGCATGACCTTCCTAAAGTACCTAAGTATCCCATCCCCCTGACAACCATGTTTATTTTCTGAGTCTGTGAATGTTTTTCTGTTTAGTAAGTAAGTTCATTTCTATCATTTTTTTATGACTCCACATATAGGGGGTGTCATACAATATGTCTCCTTCTTTGTCAGACTGAATTCGCTCAGTATGACACCCTCTATGTCCATCCATGATGCTGCAAAAGGCATTATTTCATTGTTTTTGATGTCTGAGTAATATTCCACTGTATAGATGTATAAGATCTTCTTTATCTATTTCTCCGCCTATGGACATTTAGGTTCTTCCATGTCTTAGCTATTGGAAACAGTTCTACAGTGAATACTGGGGTGCATGTATCCTTTTGGATCATGTGTTTCTCTGGATATATGCCCAGATGTGGGGTTGCCAGGTTATATTATAACTCTATTTTTAGTTTTTTATGGAATATCCATACTGTTCTCCATAGTGACTGTTCCAATTTGCACTCCCACTAATAGTGTAGCAGGGTTCTTTTCTGTCCATTCCCTCTCCAGCAGTTTTTGTTTGTGAATTTTTTAAACATTTATTTATTTTGGCAGGGATGGGGAGGGAGGGGGGTGGGTGGGCCACTTCCACTGGTCTTTCATTTGTCTAGTTTCATCCACCTTTGTTCTTTGGCCCATGTGGGCCTCTGATCATGGCGGCCTCTGTTGTCGCAGAGCACGGGCTCTGGGCACATGTGCTCCAGAGCTCTGGCTCGGTAATTGGGCACATCAGTCCAGCTGCTCCGCGGCACGTGGGATCTTCCCAGGCCAGGGATCGAACCAGCGCCCCTTGCACTGCAAGGCAGTGTCCTTACCCACTGGGCCACCAGGGAAGCCCTGTTTGTGAATTTTTTGATGATAGCTATTCTGACTAGAGTAAGAACATATCTCAGTGTAGCCTTGATTTGCATTACTCTAATAACTAGAGATGTTGAACATCTTTTAATGTGCATGTTGACCATTTGTATACTCTCTTAGGAGAAAGGTAATGCTTAATTGTTATAGTTTGGTAGTAAGTTTTAAATTGGTAGGTGGGAGTATTCCAGCTTCTTCAAGAATGCTTTGGCAATTCAGAGTTCTTTGAAACTTCGATGAATTTAAGTATCAGATTTCCTATCTCTGAAAAATACTATTGGAATTTTGTTCTGAATCGTGTTGCATCTGTAGGTTTCTTTTAGTAAAATGGACATCTAACCAATATGATTTTATAAAATCATTTGTTGAAGTATTATCTAATTTATTCCCCATCCATACAAGATCAAAAGGCATTATTTCATTGTTTTTGATGTCTGAGTAATATTCCACTGTATAGATGTATAAGATCTTCTTTATCTATTTCTCCGCCTATGGACATTTAGGTTCTTCCATGTCTTAGCTATTGGAAACAGTTCTACAGTGAATACTGGGGTGCATGTATCCTTTTGGATCATGTGTTTCTCTGGATATATGCCCAGATGTGGGGTTGCCAGGTTATATTATAACTCTATTTTTAGTTTTTTATGGAATATCCATACTGTTCTCCATAGTGACTGTTCCAATTTGCACTCCCACTAATAGTGTAGCAGGGTTCTTTTCTGTCCATTCCCTCTCCAGCAGTTTTTGTTTGTGAATTTTTTAAACATTTATTTATTTTGGCAGGGATGGGGAGGGAGGGGGGTGGGTGGGCCACTTCCACTGGTCTTTCATTTGTCTAGTTTCATCCACCTTTGTTCTTTGGCCCATGTGGGCCTCTGATCATGGCGGCCTCTGTTGTCGCAGAGCACGGGCTCTGGGCACATGTGCTCCAGAGCTCTGGCTCGGTAATTGGGCACATCAGTCCAGCTGCTCCGCGGCACGTGGGATCTTCCCAGGCCAGGGATCGAACCAGCGCCCCTTGCACTGCAAGGCAGTGTCCTTACCCACTGGGCCACCAGGGAAGCCCTGTTTGTGAATTTTTTGATGATAGCTATTCTGACTGGAGTAAGAACATATCTCAGTGTAGCCTTGATTTGCATTACTCTAATAACTAGAGATGTTGAACATCTTTTAATGTGCATGTTGACCATTTGTATACTCTCTTAGGAGAAAGGTAATGCTTAATTGTTATAGTTTGGTAGTAAGTTTTAAATTGGTAGGTGGGAGTATTCCAGCTTCTTCAAGAATGCTTTGGCAATTCAGAGTTCTTTGAAACTTCGTATGAATTTAAGTATCAGATTTCCTATCTCTGAAAAAATACTATTGGAATTTTGTTCTGAATCGTGTTGCATCTGTAGGTTTCTTTTAGTAAAATGGACATCTAACCAATATGATTTTATAATCCCAGAGCATCAGGTAACTTTCCATTTTTGTTGAAGTATTATCTAATTTATTCACCAATGCTTCATAGTTCGGCATACAAGACTTTTAGCTCCTTGGATAATTTATTCCTTGGTATTTTGATCTTTTGTATGCTAAAGTACAGTTTTTCCTAGTTTTATTCTTAGACTTCATTACTAGTGAAAAATAACTGATTTTTGTGTTTTTATTTTATAATCTGCAACTTTGCTAAATTCGTTTATTAATTTTGGTAGCTTTCTTGTGGATTTTTTGTTTTATTTTTTATATAAAAAATCATGACACCTGTGTATAGAAATACTTTTACTTCTTCCTTTACAATTTGAATTCCCTTATAGCTTAGCTGGTAAAGAATCTGCCTGCAAAGCAGGAGACCCTGGTTTGATTTCTGGGTCAGAAACATCCCCTGGAGAAGGAATAAGCCATCCACTCCAATATTCTTGTGCTTCCCTTGTGACTCAGACAGTAAAGAATCTGCCTGAAATGTGAGAGACCTGGGTTTGATCCCTGATTTGGGAAGATCCCCTGAAGAAGGGAAGGCTATTCATGCCAATATTCTTGCCTGAAGAATTCTGAGTCATCTGTGGATTGCAAAGAGTCAGAAATGACTGAGCGACTCCACTTGCAATTTGAATGGCTCTTTTATTTCTTTTTATTGGCTAATTGCTCTGGCCAGAACTTTCAGAAAGAATAATTAATAACAATGATAAAAGTAGATATCTTTGTCTTGTTCTTGATTTTATGAAGATCAGTTGTCTCTGAGTACGATGTTAGCTTTGGATTTTTCATAAATTCCTTTATCATATTGTAGAGATTCCCTTCAATTTGTAGTCTCAGTGCTTTTATTTCTTTATAATGAAAGTTCTTTGAATTTTGCCACAAGCCTTTTTCTGCATCTATTGAAATGATCATATGATTTTGTTTCATTCTATTAATGTGATACATTGATTGATTTTCTCATGTTGACCCATAACTTCCACATCTTGGATAAATCTCATTTGATCATGATGTATAATTCTCTTAATGCTTTTGGAATTGGTTGTGTTACTGAGTCCAAGCTCATTCTACTCTCCACATGACAGGCCAATGAATCTAAGAGAGGAAGTGTTGAGTCAAGGAAAATGACTTTATTCAGAATGCAGCTGACTGAGAAGATGGCAGACTAGTCCCTCACAATAACCACCTAATTGAGGTCTGGATGCTAGGTTCTTTTATAGATGAAAAAGAAAGAAGCAATGAAGAACTAAAGTCAAAAGGCAAAATAGAGAGTGAGAGGCAGTGGGGAAATCAAGTGAAGGATCTTCAAGTCTTGCAAAACAGCTCCAAAGGAATGACCAACCTTTGGAAGAGGTGTGTTAATCTCTTCTATTCGCAGGTGGTCAGGGTCAGATTATCTCTCCATGAGCTGAAAAAAGGCACTTTAGTTTGCAGTCAGGCAGATGGGCATGGTCCTCTGAGACAAGCTATTAAGCATGATTATAATAATAAAAGCGATGAAAAGCAACTCAAAGAAATAGTTTCTAACATGGAGTCAGAATTGGTTTCCTCCTTGAAACAGTGGTTAGCATTTTGTGGAAGATTTTTTGCATCTATGTTTGTAAAGATTATTCAGTACATTTTTTTGTGTGATTTCTTTATCTAGTTTGGTATCAGGGTGATGTTGCTCTCACAAAATGAATAAGGAAGTATTCTCTCCACTTCTATTTTTGGAAGTGTTTGAGAAGAATTCATAATAATGCTCCTTTAAAGTTTAATAGAATGCACCAATGAGGCTAACCAGATTTTTCTTTCTTGGGAAAAAACGTTGATGTTTCAGAAAGAATTTTGAGGGATTTTATGAAGATCAGTTGTCTCTGAGTACGATGTTAGCTTTGGATTTTCATAAATTCCTTTATCATATTGTAGAGATTCCCTTCAATTTGTAGTCTCAGTGCTTTTATTTCTTTATAATGAAAGTTCTTTGAATTTTGCCACAAGCCTTTTTCTGCATCTATTGAAATGATCATATGATTTTGTTTCATTCTATTAATGTGATACATTGATTGATTTTCTCATGTTGACCCATAACTTCCACATCTTGGATAAATCTCATTTGATCATGATGTATAATTCTCTTAATGCTTTTGGAATTGGTTGTGTTACTGAGTCCAAGCTCATTCTACTCTCCACATGACAGGCCAATGAATCTAAGAGAGGAAGTGTTGAGTCAAGGAAAATGACTTTATTCAGAATGCAGCTGACTGAGAAGATGGCAGACTAGTCCCTCACAATAACCACCTAATTGAGGTCTGGATGCTAGGTTCTTTTATAGATGAAAAAGAAAGAAGCAATGAAGAACTAAAGTCAAAAGGCAAAATAGAGAGTGAGAGGCAGTGGGGAAATCAAGTGAAGGATCTTCAAGTCTTGCAAAACAGCTCCAAAGGAATGGCCAACCTTTGGAAGAGGTGTGTTAATCTCTTCTATTCGCAGGTGGTCAGGGTCAGATTATCTCTCCATGAGCTGAAAAAAGGCACTTTAGTTTGCAGTCAGGCAGATGGGCATGGTCCTCTGAGACAAGCTATTAAGCATGATTATAATAATAAAAGCGATGAAAAGCAACTCAAAGAAATAGTTTCTAACATGGAGTCAGAATTGGTTTCCTCCTTGAAACAGTGGTTAGCATTTTGTGGAAGATTTTTTGCATCTATGTTTGTAAAGATTATTCAGTACATTTTTTTGTGTGATTTCTTTATCTAGTTTGGTATCAGGGTGATGTTGCTCTCACAAAATGAATAAGGAAGTATTCTCTCCACTTCTATTTTTTGGAAGTGTTTGAGAAGAATTCATAATAATGCTCCTTTAAAGTTTAATAGAATGCACCAATGAGGCTAACCAGATTTTTCTTTCTTGGGAACTTTTTTCTATCCTAATTTAATCTCTTACTTTAGGCCTGTTGATGTTTCCTATTTTTTCTTGAATCAGTTAAAGTATTTTTTGTGTTTCTAGAAATTTGTCCAGTAAATTTTGATTTTTAAATTTGTTAGCATATAATTACAATATTCTATTTTTGACTAAAAAGTATAGTCACAACCTGAAATTAAAAGGTATTTCATTTGGTAGGAAATTTTAGGACTCCGGCCAGGAGACAACATGTCAGTAGCTCTGAGAAAACTGTTCCAAGGAGGTAGGAAGGAAAGTCAGGTTATATACAAGTTTGCAACAAAGGGAGCAGGTAGACTGAACATCAAAAATCAGGTATTAAGTTAAGGAATTTAGCATTCTATGTATAGGAAGATGCAAGCCTCTGGGCTCACTGAATTCATTCCTTTCATATACACCTAAGCTATCTGGGGCCAATCCAATATCCTTGTTAACCTTGCTTCTTAAATTCCTCCAGTTCCTTAACAATCACCTTGCAGGGTGGCAGCATCACCTGGATCCCATTTTTGGGAGTCCTCATTCACATTTGGAGACCAGAACTCACTGATGACTGTGAAAGTTCTTGTTTATCAATATGGCAGGGAATATTTTCATTTCACACTATTATGAACATTTTTGTTTCTTTAAAGTTGGTAATTAATAGTCTTTACTTTCATTTCTGATTTTAGTTATTTTGACACTTTATTTTTTTCTCATCAGTCAAGCTAAATGTTTGTCAATTTATTTTGTCTTTTCAAAGGAACAGTGTTTAATTTTATTCAGTTGTTTTTCTATTCTCTATTTCATTATCTACACCCTAACTTTCATTATTTTTCTCCCCTTGTAGCCTTGGGTTTAGTTTTCTAGTTCTTCTACGTGCATCATCAGCTGATTGGTTTCAGCTCACTCTTCTTTTTGAATGTAAATGTTTATATATTTTACTGAGTACTGCTTTTGCTGCATTTATTCAAGATCTGATAAGCTGTGTTTCCATTTTTATTTTCAAGATATGTTATAATTGCTCATGGTTTCTTCTTTGATCTATTTGCTATTAAGGAATGTGTTCTTTAACTTTCAAACATTTGTTGATTTTCCAGTTTTCCTTCTGTTATGTTTTCAAATGTTTTTCCATTGGTATGGGGGGAGAAGTTACTTCATATGACTTCACTTTTGAAAAATATTTTGACATTTATCTTGTTGTCTAACATACATTCATTCCTAGAGAGTACTCTGTGTGCACTGAAGGCATGCCATTGTTGTAAACTAGAGTTTTATATTTATCTACTTGGCCACATGGCATATACAGCGTTCAAATACTCTCTTTCCATATTGATTTTTCTTTCTAAATATTCTCTCCTTTATTGAAGTAAAGTATGAAGATCTCCACCTTTTAGTGAATAACTGTCTGTTTTCCACATTGATTCTGCCAAAATTCACCCTATAGTTTAAGTTCAATTCCTTTAGGACTGATTGGTTAGCTCTCCTTGCAGTCCAAGGGACTCTCAAGAGTCTTGTTCAGCACCACAGTTCGAAAGCATCAATTTTTTGGTGCTCAGTCTTCTTTATGATCCAACTGTCACGTCTGTACATGATTACTGGGAAAACCATAGTTTTGACTATAAGGGACTTTTGCAGGGTGGCAGATACTTCTCCCCCCTGTTTATCAATATGGCAGGGAATATTTTCATTTCACACTATTATGAACATTTTTGTTTCTTTAAAGTTGGTAATTAATAGTCTTTACTTTCATTTCTGATTTTAGTTATTTTGACACTTTATTTTTTTCTCATCAGTCAAGCTAAATGTTTGTCAATTTATTTTGTCTTTTCAAAGGAACAGTGTTTAATTTTATTCAGTTGTTTTTCTATTCTCTATTTCATTATCTACACCCTAACTTTCATTATTTTTCTCCCCTTGTAGCCTTGGGTTTAGTTTTCTAGTTCTTCTACGTGCATCATCAGCTGATTGGTTTCAGCTCACTCTTCTTTTTGAATGTAAATGTTTATATATTTTACTGAGTACTGCTTTTGCTGCATTTATTCAAGATCTGATAAGCTGTGTTTCCATTTTTATTTTCAAGATATGTTATAATTGCTCATGGTTTCTTCTTTGATCTATTTGCTATTAAGGAATGTGTTCTTTAACTTTCAAACATTTGTTGATTTTCCAGTTTTCCTTCTGTTATGTTTTCAAATGTTTTTCCATTGGTATGGGGGGAGAAGTTACTTCATATGACTTCACTTTTGAAAAATATTTTGACATTTATCTTGTTGTCTAACATACATTCATTCCTAGAGAGTACTCTGTGTGCACTGAAGGCATGCCATTGTTGTAAACTAGAGTTTTATATTTATCTACTTGGCCACATGGCATATACAGCGTTCAAATACTCTCTTTCCATATTGATTTTTCTTTCTAAATATTCTCTCCTTTATTGAAGTAAAGTATGAAGATCTCCACCTTTTAGTGAATAACTGTCTGTTTTCCACATTGATTCTGCCAAAATTCACCCTATAGTTTAAGTTCAATTCCTTTAGGACTGATTGGTTTGATCTCCTTGCAGTCCAAGGGACTCTCAAGAGCCTTCTCCAGCACCACAGTTCAAAGACATCAATTCTTTGGTGCCCAGTCTTCTTTATGATCCAACTCTCACATCCATACATGACTACTGGGAAAACCATAGCTTTGACTATAAGGGACTTTTGCAGGCAAAGTGATGTCTCTGCTTTTGAAATCACCATCTGCAGTGATTTTGGAGCCCAATAAAATAAAGTCTGTCACTGATTCCATTGTTTGCCCCCTCTATTTGCCATGAAATGATGGAACCAGATGCCAGCCTCTTTATTTTGTGAATGTTGAGTTTTAGTCCAGCGTTTTCACTCTCCTCTTTCAACTTCATCAAGAGGCTCTTTAGTTCCTCTTCACTTTCTGCCATAAGGGAGATGTCATCTGCATACCTGACATTATTGCTATTTCTCTTGGCAATCATGCTTCCAGCTTGTGCTTCATCCAGGCTAGCATTTTTCATGATGTACTCTGCGTATAAATTAAATAAGCAGGATGTCTTGATGTACTCCTTTTCCAGTTTGGAACCAGTCTGTTTTTCTAACTGTTGCCTCTTGTCCTGAATACAGGTTTTGCAGGAGGCAGATAATGTGGTCTGCTATTCCCATATCTTGGAGAATTTTCCAGTTTGTTGTGATCCACACAATCAAAGGCTTTTGTGTAGTCAGTGAAACAGAAGTAGATGTTTTTCTGGAATTCACTTGCTCTTTCTATGATCCAATAGATGTTGGCAGTTTGATCTCTGGTTCCTCTGGTTAAATATAATACATATTTAAAATTTTTGTAACTTTGTGACGATTAACCCTTTTATCAATGTATAATGTCATTCCATTAAAGTTTATTGTCTGATATTACTATAGCCACTTCAGGTTTCTTTTGGCTATCTTTTGCATGAACTATTTTTTTACATCTTCTCACTTTGAATCTATTTCCTTACTGTCCATAAAATATTTAAGTTGATGTTAGAGCAGTTTTATGTTCACAGCAAAATAGAAAGGAAGGTATGTAGATTTTCCATATACTTCCTACTTGTGCACAGGTATACCATTCTTCATTACTAACTCCAGACACTACATTTGTTACAATTGTTGAACCTGTGTCAACACATAACTTACTAAAGGCTATAGTGTACATTAGGGTTCATTCTTAGTATTGTACGTTTATCAGTCTGACCAATTATATAATGCCATGTAAGTTTTATCATTTTTAAAATCCACATGCCAATCACTCCTTTTTGATTTGAAATCACCATCTGCAGAGATTTTAGAGCCCAATAAAATAAAGTCTGTCACTGTTACCACTGTTTGCGCATCTATTTGCCATGAAGTGATGGAACCAGATGCCAGCCTCTTTATTTTGTGAATGTTGAGTTTTAGTCCAGCGTTTTCACTCTCCTCTTTCAACTTCATCAAGAGGCTCTTTAGTTCCTCTTCACTTTCTGCCATAAGGGAGATGTCATCTGCATACCTGACATTATTGCTATTTCTCTTGGCAATCATGCTTCCAGCTTGTGCTTCATCCAGGCTAGCATTTTTCATGATGTACTCTGCGTATAAATTAAATAAGCAGGATGTCTTGATGTACTCCTTTTCCAGTTTGGAACCAGTCTGTTTTTCTAACTGTTGCCTCTTGTCCTGAATACAGGTTTTGCAGGAGGCAGATAATGTGGTCTGCTATTCCCATATCTTGGAGAATTTTCCAGTTTGTTGTGATCCACACAATCAAAGGCTTTTGTGTAGTCAGTGAAACAGAAGTAGATGTTTTTCTGGAATTCACTTGCTCTTTCTATGATCCAATAGATGTTGGCAGTTTGATCTCTGGTTCCTCTGGTTAAATATAATACATATTTAAAATTTTTGTAACTTTGTGACGATTAACCCTTTTATCAATGTATAATGTCATTCCATTAAAGTTTATTGTCTGATATTACTATAGCCACTTCAGGTTTCTTTTGGCTATCTTTTGCATGAACTATTTTTTTACATCTTCTCACTTTGAATCTATTTCCTTACTGTCCATAAAATATTTAAGTTGATGTTAGAGCAGTTTTATGTTCACAGCAAAATAGAAAGGAAGGTATGTAGATTTTCCATATACTTCCTACTTGTGCACAGGTATACCATTCTTCATTACTAACTCCAGACACTACATTTGTTACAATTGTTGAACCTGTGTCAACACATAACTTACTAAAGGCTATAGTGTACATTAGGGTTCATTCTTAGTATTGTACGTTTTATCAGTCTGACCAATTATATAATGCCATGTAAGTTTTATCATTTTTTTAAAATCCACATGCCAATCACTCCTTTTTTGATTTGAAAGATTAAAATTCATTCACATTTAATGTAATTACTGATTTTAAAAGATCACTCTTCCATTCTGCTATTTTTTTCTGTATGCCCTGTACATTTTTGGGGCTTCATTTCCTACCTTACTTGGTATTTAGTTGATTTTAAAACTACATCCAAAAAGTAAAGAGTGAGCTGAAAGAAACAATTACAAGCAAAGAAAGAACCAAACCTGAGGCAGAAAAGTCCAAATAATCATTGGCTCTAATATAATCATAATAACAATAATGAACAATTTAGAGAATACTTAAAAGCAAGGAGAACTTAAAACTATAAAACTGTAACTGGAATAATAGATTTTAATTGATTATTAAAAGCATATCTTATTGTGTTTGTATTGTTCAAGATTAAAATAAACATACAAAATAAGTTTGTTTAATGGAAGGGGTCTTCCTTAGTGGATCAGTGGTAAAGAATCTTCCTGTCATTGTAGGAGCTATGGGTTCAACCCCTGGGTCTGGAAAATTCTCTGGAGAGGGAAATGACAACTCACTTTAGCATTTTTTCCTAGGAAATCCCAAGGACATAAGAACCTGGTGGGCTATAGTCGATAAGATCACAAAAGAGTCAGACATGACTTAATAAAAAAAACAACATTTAATGGAAGGGAAGAAAGACAATTAAATAAAAATCTTAATGAAACTAGATGAAGTCAAGAAAGAAGAACAAAAAAACCAAATGAGCAAATAAATAATTGCTATTGAAGATCAACATATGTTTAAATAAATATATAAGAAAGTTAAAGATAAAATATATATGTCAGCTGTGTTATTTATAACTCATTAAGCATTATGTTTAAAATAATTTTTGAATCTATTTCCTTACTGTCCATAAAATATTTAAGTTGATGTTAGAGCAGTTTTATGTTCACAGCAAAATAGAAAGGAAGGTATGTAGATTTTCCATATACTTCCTACTTGTGCACAGGTATACCATTCTTCATTACTAACTCCAGACACTACATTTGTTACAATTGTTGAACCTGTGTCAACACATAACTTACTAAAGGCTATAGTGTACATTAGGGTTCATTCTTAGTATTGTACGTTTATCAGTCTGACCAATTATATAATGCCATGTAAGTTTTATCATTTTTTTAAAATCCACATGCCAATCACTCCTTTTTTGATTTGAAAGATTAAAATTCATTCACATTTAATGTAATTACTGATTTTAAAAGATCACTCTTCCATTCTGCTATTTTTTTCTGTATGCCCTGTACATTTTTGGGGCTTCATTTCCTACCTTACTTGGTATTTAGTTGATTTTAAAACTACATCCAAAAAGTAAAGAGTGAGCTGAAAGAAACAATTACAAGCAAAGAAAGAACCAAACCTGAGGCAGAAAAGTCCAAATAATCATTGGCTCTAATATAATCATAATAACAATAATGAACAATTTAGAGAATACTTAAAAGCAAGGAGAACTTAAAACTATAAAACTGTAACTGGAATAATAGATTTTAATTGATTATTAAAAGCATATCTTATTGTGTTTGTATTGTTCAAGATTAAAATAAACATACAAAATAAGTTTGTTTAATGGAAGGGGTCTTCCTTAGTGGATCAGTGGTAAAGAATCTTCCTGTCATTGTAGGAGCTATGGGTTCAACCCCTGGGTCTGGAAAATTCTCTGGAGAGGGAAATGACAACTCACTTTAGCATTTTTTCCTAGGAAATCCCAAGGACATAAGAACCTGGTGGGCTATAGTCGATAAGATCACAAAAGAGTCAGACATGACTTAATAAAAAAAACAACATTTAATGGAAGGGAAGAAAGACAATTAAATAAAAATCTTAATGAAACTAGATGAAGTCAAGAAAGAAGAACAAAAAAACCAAATGAGCAAATAAATAATTGCTATTGAAGATCAACATATGTTTAAAAATAAATATATAAGAAAGTTAAAGATAAAATATATATGTCAGCTGTGTTATTTATAACTCATTAAGCTGAAGTTTTAATGTCAATTATACATTAATAAACCCAATTTTTTGAAGTATGAAGAAAGACCTGTAAGTTTCACAACAACAGGAAAAAAGTTTTCTAAGGAAGAAAATGTAAGTGAAGTGAAGTGTTAGTTCCTCAGTCATGTCTGACTCATTGGGATCCCATGGACTATAGCCCTCCAGGCTCCTCTGTCCATGGAATGCTCCCTCTCTGATGGCTCAGATGGTAAAGAAAACATAAATTTTATTAAAATAGTATAGGTTTAAAGTAACATTATATATATATAGTATTTATATTTTTATTGTGCTAAGTCATTAGTCGTGAGAGACTCTTTGAGATCCCATGGATCATAGCCCACTAGACTCTTCTGTCCATGGGATTGTCTTTGCAATAATACTGAAGCGAGTTGCCATGCCCTTCTTCAGCAGATCTTCTCAGTGGATTGAACTTGTACCTCTTAAGTCTCTTGCATTAGCAAGTGGGTCCTTTACCATTAGCACCACCTAGGAAATCCTATATACTTATTAAAAAATATACAGAAAATAAACAGATTTTTCCATTTTAAAGTTGAAATTCTCAGATGAAACAATAAATAATATACAGCTGTTGTTGTAGTTTTCCAGTATTGCTGTAATAAATTCCTACAAATTTAGTTCCTTAAAACAATACCGTTTAATCACCTTACAGTTCTGTAAGTCATAAGTCCTATACTAGTCTCACTAGGCTAAAAATCTCCTCATGGAGCTATGGGAAAATTCTCTGAGAGGAAATGACAACTCACTTTAGCATTTTTCCTAGGAAATCCCAAGGACATAAGAACCTGGTGGGCTATAGTCGATAAGATCACAAAAGAGTCAGACATGACTTAATAAAAAAAACAACATTTAATGGAAGGGAAGAAAGACAATTAAATAAAAATCTTAATGAAACTAGATGAAGTCAAGAAAGAAGAACAAAAAAACCAAATGAGCAAATAAATAATTGCTATTGAAGATCAACATATGTTTAAAAATAAATATATAAGAAAGTTAAAGATAAAATATATATGTCAGCTGTGTTATTTATAACTCATTAAGCTGAAGTTTTAATGTCAATTATACATTAATAAACCCAATTTTTTGAAGTATGAAGAAAGACCTGTAAGTTTCACAACAACAGGAAAAAAGTTTTCTAAGGAAGAAAATGTAAGTGAAGTGAAGTGTTAGTTCCTCAGTCATGTCTGACTCATTGGGATCCCATGGACTATAGCCCTCCAGGCTCCTCTGTCCATGGAATGCTCCCTCTCTGATGGCTCAGATGGTAAAGAAAACATAAATTTTATTAAAATAGTATAGGTTTAAAGTAACATTATATATATATAGTATTTATATTTTTATTGTGCTAAGTCATTAGTCGTGAGAGACTCTTTGAGATCCCATGGATCATAGCCCACTAGACTCTTCTGTCCATGGGATTGTCTTTGCAATAATACTGAAGCGAGTTGCCATGCCCTTCTTCAGCAGATCTTCTCAGTGGATTGAACTTGTACCTCTTAAGTCTCTTGCATTAGCAAGTGGGTCCTTTACCATTAGCACCACCTAGGAAATCCTATATACTTATTAAAAAATATACAGAAAATAAACAGATTTTTCCATTTTAAAGTTGAAATTCTCAGATGAAACAATAAATAATATACAGCTGTTGTTGTAGTTTTCCAGTATTGCTGTAATAAATTCCTACAAATTTAGTTCCTTAAAACAATACCGTTTAATCACCTTACAGTTCTGTAAGTCATAAGTCCTATACTAGTCTCACTAGGCTAAAAATAAAGGTGGACTATATAGGGCTATATCCATTTTTTTAGTAGGCTCTAAGACATTTCATTGCCTTTTGTAGGTCTTAGAGATTTCCTATATTTCTTGGTTCATGTCTCCTTCTTCCATTTTGTCCTTTTATTTCCACAGCAAGTAAAATTCTCATGTTATGTTTGTTTGACCCACCTTCTGTCATGTCTTTCTCTGACCACAACCAGAAGAGTTTGTCTTTTTTTAAGGAATCATGTGAATAGATTACGCCTATCCAGGTAATTCATTTTAATCACCTCGTTCTGGGGGCCAGAACTTCAATCACACAGGAACACTTCCTTTTGCCAGGTACCATAACATTCACAAGGTAGTAAGATCTTAGGAAATGGAAATCATTGGGTCACTATTTGCATATGAAAGCCTTATACTACACACAAGAGAGTGACTAAAATATCATGGCAGAATATTTGAAAGCAAAGGGATAAAAAAGATATATTGACCTAATTACTGACTGATACATTAATGTGACTAATAATATGATTAGGTAAAATATACTTTAATCTTAAAGTATTGTTAAGGGAGAAATATATTTTTTCAGGAAGGTTACAGGTTCAAATACTGGTCTAAGCTTCATCCGCCCACTTCATTCATGAGGCCCAAAGACTTCCTTATTTTGTATGAATACCAAAGCTCGCATCCAACTCACTAGTGCCCATTTTCAGGGCCTTATGTTTTTAGTTATTGCATTTCTTATCAAATTAAAACCTTTATGAAAGTTATATTGCTCGGTTTACAAATGTAGCCTAGGGCATGACTCTAATTTAAGATTGTGTTGTTTTTAAAACATTTTGAGTGTCATTTGCACTGTAATGTCAAGATCCCACAGGGTGGTGACTAGGGAGTACCAATTGCAAATGGGACAGATCTCTCCCAGAAGGTAATGAGACACAAGTTGAAAAAGTTTAGGATTTGTTTTGGAAGACTAGCTTTAATTTAATAAGATGATGTCATGAATACTAGTTAATTTCTCTGGAAACTTATTTTCATTATGGTTAAGATTCATAATGTAAATTAAATCATTATAATTGATACTAAAGGTGTAAAAGGGAGAGACTATAATATTAATGCATAAGTGATATACCTTCTATTATGGAAATATAAATGGTGCATAACATAATGGTTAAGATCATCACTTCTGGAATCAGATCATCTGTATTTTAATTTTGACTTATCCCCTTATTTGCAGTGTAACTTTGTTTAAGCTACTTAACCTCTTTGTGCCTCAGTTTCAAAATCTATAAAGTGGAGTTAATAATGAAGTCTGTCCCATTATTAACTGGGGCTGTTATGACAGGTTTGTTATTATTTGTAAAGCACTCCTTGCAAATTAAGGACAATGTAAATCAATATATTTAAGTACTTCATCACAGGAAATGCCAGGTACCATAACATTCACAAGGTAGTAAGATCTTAGGAAATGGAAATCATTGGGTCACTATTTGCATATGAAAGCCTTATACTACACAAGAGAGTGACTAAAATATCATGGCAGAATATTTGAAAGCAAAGGGATAAAAAAGATATATTGACCTAATTACTGACTGATACATTAATGTGACTAATAATATGATTAGGTAAAATATACTTTAATCTTAAAGTATTGTTAAGGGAGAAATATATTTTTTCAGGAAGGTTACAGGTTCAAATACTGGTCTAAGCTTCATCCGCCCACTTCATTCATGAGGCCCAAAGACTTCCTTATTTTGTATGAATACCAAAGCTCGCATCCAACTCACTAGTGCCCATTTTCAGGGCCTTATGTTTTTAGTTATTGCATTTCTTATCAAATTAAAACCTTTATGAAAGTTATATTGCTCGGTTTACAAATGTAGCCTAGGGCATGACTCTAATTTAAGATTGTGTTGTTTTTAAAACATTTTGAGTGTCATTTGCACTGTAATGTCAAGATCCCACAGGGTGGTGACTAGGGAGTACCAATTGCAAATGGGACAGATCTCTCCCAGAAGGTAATGAGACACAAGTTGAAAAAGTTTAGGATTTGTTTTGGAAGACTAGCTTTAATTTAATAAGATGATGTCATGAATACTAGTTAATTTCTCTGGAAACTTATTTTCATTATGGTTAAGATTCATAATGTAAATTAAATCATTATAATTGATACTAAAGGTGTAAAAGGGAGAGACTATAATATTAATGCATAAGTGATATACCTTCTATTATGGAAATATAAATGGTGCATAACATAATGGTTAAGATCATCACTTCTGGAATCAGATCATCTGTATTTTAATTTTGACTTATCCCCTTATTTGCAGTGTAACTTTGTTTAAGCTACTTAACCTCTTTGTGCCTCAGTTTCAAAATCTATAAAGTGGAGTTAATAATGAAGTCTGTCCCATTATTAACTGGGGCTGTTATGACAGGTTTGTTATTATTTGTAAAGCACTCCTTGCAAATTAAGGACAATGTAAATCAATATATTTAAGTACTGTCATAAAAATGGCAGCCAAACAGTTACAGGCTTTTTTGAGTATCTATTACTGTTTATATCTGTGCTAATTTAAGAAATAAATATATTAAATATGTATAAAACATATAAAATCTGTCTTCAAAATGACAGAAATTCCTTATTTTGATTAGAAATACTCACTTTTTATACTGTGTGGCACTGGATACAACAGAGTCCAGAAATTAAATTTAGTTTAGGCTGTAATATTGTTTAAGGAGAGCTACTTAGTGCATGAAGCCAGAGAAGTGCAAAAAAAGTGATCTATAATAAATCTGTGGCACATTCCTTGGCTCTTTTAATGTTCCTCAAGTGTTATAACTGTACATATAAAACAGAGAAAATAGGATACTGATAAGACATATAATATATTCAGTAATACACTTGTCCTTAATATAATAGCTGAGGTAGCTTGGAATCTAGGCAGCAATGTATCTTACAGACTTCAAGGAGAAAATTAAACATCTTACACAGTATATATCTGTAGGACCAGTATCTCGTATTTAAGAACTTGATAGGCCATTTACTAATGAAAAAACACAAAGTTATTAAAAATGAAGGAGAATGAGTGAGTGACTAGGGAGGAATTTCTAGGAGAACACCAAAAAACCATTTGACTCACTACGTACTTACAATTGATGGTCCAGATTGAGATTAGTGGTATTTAGCAAGTTCATCAAAGTAGCAGAAACATCAAGTAAGCAGTAAGAAATTATAAGAAATCCTAGTTCTGGCTATGACATCTTCAACTCAAATGAACTATCTCACATACATCTAATTCAATTATTAAAATTTTGTATTTTTCTAGATGAAAATAAGCACATATTTTCTTGAATTTCTCATTGATTAATATTAATAATCGACCTATATATTAGCATCTCAATATTTCCCTGAGATCCTCATGCACATGCATCCTCATCATTTTCCTTACTTGGAAAAAAACTCCATAATTTTAAGATTTAATTTTGTCAATATAATGGGAGATTGGAAATTGGAAATAAAGGGGAAGGGTAGCCAGTGAGAAAGCTAATCAAAACTCTGTTATCTTAGAATTTGTTCAGGTTTGTAGAGGTGCAATCTTAGAAATAAAAAACCTCAAGAACAGCACACAATTAGAAAAACTTAAATAAAATAGAGTAAGATTGCTATCTCTGAGTCTCCCCTGTGGAAATAAATTCTATTGTTTTCCATCAGAAACTCACAGAAGGGTTTCCTTCAGACCTTTATATTGCTGGTGTTACAAGCCCTTCTGATTCATTGGAGAATACAAGCGCCTTCATAGTTTCATCAGTGCATCTCTTTTTATTCCTTTCTATCTGCTCATGTACAAGAAGATTTTCTCTTGTCTGTATATATGTGTGTGAAGACATACATATTTACATATATACATGTGTGCTAAGTCACTTCAGTTGTTTCCAACTCTTTGTGACTCTATAGATCGTAGCCCACTAGCCTTCTCTGTCTGTGGGATTCTCTGGGCAAGAATACGGGTGTGGGTTGCCATGCCCTTCTCCAGGGCATCTTTCTGATCCAAGGATAGAACCTTTGTCTCCTGCATTGGCAGTTGGGTTCTTTACCATTAATGTCCCCTGAAAAGCCCACATATTTACATATATGTATATACATAAATGCACATGTAGAATGTGTTTGTTTGGCATAGATTCAAGTTCCCTTTGCATCTATGCTAAATTTATTTAGCTTTAAAAAAATCTGAGACTCAAAGTGAAACCTAGGTCTTTCATAAAGTTCAGGAACTCAGAATCCTGGAGAATCAATTTGATGCTCAACAATTATTTTAAATGGAATGTTTAAACTTCTCTTCTAGTAACCCTTATTTAACATTTAAAAATAATATTTACCATACTCTTTAAGAAATACTTAACTGTGATATATATTTACAAAGACAATTAAAATCCTAACCATCCTTGTCTTTGAATTAAAGTGATGGGATACAGATCTAAGACATATAACAAAGTTTTGCAATAAAATTACAAGTTAATATAAAATGCACATTATTACATAAAATACAAAAACATTTATCTTCTGTGTGGCCTATTTAAATTACTTTATTCTTCCATTTCTTACTAGGCTTCAACTTTGTGTTGGGTACTCTGCTAATGCCAAGAATACAAAATGAAAAATACACATTCCTTCCTTTAAGGAACTTTAAATTTAGTGGGAGGACACACAAACATACACATGATATGTAAACAGCCAGCTATGAAACCCTAGAGGACTTCCTAGGTGCCAAAGAGTTTAGCAGCCCAAACAGGATATACAAGAGACATGTGTTCCATCTCTGGGAAGATCCCCTGCAGGAGGAAATGGTGACCAGCTCCAGTATTCTTGCATAAAGAATCCCATGGATAGCAGAGCCTGGAAGGCTGTAGTCCATGAGGTTGCAAAGAGCTGAACAGAACTGAGAATGCACACATAAAAGTTTAGAAGTTGTTAAAACATGTAAAAGCAATTCTCAATATAGTGTGAGGTTCAGAGACAGGGAATAACGGAAAGCATCTGAAAGAAAGTAGCATGTAATCAACCCAAAGACTGAGGAATGGGGGACAGTAAGATGTGATCATGGTCGCCCTAAGTACAGACAAAGAACACATTTCTTGTGGGAAACTACAGATGATCCAATTCTGAAGGTAAATTTGGGGATTGAGGGATGAATTAGAGGTGAAGCTGGAGATAGAAGGGAAATAGGATTTTGTAAGAATTGCTAAGGAGTTGTACCTTTATCCAGTTGGTGCTGATGGGTCCTGGTATGTGGAAAATATAGTGCAGGGAAAACAAAAGATAACATAAGTGCAAGGCATGCAATTAAAATGTCTATAAAAGGCCTGATGCAAATAATACTTAATGGAAATTCTGAATTATAAGAAGTATATTTTAATCACTTTCAGAAATATATCTAGCATTAAAAGAGCCTATAGTTACAGAGATATAAAGCTATTATGCATTTAAAATGACCCCAAAGCTTTTCTAATCCTCTGAAGATCAAAAATGAGAATGAAGCATAGTTTTCAGACAACTATGTATGTATAGAGATTACCTAATGAGCATAGTAGTATAAATCTAGGCAGTAAGCCACTCTTTGTATGGGTTATTTTTTATACTCATAAACTATTAATCTCAAAAGTACCTTTACAATAGAGATTTCTGTAAATGCACATTTTATCTAGGTTTTTGAAGTGTAAGTTACAAAAACTGAGATTAGTACAAATAGCCTTCTTCCCACTACTTGTACATATCTGTTCCTGTCAACATCATTCAATTCAAATCCATCTCCATGAAGCTGTTCTTAATTTCCCCAACTGGATGTTATATCTCCCACCATCCCTAAGATCCAGAGCAGATTTTACTTCTCTTAAAAACATATATTTGGTTGTGAAGTCTTAAGTTTGTGCGGATGTGATGAGATGCAATAGCTATGAAACAACCAAGTGTAATTCCAGATAAAATAATATGAACAGTTTCAAAGGAAATAGCTAAACTGATTAGCATTTCTCTATTGGTGGACCCTTTTTTAGGTGGCAGTAGAATTGTCATTTATGTTTCGCAGCACTGACCTTCTTTGATATATATGTGGGAAACTAAATAACATTAAATCTGCTAAATCTTTATAATAGTTAAAATGTTCTTGTCCATTTACTGTCACCCCTTGAGAACCATGAATTAGTATGATTTGGACCTCTACAAAAATAATTAAAAGGATTGGGAGAAATTTTATGGACTATTTTCATAGAGAGTTGCTTAAGAGGTTTGAGTCTGACCTCATCAAGTGGGGAAGGATAAGGGTGTATCTGCCCTCTTTAACAAGGGCACATTGAGACAATCTGCGATCCTTGTGGTTGATGGAATAGTATGATGGATTGGGTTCTGACTCCCCTCTTTCTTGAA